>CM065591.1:334922211-335484711 GCA_033119425.1 Bufotes viridis | reverse complement strand
AATACATTATTAATGTTGACTGCCTTCCTCTGTGTTTCAGTAACCAGCAAGCAGAAGGTTTCTGGAGGTCCCGGGTTTGGAGAAAGGTTAGTGGCTGTAAGTCACATCTGGCGCATATTAAGCAGGGGTTTGGGTTGTCGGAGCAGCCTTCACAAGAGCTGTGTCCCTGATGATACAAGCATCACCTATTTCCAATATTACACAATATTCAGCTTGTGTACTATGACATGCCTTCAATATTAATTCTGCCATTACACAGAAGAGTGCTGGGGGGCTACAGACAGCTTGCTGGCTGGAGGGATGAATTAACCCTGCAAATCATAAAAAGGAGTGTGAGAAAGTAAGGCTCGGCGATATCTCAACACCTAGTGCAAAGACAACTGTACAACTGATATCCAGCATGCGATCATACACTGCTGGATATCATACATGCAGACATGTGGAGGCATTCACTTCTCACCTTCTGTAGTGAGAGGATATTGGAATGCGTTCTGCCATTGATTGCCCAACTTCATTACCATTCATTAAAAGGAGCACTATAGGACCTAGAGTAAGGTAATCATAGAGAGGAGGATACGGAGAGCGTGCAGCACTTCTGTTTCACCACCAAACTCCTATGAGCGGTAGGTTTAGGCTGTGTTCACACGACCGACCATATGCCTTTATGTTGTTGACAGCTAATTGGCATCGGCAAGATGGAGGGGTGAGGTATACAAACGTTTTAGTATTTATATATATATATATATATATATATATATATATATATATATATATATACACTGTATATACTCACACAGGTATACACACATATATGAAAATGAATAAATGCCCCAGCACAGAAGGGGTTTGATAAAACAGATGAAAGGGTGACATTAGAGTCGCTGTGCCTGGTGTCATGAAATTGGTTCTACCCTGTACTACAATTACAATGTAATAGCCATATTATGTTACATCTGGGTTCGAATATGTTTGGAATGGGGATTTATTTCACTTCCAGAGTTTCCATGGTAACAGAACGCACAGACTATCTGTTGTTTTAATGTGAGAAGGGCTGGAGTCTTTCTAATGTCCCCAACAACACTTGTGTCTCTTGTCCCATGTTCTTAGATGACCTGTCATGTGGCATGAAGAGGGCTCATCACTTATGGGATGTAATGCAATGCTACTGTGTGCACCATATGTAGCATCTTTCGTTTCAACGAGGTTTAAACGAAATGACAACACAAAATAAGGATTCATGATCTGGTCAGACCAATGTCTTCTGTAGCATGGCACAATCGATCTGAGGTTAGCTGGGGCCAAGTGATGCAAGTGTGTGTGAATGTGATAGATCCCCTCCCACCCCTCTCTAGATCTATATAATCTATATAAAATATATATTTTCTTCATTCTCTATCTCCCTTTATATATATATATATATATATATATATATATACACACACACACACACACACACACACACACTATAAATAAATATATATATATATATATATATATATATATATGTACACACACACTCACACACACAGACCAATTACAGCCTGTATGAAATGAAACCTTTTACTTTTTACACTTATGTTATATTCCTTCTACCTCTACAGCAGACCTCCCACAAAGGCTCTAGAACAAGCTCTTTTACCCTTTAAGTACAGAATATACATGAGAATAATTCGTGCAAAATCATCTTCTCCGTGGGTGGGAGAATGGAAAAGGCCGAGAGGGGATTTATAAAGTTTCCCTCCTCTGCTCAGTTTAATAATCATTACTATTATTATTATTCTCCACAAGCCACTGGATCTCTTCTAAATGGACTTTTCAAGCTCTTTCCTATGAAAATAAAGTAATCTCATCATCAGTCTGTGCAGTGAGGAGCAGATCACCACCACAGGGCATGGTGGATGTAACATGGCTGGTGATAGGGGCAGCTAATGTGTCTACCTGGCATAGCAGCATAGAAATCTGAACTTAGACAGCTAGACCTGAGGTCCTACCCCCATTCCTGCAGGCATGCTTGGCTGTCATACAGCTATCAATAGACCAGTGTATTTAGGCAACATACGAAAGTTTATGAAAATAAAGCCACACACACACAGCAGCTATGGCATCCAGACCAACCACATGACTGGCACCTCACCACACTCCTTGTGAAAACAAGAGAAGGCAAACTATTTTCCAAATCCCACCAATGCATTGAGCTTGAGGTCTCTCCACATTATGGACGAGGTCACTGGTGTGTAACATACAATTTGCACATTACACTGGGCTTCCTACGTTTGTGACGTCACATCGGGAGTATATATATATATATATATATAATATATATATATATATATATATATATATATATATATAAAATATTATTTTATGGTGATGATTACTACTTATTGTGCCGATTTTTACCATGAAATGTTCATGGCTATCGATGAAGGAGTTGACTGTGTAAGTGTGTAGATGTAGTAAGTTTGATTTTCTTCTTCATTTACCCCCTATGTCTCCCCCTGCTCTCCCCCTTCTGCTGCTTATTGATTTATGCGCTGGACCCGTGTGTGAAATGAGACGCTAATAGATTACATTCAATGGCCTCTGTGTAATCCTAATTGAGGCTGATTGATCCTGAGAGCTTCCGTCACACAAATAATGACATTTCCATCATTAGGCCGGATTCTTTTAATCACAAGTACTTCATTTCATTCCTGCATACGTTTCCTCTCAGTTACAAGCAGCGGATGCTGGAGAACAAACTCCACTGCCCCTCTGGAGCTCTGAATCTTTATTAATAATTATATGTGTGTGTGTATATATATATATATATATATATATATATAAATATACACTTTTATCTATCTATCTATCTATCTATCTATCTATCTATCTATCTATCTATCTATCCATTATCTAAACTATCTATCTATGTCTCTCGTATCTATCTATCTATCTATCTATCTATCTATCTTTCTTTCTTTCTTTCTTTCTTTCTTTATATCTCTATAAGTTTTGTGCGATATCATTAATACAGTTGGTAACTTTGGACCTAGCAGAACTATTTATTTCATTCATTTCTCTGGCTTCAATATGCAGTATGATATTGTGGGAAAACTATTATTATGCATTTGTCCCTCTGCCATCTACTTCCCAAGATTCGCACAGCTCAGGGGAATATTCTGTACGAGTTGTGGATAAAGTTTGCACTTTGCACACAGCAGAGAATTAGCAGAAGGGAAATAGGGGGAGAGAAGTTGAGCTTTCCATACGAAGCCATGAATTTTCACATTTGCACAAGGAGATCGTTTTGTAATGTAAATCTTTTATGTTTTATCATTTGTTTCCATACAATTTCACAACTCCAGTTCATTTCTATTAGATTATATGATATTATACTTTGCAAAATTGCGTTATGTTATATTATTTTAGGCTTATATTAAATTATTTTAGTTTTTTTTTCATTTACCGAAACTGAATAAAAGTTGTAGAAAATTCTATGTGCAATTAACGGTGTTTGACCTGTGCAAATTACAAAATCGGTGACAAGCGATGCCGATGAGGGAGAGAGAAGTGTACATGTAATACTAATAAAATGAGAACATTCTGAAACTATTGTATGCTTTAATGTTATTATTATTATGGTTGTTGTTATTAAATGCTTGAATACTTAGTACTTAATACTCTGGCTGTACAAAGTCAGAAGAATATGTTAAAAATTTATATATATATATATATATATATATATATATATATTTATATTTATATATATATATTAGATTCATATATAAATATATATAAATAAACTTCGGCTGCATATATTTTTATTTTTTATTTTTTTTATTATTATTTACAACGAAGCTATGCTGATGCACAGATACAAAAGGATAATGCTGAAATGAAACTTGCATGGGTTACAGTAACCCTTTATGAATCCTAGGTTCTTGTCTCCTGGCCCATTTAAGGAATAATCTGGGCATGCATGTGCCTTTCTTAATTGTAGAATATGGTAGGAAGGTTGTTTGCCTTAATAGAGCAATCAGTCCCTTAAACTGCTGGATAGACATTGGGTGATGGAGATTGGTACAGAGTAGGTTGGTGCTCATTCTGGCCATTTTAAACCAGTGCTTAGCGCTAGCCTCAGGCAAGGCTCACAGCTAAGATCCGCTTGGACAGGGCTATAGGCAGGAAGCAGCCCCCCACCTTGCAGCACAGGATTGAATCTCTTATACAACCTTACAGTCAAATCAGGAGGAGGCCGGGGCTCTGATTGCTAGAAATATTTTATTTTATACATATAGGACATGATTTACATTAGAAGGTGCAGTATCTCTATGTATCAAAATAATGTTATTCATATATCAATAGATACATGATAGATATAGATAATCAGGTAGATAGATAGATAGATATAGAAAGACAGATGAGAATTAGATAGATAGATAGATATAGATAAATAGATAGACATATAAATAGCTCCTACTTTACAATTTGTGTAAATTTGCTCTTTTTTGTGTACTAACTTCTTAATGGGAACATTGTGACAAAGTTTGAATGTCTAAAATTTCAGCAACATAATAGTCTTCCATTTGTCTAGCCTGGGATCTGTGGTGCCACAGAGCACTTGTGTATACAATGCACTTAACCGTATATTCTATTTCAGCTATCAAATAGTGCATCAGTGTATTTTAGTTAAAAAAAGTGGTCATCCTGATCCACCAAGCCTATTTTACACCGCCAAAATATATATTTGACATTTCTTCTGTGAAATAGAGAGTCCGTGTAGTTTTGGGGGGAAAAACGTATTCCTTGTCCACAAAACAGTTCTGCATACGACATATTTTATATTTCTGCAGGGAAATAGTGCTTCTTTGTTTTTTATAGAAAAAAAACTTTATTCAAGGTCCACCAAACAGTATGAAATACCCATTCCAACCACCAATTTTACATTGCTACTGTAAAATAAAGCATAAGTGTATTTTTTTGACAAAAAAGTGGAAATCCTGATCCACAAAGCATTTTGAAATACACCGCCTAAATACCGATTTCACATTACAGCTGAGAAATAGTGCATTATTCTTTTTTTGTATGGAAAAAAGCTAAATTCCTGCTTCACAAAACAGTTGCACATACACGGTATAAATACCTACATTTAATTTACAGCAGTGAAAAACTGCATTTGTGAATGTTGGTGACAAAAGCCATGATATAGTCCATTTGTCTAGTCTGGGATCTGTGGTGCCACAGATCACCTTTGTATACTATGCACTAAACCGTGCATTCAATTTCAGTTATCAAATAGTGCATCAGTGTATTTTAGTTAAAAAAAAGTCATCCTGATCCACCAAGCCTATTTTACACGGCCAAAATATATATTTGTTTTTCCTTCCTTTGAGGGATATCTGGCTTTCATTGTGTTGTAGACCCAATACTGGGGCTCCAGATTTGTTTTGCATATTACTGTTTCCCAGGGAGCTTTGCACTTTGGATTGCTGTGTTGAGACTCTTAAATGAGGCTCCGCAGTGTTTTTGTAACTGGTCTCCCTGAGATCAGCTATTGTTTTGTTTGAGTAGTCTCCAAGACATTGCTCCTGGTTAGCCAGAATCCTACTCCACACTGATGAGGAGCAACACCCCGAAACAGCTGCCTGTGGATGGATATTGGACTTAGGTCTTCCCCGTCACATCCTTAAAGCTTGTAAAAAAGCAGGATCTTGACAAAGAGGCCACTTAATATGGTGGATTTGGTGATCTCTGTAATGGGGACACCCCTTTGCTCGGTTTTCCTTCCTTTGAGAGATATCTGGCTTTCATTGTGCTGTAGACCCACTACTGGGGCTCCACATTTGTTTAGCAAAATATATATTTGACATTTCTGCGGTGAAATAGAGAATCCGTGTAATTTTGGGGGAAAAACCGTATTCCTTGTCCACAAACAGTTCTGCATACACCTTCCAACAGCATATTTTATATTTCTTCAGGGAAATAGTCCTTCTTTGCTTTTTATAGAAAGAAAACTTTATTTAAGGTCCACCAAACAGTATGAAATACCCATTCCTACCACCAATTTTACATTGGAAAAAAAAAAAAAAAAAGTGGCAATCCTGATCCACAGAGCCTCTTGAAATATACCGCTTAAATACCGATTTCACATTACAGCATTTTCGGGTTTTATTGAAAAAAGCTGTGCTTTAGGCCGAAAAAACAGTTGTGCATCCATTGTTTAAATAATTATTTCCAATTTATAGCAGTCAAATACTGCATTTGTGAATTTTGGTGACCAAATCCGTGTTCTGGGTCCCCAAATCTGGTGTCCATACATAGCATAAATATCTACTGGTAATGTACAGCAGTTAAAAACTGCATTTTGGGATTTTATTGAAAAAAGCCATGTTTTAGGCCGGAAAAAGTGTTGTGCATCCGGCGTATAAATAATTAATTTCAATTTACGGCAGTGAAATACAAATTTTCTGTATTTTATTACAAAAATACTTGTTCTTGTTCCACAAACCACTTTTTTTTACATTTTTGCATAGAAATTGAGAATCGGTGTTTATTGGGCCCAAAAAACATTATTCTGGGTCCACAGAGCACTTTTATGACACGGGCACTGTCTTAGCAAACGTAATTGTCGACTAATGGCAGGTAAATTGACACCGGAGAGAGACCAATCTTTCAGCTTGGTGGGTGAGCGCAAATAATGAGGAGAACATCAAATAAGGGATGTGGGCATGGTCGTGGTGGTGTTAGTGGAGCTCCTGTTGCTGGAAGAGGACGTGGCCGTTCAGCGCCAACTACCGTTCCAAGTCAAACACCTTCCTCTGGTGCGAGTAGGCGACAGAATCTGCAGCGTTATTTGATAGGCCCAAATGCCGCTCTACGGATGGTGAAGCCAGAACATGTACAGGCAATAGTAGATTGGGTGGCTGACAGTGCCTCCAATTCCTTCACAGTTTCTAACACCCAGTCCTCTGCAGAAAGCTCAGAGTTGGCATCTGCAGCCCATGCCCATCAGTCTTCCACCTCACCCACTTGTAAATCAGTCAAGCAGTCAGAGCCCTAAATAATGCAGGAAAAACTCTCATGCTTTTTTATGACTCTGTTTGATGACTCTGTAGGCAGGGTTTCCCCGGCCCATCCACCTAACCCTGCCCCAGAAGAGGAAGACCTTGAATGCACTGATGCTCAACTACTTTTTTTGCAGGATGAGGAGATGGGAATACCGCCACAAAACGTCTCTAATGATGACTAAACACAGGTGACAACTGCTGTGTCTTTCTGCAATGTGCAGACCAACGAGGAGGGCAGGGGTCATGAATGGGTGGAAGATGATGTGGAGGATGATGAAGTCCTAGACCCAGGACTGAAGGTCGTGCTAGTGAGGCGTGCAGTTCTGAGGAAGAGGCGGTGGTCGCAAAGAGGCAACAGCACAGCAAAAGAGGGAGCAGGGTGCAAAAGCGCAGTGGCCGTTCCAGAGACAGTATGCCTGCTACTGTCCACCGCACCCAGGCACCGAGCACACCAAGGCCTGCTCCAAGGAGTTAATTGGCGTGGCAGTTCTTCACACAATGTCCTGACGACAAAACACAAGTGGTTTGCATGTTGTGCCATCAGAGCCTGAACGTTCTTAACCTGAGCACAACCTGCATGACCAGGCATCTACATGCAAAGCATGAACTGCTGTGGAGTAAACACCTTAAAAACAAGGAACTCTCTCATGCTCCTCCTGCTCCTTCTTATGCTGCTGGCCTCTCCCTTCACCTCTGTCATCACCGTAACACCTGGCAACCAGCAAACAGAGGATATTCCACCAACACCACTACATACGACACCATCACCAAGCATCTCCACCATGTCACATGGCAGCATTCATCTGTCCCTGGCCCTGAATGCCAGCATTTCAAAATTACTGGCCTTTGAAATGCTATCTGGTGGAGACAGACTGTTTCAAACAGCTGATGGCGGTGGCTGTCCCCCAGCAGATTGTTTCCAGCTGCACAACGCCATCTGTGGCAAGGTCCACATAACCACAGATACACGAACCTGTAAGCACGGCCAGGGTCGCTATATCTCCCTAACTGCACACTGGGTAAGCGTAGTGGCGGCTGGGCCCGAGTCGGATAGCGGTTTGGCGCATGTCCTTCAACCACCAAGGATCGCAGGGCATTATTCGTTGCCTCCTGTTGCTTCCTCCTCCTGCTCCGCATCATCCTCCTCCTACTCATCTACTACCACCACCACATCTGGTCATCGAAAGAACATCACCCCCAACATCAGCACAGCCCGGGGTAAACATGAGCAGGCGATTTTAAAACTCATGTGTTTGGGTGACAAGCCCCACACCACACAGGAGCTTTGGAGGGGCATAGAACAGCAGACTGATTAGTGGTTGCTGCCGGTGAGCCTCAAGCCCGGCCTGGTGGTGTGCGATAATGGCCGAAATCTCGTTGCAGCTCTGGGACTAGCCGGTTTGACGCATGTCCCTTGCCTGGGGCATGTGCTGAATCTGGTGGTGCAGAAATTTCTTACAAACTACCCAGACATGTCAGAGCTGCTTCTGAAAGTGTGGTCCATATGTGAGCGCTTTCGGAGCTGCTGCTCGCCTGTCTATGCTGCAGTGTAACTTCGGCCTTTCTGCTCACCACCTCATATGCAACATGCCCACCAGGTGCAACTCCACCTTACATATGCTAGAGAGACTGTTATTAGCATTAAAATACCCCTGCTATGTCTCCTTTAAAAAATATTATTGCGATGATGGAAGAGGATGCAGCACAAGAGGAGGAGGAAGAGGGGCATTTCACAGGGTTTCAGGCAGGTCATACAGAAGTGGCTCAGAGGGTGGGTTCCTGCACCAGCAGAGGCCAGGTACTCATGTGGACAGCCAGGGCACACTTCTGGAGGACGAGGAGGATGAGGTAGAGGAGGAGGAGGAGGAACCGATTTCACTGCAGGGTGGCACCCTACCAAGCTCAGGGCCATCACTGGAGAGTGGCTAGGGGGATACAGAGGACACAGACGATACACCACCTAGCTTATCGTTACATCTGGGCAGCCTGGCACACATGAGCGACTATATGCTGCAGTGCCTGCGCAACGACAGCAGAGTTGCCCACATTTTAACATGTGCTGACTATTGGTTTGCCACCCTGCTGGATCCCCAGTAAAAGGACAACGTTCCCACCTTAATTCCCACACTGGAGCGTGATAAGAAGATGCGCGACTACAAGCGCACACTGGTAAACGCGCTCCTGAGGGCATTCCCAACTGACACGAGGGACAAGCGGAAGCACAAGGCGAAGGCAGAAGCGGAGGAGGAAGAGGTCGCCAACGCAGCTGTGTCACGGCCAGCTCCTCAGACAACAGAGTTAGCATGGCCGAGATGTGGAAAAGTTTTGTCACTGTGCCACAGCAAACTGCACCACGGGCTGATAGGGAACGTGTTAGCAGGAGGCAGCATTTCAACAACATGGTGGAACAGTACGTGTGCACACGCCTCCACATACTGACTGATGGTTCTGCCCATTTAACTTCTGGGTCTCCAAATTGTCCACATAGCCAGAGCTTGCCCTTTATGCCTTGGAGGTGCTGGCCTGCCCTGCGGCCAGTGTGTTGTCTAAACGTGTATTTAGCACTCCAGGGGGCGTCATTACAGACAAACGCAGCCGCCTGTCCACAGTCAACGTGGACAAGCTCACGTTCATTAAAATGAAGCAGGCATGGATCCCACAGGACTTGTCAGTACCTTGTGCAGAATAGACATTTATAACTGCCTCGCCCTCAACCATACCTTCTTGTTCTCCAGGGCACTGCTGCATTGGCGGGTGACATGATGCCTGTTTTGCTGTTATGGGACCTCTCTAATCTGTCTGGGTGATAGGGCCTAAATTCCTGAAAGTGGCCTGTTGCATTGGTGGGTGACATGATGCCTGTTTTGCTGTTATGGGACCTCTCTAATCTGTCTGGGTGATAGGGCCTAAATTCCTGAAAGTGGCCTGTTGCATCGGTGGGTGACATGATGCCTGTTTTGCTGTTATGGGACCTCTCTCCTCTGCCTGGGTGCCAGGGGCCTACATTAATGATAATCGCCTGCTGCATTGGTGGGTGACATTATGCCTGTTTTGCTGTTACGGGACCTCTCTCCTCTGTCTGGGTGCTAGGGCTACATAAATGATAATGGCCTGTTCTATTGCAGGTTGACCAGAGGCCCGTGTTGCTGTTACGGGACCGCTCTCCTCTTTGCGGGAGCCTGGGGCCTGAATGAGTGATTGTTGTGGCACTGCTGGGTGAAATCAATACTGTTTTGCTGTGATTTGAAATCTCCTATTTGTGGGTGCCAGGGGTCTGAGTCTGTGCATGAGGCCTGTGACACTGCAGGCAGGCATGAATCCTTTTGGCTGTGATGACAACTTCTTCAACTCCCATGTATGGTTGTCTTGGGCCTGATTCTGTGAATGTAGCCTGTGGCACTGCTGGCAGACATGAATCCTTTTTGGCTGTGATGAGAACTTCTCCAACTCCCATGTATGGTTGTCATTGGCCTGAAGCTGTGAATTAGGCCTGTGGCTCTGCAGGCAGACATGAATCCTTTATGGCTGTGAGGAAAACTTCAACTACCATAGCATTCCCAACTGACGCCACCTCAACCTCCTATTCCACCTCCTTCTCCAAGCTGCCAATTAATATTGGTTAATTTTTATTTATTTTATTTTATTTTAAGTCATTTCCCTATCCACATTTGTTTGCAGGGGATTTACCTACATTTTGGTGCCTTTACAACCCTCTAGCCCTTTCCAGGGCATTTTTACAGCCATTTTAGTGCCCAAAAGTTCGAGTCTCCATTGACTTCAATGGGGTTCGGGGTCAAGTTCGGGTCAAGTTTGGATCCCGAACTTCAACATTTTCATGAAGTTCGGCTGAACTTCTCAAATCCGCTCAACTCTAATTACTTTCAGCAAAAAACAAAAAGGCACGTTGGAGACAAAATGTATGGAGGAAGGTGCTCTGGTCTGATGAGACTAAAATAGAATTTTTCGGCCATCAAAGAAAATGCTATGTCTGGCTCAAACCCAACACATCACATCACCCAAAGAACACCATCCCCACAGTGAAACATGGTGGTGGCAGCATCATGCTGTGGGGATGTTTTTCAACAGCTGGGACTGGGAAACTGGTCAGAGTTGAGGGAAAGATGGATGGTGCTAAATACAGGGATATTCTTAAGCAAAACCTGTACCACTCTGTGCCTGTACCTGCTGGAAGGCTAAGACGGAGGTTCATCTTCCAGCAGGACAATGACCCCAAACACACTGCTAAAGCAACAATTGAGTGGTTTAAGGGGAGACATGTAAATGTGTTGGAATCAGGGATGTGCACAGACATTTTGAAGGGCAGGAGCTTAAGTAAAAAAAAAAGGGCACTTGTCATAATTGTTTGTACCACGAAGCTTACTTTTCTAAAAGTCCTACCTTGTTCTCCATGAATTTTTGATACTGTAATTGTAATTAGAGTTGAGCGAACACCTGGAAGTTCGCGTTCGCCAGGTTCGGCCGAACTTAGCCGCAAAGTTCGAGTTCGGGATCCGAACTTGACCCCGAATCCGAACCCCGAACCCCTGGATGTTCGGGTTCGAGATGTTCGGCCGAACTTCCGAAAATGTTCGGGTTCAGGATCCGAACTCGACCCGAACTTTATCCAGAACCCGAATCCCATTGAAGTCAATGGGGACCCAAACTTTGGGCACTAAAAAGGCTGTAAAATAGTCCAGGAAAGGGCTAGAGGGCTGCAAAATGTAGGTAAATGCCCTGCAAACAAATGTGGATAGGGAAATGAATTAAAATAAAATAAAATAAATAAAAATTAACCAATATCAATTGGAGAGAGGTCCCATGTAGAGAATCATGCGTCATGTCACCCACCACTGGAGAAGTTCTTTAGGCCCCAGCACCCAGACAGAGGAGAAAGGTCCCACAGCAAGGAATCATGCGTCATATCACCCACCACTGGAAAAGGCCACTTTCATTTATTCAGGCCCCAGCACCCAGACAGAGGAGAGAGGTCCCACAGCAGAGAATCATACGTCATATCACCCACCACTAGAGAAGGCCACTTTCAGTTATTTAGGCCCCAACACCCAGACAGTGGAGAGAGGTCCCACAGCAGAGAATCATGCATCATAGCACCCACCACTGGAGAAGGCCACTTTCAGTTATTTAGGCCCCAGCACCCAGACAGAGGAGAGGTCCCACAGCAAGGAATCATGCGTCATATCACCCACCACTGGAGAAGGCCACTTTCAGTTATTTAGGCCTCAGCACCCAGACAGAGGAGAGAGGTCCCACAGCAAGGAATCATGCGTCATATCACCCACCACTGGAGAAGGCCACTTTCAGTTATTTAGGCCCCAGCACCCAGACAGAGGAGAGAGGTCGCATGGCAGAGGTTCAGGCTTCATGTAACCCACCATTGTAAAAGGCCACTTTCAGTTATTTAGGCCCCGGCACCCAGATTGAGTAGAGGTTCATTCAACTTTGTGATGCACTGCAAGATCATGGTAAAGTTAAAAAAATGAGGATTCAATAAAGAAGTGCCCCGGAGTACAAGAATACATGGTTGAGGGGAGGCAGTTATAAAAGTCTATTCTGCACAAGGGAGGGACAGGTCCTGTGGGATCCATGACTGTTTCATTTTTATGAACGTCAGCTTGTCCACGTTGGCTGTGGACAGGCGGCTGCGTTTGTCAGTAATGACGCCCCTGACGTGCTAAATACACGTACAGACAGAACGCTGGTTGCCGGGCAGGCCAGCACCTCCAAGGCATAAAATGCTAACTCTGGCCACGTGGACAATTTGGAGACCCAGAAGTTGAATGGGGCCGAACCATCAGTCAGTACGTGGAGGGTGTGCAGACGTACTGTTCAACCATGTTAGTGAAATGCTGCCTCGTGCTAACACGTTCCGTATCAGGTGGTGGTGCAGTTAGATGTGGCGTGGAGACAAAACTTTTCCACATTTCTGCCATGCTAACCCTGCCCTCAGAGGAGCTGGCCATGACACAGCTGTGTTGGCGACCTCTCGCTCCTCCTCTGCCTTCACCTTGGGCTTCCACTTGTTCCCCTGTGACATTTGGGAATGCTCTCAGGAGCGCGTCTACCAGCATGCGGTTGTACTCGCGCATCTTCCTATCACGCTCCAGTGCAGGAAGTAAGGTGGGCACATTGTCTTTGTACCGGGGATCCAGCAGGGTGGCAACCCAGTAGTCCGCACACGTTAAAATTTGGGCAACTCTGCTGTCGTTGCGCAGGCACTGCAGCATGTAGTCTCTCATGTGTGCCAGGCTCCCCAGAGGTAAGGACAAGCTGTCCTCTGTGGGATGCGTATCGCCATCGTCCTCCGTATCCCCCCAGCCACGCCCCAGTGATGGGACTGAGCTGTGTCGTGTGCCACCCCGCTGTGAACCTGCTTCATCCTCATCCTCCTCCACCTTCTTCTCATCCTCCTCATCCTCCAGTAGTGGGCCCTGGCTGGCCACATTTGTACCTGGCGTCTGCTGTTGCAAAAAACCTCCCTCTGAGCCACTTCTAAGTGACCTGAAAGTGCTAAAAATGACCCCTCATCCTCCTCCTTCTCCTCCTCCTGGGCCAACTCCTCTTCCATCATCGCCATAAGCGTTTTCTCAAGGAGACATAGAAGTGGTATTGTAACGCTGATAACGGTGTCATCGCCACTGGCCATGGAGTACTTGAAACAGCGCAACAGGGAACACAGGTCTCGCATGGAGGCCCAATCATTGGTGGTGAAGTGGTGCTTTTCCGCAGTGCGACTGATGCGTGCGTGCTGCATCTGAAACTCCACTATGGCCTGCTGCTGCTCGCACAGTCTCTCCAGCATGTGCAAGGTGGAGTTCCAACTGGTGGGCACGTCGTATATGAGGCGGTGAGCGGGAAGGCCGAAATTACGCTGTAGCGTAGAGAGGCAAGCAGCTGCAGGATGTGAACGCCGGAAGCGCGCACAGACGGCCCGCACTTTATGCAGCAGCTCTGACATGTCAGGGTAGTTGTGAATGAACTTCTGCACCAACAAATTCAACACATGCACCAGGCAAGGGATGTGCGTCAAACCGGCTAGTCCCAGAGCTACGACAAGATATCGCCCATTATCGCACACCACCAAGCCAGGCTTGAGGCCCACCGGCAGAAACCACTCGTTGGTCTGTTAGTTCACCAGCCTGAATGACAGCATTTCAAAGGCCAAGAGTTTAGAAATGCTGGCATTCAGGCCCAGGGCTCGAGGGTGGCTAGGTGGGAATTTACGCTTTCTCTCAAGGTTTGTGAGATGGAGAGCTGAACGCTGCCGTGTGACATGGTGGAGATGCTTGGTGACGCAGGTGGTGGTGTCAGTGGAACATCCTCTGTTTGGTGGGCGGTAGGTGCCAACATTCCTCCCGAGGCGGAGGAAGAGGCCGAGGCAGCAGCAGAAGAGGAAGCAGGGGGATCCTGAGTGAGTTCCTTGCTTTTAAGGTGTTTACTCCACTGCAGTTCATGCTATGCATGTAGATGCCTAGTCATGCAGGTTGTGCCTCGCTTCAGGCTCTGATGGCACAGCGTGCAAACCACTCGGGTCTTGCCGTCAGCACATTGTTTAAAGAAGTGCCATGTCATGGAACTCCTTGAAGCTGCCTTTGGGATGCTCTGTCCCTGGTGGTGGTTGCCAGTAGCAGGCGAACTCTCTTGGTGGCAGCTGTTCTGCTTTTGCCCCCTGTTCCCTCATTTGCTACATTTTTGGCTCGGTCTCACCACTGCCTCTTCCTCTGAACTATGAAAGTCAGTGGCACAACCTTCATTCCATGTGGGGTCTAGGACCTCATCGTCCCCTGCATCGTCTTCCACACAGTCTTCCTCCCTGACCTCCTGTTCGGTCTGCACACTGCAGAAAGACGCAGCAGTTGGCACCTGTGTTTCGTCATCATCAGAGACGTGCGGACTCTGAAGAGGTGGTATTCCCATGTCCTCATCATCAGGACACATAAGTGGTTGTGCATCAGTGCATTCTATGTCTTCCACCACTGGGGAAGGGCTAGGTGGATTCCCTAGGAAAACCATGCCAGCAGAGTCTTCAAACAGCATAAGAGACTGCTGCATAACTTGAGGCTCAGAAAGTTATCCTGATATGCATGGGGGTGATGTGACAGACTGATGGGCTTGGTTTTCATGCGCCACCTGTTCGCTTTCTGCAGAAGACTGGGTGGGAGATAATGATTCAGCTGTCCATCTCCCAAACACTGGAGAGAAATAGAAAGAGGAAGTACCGCACTACCCACCTGCGATCCCTGGCCCTGAAAGCCAGCATTTTAAAATTCCTGTTCCTCTGAAATGCTGTCATTCTGTCTGGTGGAAATGGATGGAAACTCTTAAAAAACTTATGGTGGTGGCTGTCCCACAGTACGTGGTTCCCAGCTGCCACTACTTTTCAAGGCGAGCCATCCCTTCCCTGCACAACCAAGTGGCAGACAAAATCAGGTGTGCACTGCGCAACGCCATTTGTAGCAAGGTCCACATAACCACCAATATGTGGACCGGTAAGCACAAGCAGGGAAGTTATATCTATCTAACAGCACTCTGGGTAAATGTAGTGGCAGCTGGGCCAGAGGCGGATAGCAGTTTGGCGCATGTTCTTCCACCCCCGGTTTGACACACATGCCTTGCCTGGCGCATGTGCTGAATTTGGTGGTTTAGAAATTCCTGTCTGGTGGGACACTTTCGCTTTTATTAGTGCTCAAGGATAAAAATTGTATTATTTTATAAAATTTGTCGGTTAGATTGTTGGGTAACATTTCCACAGTTAGGACTTTTTATTATAAATCGCAACACAAATCGTAACAAAAAGAGAAAATTAACCCGAGAGAGCGATCTTTAGTAGCCACAGGAATGGGGGCAGCATGAAAGGAAGGGGTTGCGAAAAAATCACTGGGGAGGGGGCCCCATTCAAAATTTTGCTATTTTGCCCAGTAATTTCTAGCTACGCCACTGGTTCTGCCGCATTCAACTTCTGGGTCTTCAAATTGGGGACATGGCCTCAGCTTGACCTTTACGCCTTGGAGGTGCTGTCCCACCCTGCAGCCAGTGTATTGTCTGAACATGTGTTTAGCACGGTTGGGGGCGTTATCACAGACAAACGCAGACGCCTGTCCCCAGCCAACATGGAATATCTCACGTTCATTAAAAGAACCAGGCATGGATCCCACAGGACTTGTTCATACCTTATGCAGAATAGACATGTATACCTGCCTCACCCAACCATTGTTATACTACAGCGCACTTACTATTTGTTTTCTTTTTTATATTTCCTAATGTTTTAGTGTGCAGTGCAGGGGTACTTTGAACTAAAGAAGAGGTACAGATCACCCAACAATCTGAAAGCCAACTAATTTACAGAATATATTTCCCAGTCAGGTATGCAGTGCAGGGGAACTTTGAAAGAAAGAAGGGGTACAGATCACCCAACAATCTGAACGCCACCTACTTTACTGAATATAGGGAGACGATTTTTACAAATTTACCTCCCTGTCACCTTTGTATACAGCAAAAATGGCAAAATGGCACCCAAGAATGTAACAGACGACTTTTAGAAATTTACCTCCCTGTCACCTATGCAGAGCAGGGGTTTGTATACGGCAAAAATGGTAAAATATCACCTACCAATGTAACAGATGATGTTTAGAAATTTACGACCCTGTCACCTATGCAGAGCAGAGGTTTGTATATGGCAAAACTGGGTTAATGTCACCCAAGAATGTAACAGATGATTTTTACAAATTTACCTCCATTTCACCTATGCAGAGCAGGGGTTTGTATATGGCAAAACTCGGTTAATGTCACCCACCAATGTAAAAGACGATTTTTACAAATTTACCTCCCTGTGACCTATGCAGAGCAGGGGTTTTTAAACGGCAAAATTGCTAAAATGTCACCCACCAATGGAACAGACGATTTTTACTAATTTACGTCCCTGTCACTTATGAAGCACAAAAAGTGTGTTTTTTTATAGCACCAGTGTAAATGCAGTATGTTACAGTTGTATTGGACTGTCAGAAATGCAGCGTAGCACGCAAATTTGCTATCTAGCACCTATAAATGTGCTTTTTTTATAGCAGCAATGTAACTGCAGTATGTAACGGTTTAATTGGACTGTCAGAAATGCAGCATAGCCCGTAAATGTACGATCTAGCAAAAAAAGTGTGTTTTTTTATATCAGCAAGGTAACTGCAGTATTTAACGGTTTTATTGGACTGCCAAATATGCAGTGCCTGTTGCAGACAGATAAAATATCGCTTTAGGTCACAAAAATATGTGACAGACTAATGTAATTGAATAATTTTCACTGCCAGGTATGTACTGCTGGCCGCAGGGGCACTTGAGCGGCCAAAAAAGGGAATTTGTCCTCCACTGAGCTACCAGAACAGAATTAAAGTGATATCCCTGGCACACATGCAGTTCACATGCAGTTGCAAAAATGGCCGCCAACACCCACCGAATTAACAGATGGATTAAAAGTTATTTTTCAGTGTCACTGTGCTCAGGGCTGGGTATAAAAATGTAGCATAGCACCCTCCATAATCGCTGTAGCTTGAGGATTGAACAACAAGTATACCAGAATTCTTCCCTAATCTTTCCCTCACAGCAGCAGCAGCATCCTATCCCTACACTGAGAAGAGCAGACTGACGTGCGGCGCTACGTGACTCCAGCCTATATTGAGGCTGGGTAACATGCTGCACTTGGCCAATTACAGCCATGCCATTAGTTGGCAGACTAGTGAAACGCTTGTTGATTGGCTGCCCTGCAGCCTTTCAAAAAGCGCCAAGAAATCACTGAACACCAAACCCGAACCCGAACTTTTATGGAAATGTCCGGGTTCGGGTCTGAGTACCAAAATTCCTAAAGTTCGAGTACGAACCCGAACTTTACAGTTCGGGTTCGCTCAGCCCTATTTGTGATTGTAAAATATACTGATTTTGTTCAATAAAGTTTGACATCTTATTAAAGTAGTGCAAATAGAAAAACTTTATCAATTGGGTATAGTTTACCCACATTTTCCCACACAAATATTACTTTTTGGTTTCACCGTACATATTATGGTAAAATGAGTGATGTCATTACAAGACTGTACAGACTGTAATATGCAAAGAGACAAAGCACTACAACCCCCAGTATGCAAAGCGCCAATGCACTACAGACACAAGTATGCAAAGGGACAGAGCACTACAACTATTGTTCCTTTGCATACTTGTTTTGTTCCTGGACTTTAAATTATATACAATATATTACCAGGGTGGACACTGAGTGCAGACAGGCACTAAAGGAACTTAGGCAGCAGGCGGAGTCACACAGGCTGGCACTTGCTCCCTGCTGGGCGGTCACGTGATGTAGCAGACGTGCGTCGTGCACGTCCGCTACCCAGGCAGCCCCTGAGATAGCCTTAAAGGACCCTGTCACCCTGACCCTGCACTGGTGAGCGGGTGGACTGGTGAATAAATTGTATTGGTGAATAATTTGTGCTGCTGCCGGCGGGATGAAGGGGGTGCATGTGCGGACTTGCGGCATGCTTGTAGTGGGTCAGCTTGGGACAACATTAAAAAAAGGGGCATTAAAGGGGCAGAAGGGTGCAGGGGCTCAATGTGCTCTATGTGCTCTCTGTGTGCACGTCCCTGGTTGTAATGGCCTAGTCCATTGATGCTCAACCTGTGGCCCTCCAGCTGTAGTAAAACTACAATTCCCACGATGCACTTCTGTAGGATGATAGCTGTAGGCTGTCAGGGAATTATGGGAGTTGTAGTTTTACAACAGCTGGAGGGCCACAGGTTGAGCATGCCTGGCCTAGTCAAAGCCCAGATCTCAATGCAATAGAAAATCTGTGGTCAGACTTAAAGATTGCTGTTAACAAGCGCAAACCATCCAACTTGAAAGAGCTGGAGCAGTTTTGCAAGGAGGAATAGGAAAAATCCAAGTGGTTAAATGTGGCAAGCTCATAGAGAATTATCCAAAGCAACTTGGAGCTGTGATTGCTGCAAAGGTGGCTCTACAAAGTATTGACTTTAGGGGAGTTAATAGTTATGCACATTGACTTTTCTGTTATTTTGTCCTATTTGTTGTTTGCTTCACAATAAAAAAAAAAACATCTTCAAAGTTGTGGGCATGTTCTGTAAATTAAATCATGAAAATCCTCAAACAATTCATGTTAATTCCAGGTTGTGAGGCACCAAGACACGAAAAAGTCAAGGGGGGTAAATACTTTTCCAAGGCGCTATATGTTGGCAGGTTCCATAAAGGGTTGTAAAGAGTTGATCTTGCAGTGATTTACAACCCTATAATGAAAGTGTCAGCTTTTGGGAGAGAATGCATATGTCAAATAAATGCAGAACAGTGCCGCTGTTTATCAGTAAAGCCCTGTGTCTGCTCAGAACTCCAGAAGAATAGGTAATTCTAGAGCAGCTACATATATACAAAAGACATTCAGAATGCGCAAGAAACCTGCACAAAAAAAGTCAAAATAGAGCAACTTATTTTCATAAAATGCAATGGCACTGTTTTTATCCGTGTTTAATGCTGTAGTTAAATATGTGGTTGCCCTGAGGATGGCTTTTTTCATTTTTTTTTATCTTGAAGGTGAAGCCAATATTAGCAGAAAAAATTAAATTAATCAAATGGCCCAGAGCATGCAAGACATGGCTCATTCCAAGAATGGATACAAAATGAGCAAGTTACTAATTGTGTAAATGCTGTTAATTAGCTGTGTAAAGCCCCTAACCAGACTCTTGCTTGTATCTAATAAGAAATCAATTAGCTAATGAAGTGGCCATTAAATGCAATGCTAATCTTAGACTGAGTATTTTTTATGTTTTTCATTTTCTTTTTTTTTTCTTTATGATCCTTCCTAATTGCCACTGCCATACGGAGCTCACAGCTTTCAGCATGCTTAATGAAACATCATTATATCATAACTGGCATTCTTGGAAGAGTTAGTGGCAAACCTGCTTCCCAATTATTTTTAATTGCCAGACATACTCATAACTGGGCCTTTTACCAAGTAGTTCAGAGAATTCCACTGTCATGTAATATATCCAATGATTTTATTATTATTATTTTTTTCAACATATGAACTTTGGCTTTACTGCAAGTCACCATGAAGACTATACCCTAAATAACCTAATTGCATTTTTGATTGCAGTCCATACATAGTCTGTTTGGTATGCGCCCATGATATGGCGTAAGGGTCCTTTCACACTAGCGCTTGCAGGATCTGGCATAGAGCTCTGTCGTTGGGGCTCTATGCCGGATGAATACTGATTAGGATTATCCCCATGCATTCTGAATGGAGAGAAATCCGTTCAGGATGCATCCGGATGTCTTCAGTTCAGTCACTGAATGTTTTTTGGAAGGAGAAAATACTGCAGCATGCTGCGATATTCTTTCCATCCTGGGATGCGGAGCAAAACGCATCCGTCATGACCCCCAATGCAAGTCAATGGGGACAGATCCGTTTTCTCTGCCACATCAGAAAACTGATCCATTCTCCATTGACTTTCAATGGAGTTTATGATGGATCGGTCTTGGCAATGTTAAAAAATAGTTAAAGTTAATACAAGCGGATCCGTTCAAACGGATGCATGCGGTTGTATTATCTGTTACTGAAGCATTTCTTTCCGGCATAGAGCCCGACGACGAAACTCTATGCCGGATCCTGAAAACACTAGGGTGAAAGGACCCTTAGATATGTATTCAGTGATTTATCATTTTAAGGGAGAATGACCAGAATAAAGTCATTAAGAGTTTCAATTGCCGAATGTCATTGCTTGACATTACAGGCCCAAAGCCTGAGGCTGCCCCACCGAAAGTTTATCATGGCAACTTGACTGATTCTGATTTCTGTCCTGTGTAGTGTTGAAATCGAGATCTTGTATGGACTCAAATTACAAAATAAAACAACTAGAATTTCCTGCCCAATTTTGGATTTACTCTATTTTTGGCTCCATAAGACACACCGGACCATAAGACGCAACTAGGATACAGAGAAGGAAAATAAGAAAAAATATTACCCCTAGCTCAATCAGACCTCTGTATCAAACCTTCAGCTCAGACTTCTGTATCAAACCCTCAGCTCCATTAGACCTCTGTATCAAACTCTCATGTCCATCTGACCTCTCTATCAGACTCCCATTTCTGACTTCTGCATCATACCCCTATCTCTGAAAAATACTGTGCAAAAAACTTTTCATTAATGGGAATTGCAAAGAAAGAGTAAAACCCATGTTAACATCAAGCTTTCCAAAGAACAAATCCTAGTGATAATTTTGCTTTCATTTGCATGGTATGTATGTTGGTGATAGCTAAAGTTCTATAAAGTTCAATATAGCTCTACCAGGCATAGTATATATGCTTGATCTTATGATTTGGGAATTAATTTACAGTCTTTATTTAAAGGTAAATCTGCACATTAGCCTAAAATGACTATTAGCAGCAGTTGTAAGAAAAGGTGTAATACTTTTTTCTCATTTGACAATCTTATGCATTCTGGCCCTGCCATTGTGTACCATAGATGCCAAATAATAAAAACTTTCTCCTTTCCTTATTTCAATAGAATACATTTCTGAAAAACAATTTGGGCAAATAATTTTTGGGAGAGAATGCATATGTCAAATAAATGCAGAACAGAGCCGCTGGGCAAATCTTATAATAAAAAATAGAAAATAAGAAAAAGCACACATATTAGGTATCACCGCATCCGTAATGACCGGCTCTTTAAATATATCACATGATTCACCCCTTCAGATAAACACTGTAAAAAAATAAAAAATCTCAAAAATACGGATGGCACAAAGTTCCATTAAAATAAATATTTTATTAAATATATTAATAAAAACATACACAACAATAAATTATATATGGGAAACCATTCATAAAAGCGCCATAATATCCTGCAAATAAGTTATACCAAGGGTAAATTAACTACATATGACTCATCCACAGTTTTCTTAACTCTATCCTGACCCCGATTGTATATCCTCCTACTCACTGCAACACAGCTATTCAATATTCATGTTAAGTAGATCGCAGATGTAGTACCAACAGGCATCACTAAACATAAAATGCTATATCCTTCTCTATAAATAAGTAAACCTAGCTGACCAGTATAGCAGACATAAATAGACCGAGGTCACATACCCTTAAATAATCTCTGGTACTCCTATGCAGGAATGGCGCCCCCTCTACGCGCATTTCGCGTATTTGCTTCGTCAGGAGGAGAGCAAATAAAAAAATAAATAAAAACAGTGTCAAAAAAGCCAATTTTGTCACCTTACATCACAAAAAGTGCAACACCAAGCGATCAAAAAGGTGTATGCCCCCCAAAATAGTACCAATAAAACTATCATCTCATCCCAGAAAAAATGAGCCCCTACATAAGACAAACGCCCAAAAGATTAAAAAAACTATAGCTCTCAGAATATGGAGATACTAAAACATCATAAAAAAAAATGCTAATTATGTTAAGGTGAAATAAATAAAAAAAATAGACCTATTAGGTATTGCCACATCCATAACAACCAGCATTCTAAAAATATCACATGGCTTAACCTCTGAGATGAACACCGTAAATTTTTAAAATAAAAAGTGCCAAAAAAACAATTTTTTCACCTTACATCACAAAAAGTGCAACACCAAGTGATTAAAAAGGTGTATTCTCCCCAACATAACACAAATCAAACCGTCACCTCATTCCGCAAAAAATGACACCCTACCTAAGACAATCGGCTATGGCTCTCAGACAATGGAGACACTAAAACATAATTTTTGTTTTAAAATGCTTTTATTGTGTAAAACTTAAATAAATAAGAAAAAGTATAGATATTAGGTATTTCCATGTCCCTTATTTCCATGACCTGCTCTAAAAAAATATCACATGACCTAAACCCTCAGATGAACGCTGTAAAAATAAATAAATAAAAACTGTGCCAAAACAACCATTTTTTTTGGTCACCTTACATTCCATAAAGTGTAATAATGAATGATCAAAAAATCCTATTTTTCTCAAAAATGGTACCAACAATAAACGTCAACTCTACTTGTTAAAAACGAGCCCCTGAACAAGAAGAAGAAGATCGGCAGAAAAATAAAAAAATAAATGGCATTTAGAAAATGGAGATGCAAAAACATAATTTGTTTTCAAAAATGCTTTATTATGTAAAACTGAAACAAACAAATAAACAAAGAAAGTAGACATATTTGATATAACCGCGTCTGTAACCACCTGCTTTATAAAAATAGCACATTATTTAACCTGTCAAATGAACATTGGAAAAAAACAAAAATAAAAGCGGTGTCAAAACAGACATTTTTGGTTACCCTGCCTTACAAAAATACGTAATATAGAGCGATTAAAATCATATGTACCCCAAAATATTACCAATTAAACTGTCACCTTATCTCGTACATTTCAAAATGGGGTCTCTCTGGGAGTTTCTACTGTTCAAATGGGATATGGTGTCCAGCAAAATCTGCCTTCCAAAAACCAAACTGCGCTCCTTTTCTTTTGTGCCCGGCAATGTGCCCTTACATCAGTTCATGACCACATATAGGGTGTTTCTGTAAACCACAGAATCAGGGTAATAAATATTGAGGTTTTTTTGGCTGTTAACCCTCGATGTGTTAAAGAAAAAAATTATTTCAAATGGAAAAACTGCCAAAAAAAGTGACATTTTGAAATTTCATCTCCATTTTCCTTTAATTCTTATGGAACACCTAAAGGGTTAACAAAGTTTGTAAAAACAGTTTTCAGTAACTTGAGGAGATTTGTTTCTAAAATGGGGTCATTTATGAGTGGTTTCTACTATGTAAGCCCCACAAAGTGACTTGAGACCTTAACTGGTCCTTAATAAGTGGGTTTTGGAAATTTTCTTAAACATTTTAAGAATTGCTTCTAAAATTCTAAGCCTTCTGACATCCTAACAAAATGACATTTACAAAATGATGCCAACATAAAGTAGACATATGGAGAATGTTAAATAAAAAATATTTTTATGAGGAATCACTTTCTGTTTTAAAAGCAGAGAAATTGGGAATTTTTCAAAATTTTTGGTAAATTTGGGATTTTTCATACATAAAGGTGAAATATATTGACTTAGATTTATGACTGTCCTGAAGTACAATGTGTCACAAAAAAAAATATCAGAATGGCTTGGTTAAGTAAAAGTGTTTCAAAGTTATTACCACATAAAGTGACGCATGTCAGATGTGCAAAAAATGGCCTGGGCAGGAGGCTGAAAACTGTCCCGGGGTAGAAGGGGTTAAAATATCAATGGCTGCATGATTTCATTCCAAAATATTTTCACCCTTTTACTACTACTACGTTATTGAAATTCTTTTTGTCTTTTTCTAATGAATAGGTCAAAAATTCAATTCAGGTCCAAATCGATTCTACTAGAGTCAAAAGTTTTCCAATTTGCCTGAAAATTGGTTTATAATACCTCGAGGTCTCACAGGATTCATATTTCTTTTCAGTTTTTTTTTTTTTAATTTTTTCACTCCCCCCTCTTTTAAACTCTGTAATGCAAAGGCAGTAATAGTAAATACTACAATGCATTCAGAAAGTCTTCAGACTCTTTGGCTCTTTTATACTTTGTTCTGTTAATGCCTTGTACTGCAATAAAAAAAAAAATCTGTTTTTACGACATCATTCTGCACTCAATTCCCCATAACAAAAAAGTGAAAACAGAAATTTTGAAATCTTTGCTATTTATTGAAAAGGAACAAGTAAAATATTGTGTTGACATAGATAGGTAATCTGTTTTGCACTGTGCTCCCGTGTTGAGGCCACTTTCATGATCACGTGCCTTACATTTGGCATTTGATTCTAATCTGGATTTAGAACCCTCAGCGCATGTGTGTAAATGAATATCTCACTTGTGCTGTGGTGAGAGATTCATTCTCGTGCATGGGCTATGGGTTCTAATCCCAGACTAGGATCACGTACCTGTGAGAGATAGCATTTTTGAATATAATGAGAAAATCATGTAGTAAACATTTTTGTCCACAAGATGTCCTCCAGATATGTGTGTAAGGTCACTGTGAAGGTTGAGGGGGAATTAGGTTGCAGTTTTCAAGTCTACCTATGAACTCAGTGTTGAAGTTGCTAAAACCAATCCTATGAAGTTAAGGAGCCAATGACCTTTTCTTAAGGAACACCGCTTATGTAATGTCATGTCTACTATTTAAGTGAATATAGTTTTGAATAAAGCTCTCTTGGCTTGGGGGATGAGAAGTGCTTTGAATGGAACCAACCTGTGTCTGGTCTCATTATGAAAGCAATATGGTGTACACATACTTATATCTTCTATTTATTTTGGCACCACACAAAGAAGATGAGAAACGCATGAATTGCGCTAACAAAATTATTGCCCAACGTGTGGCAGATCAGCTTGTGTAACTTCCGATTCGAACACCATGAGAAGGACTTGTATAAAACCATCAGACGAGGTCATGCTGGTTAAAACACAAAGGTGAGAAGCTTTAATTCTTACAAACCTCCTCTAAATCTTTTCCAAAGTTAATTCTCAAGAGTTGAATTGTTGTTATCGTGATATAAGGGTTCAAATTATAGCTGATCTGTCCTTTAGAACAAAGAACCCAATTGAATATTCCTTCTTTGTGTGGTAAAACGTGACATACTAGAACAAAGCGGAAGTTGTTAGAAAACTGAGTCGAATATCCTGTGACTTAGAATTGGATCCCAGGTAAGCTCTGACGAGTCTTGGAGAGAGTAGGATTAGCACCAAATCGATTGACAGTTATTAAGATTGTGTATCACTACAGAGAGTAGGATTAACACCAATTCAATTGGCAGTTATTAGGATTGTGTATCTCTACAGAGATTTGGATTAACACTATATTAGAGCGAACACCTGGAAGTTCGGGTTCGAGAAGTTCAGCCAAACTTCCCGAAAATGTTTGGATTCGGCATCCGAAGTCGACCGAACTTCACTCCGAACCCCATTGAAGTCAATGGGGACCCGAACTTTTGGGCACTAAAAAGGCTGTAAAATAGCCCAGGAAAGGGCTAGAGGGCTGCAAAGGCAGCAAAATGTAGGTAAATCCCCTGCAAACAACGTTGGATAGGGAAATGACTTAAAATAAAAATAAAAAAATTAAAAAAATTAACCAATATCAATTGGCAACTTGGAGGAGGAGGAGGTGGAATAGGAGGTTGGGGCGGCATCAGGTGGAAATGCTATGGGAGTTGATGTTCTCATCACAGCCAAAAAGGATTTATGTCTGCCTGCAGTGCCACAGGCCTCATTCACAGACTCAGGGCGATGGCACCCAGACGGAGGAGAGGTTCATTCAACTTTGGGTTGCCCTGCAAAATAATGGAAAAATGAAAAAAAGAGGATTCAATAAAGAAGTGCCCTGGAGTACAAGAATATATGGTTAAGGGGAGGTAGTTATAAATGTCTATTCTGCACAAGGGATGGACAGGTCCTGTGGGATCCATGCCTGGTTCATTTTTATGAACGTCAGCTTGTCCATGTTGGCTGTGGACAGGCGGCTGCGTTTGTCAGTAATGACGCCACCTGCCGTGCTAAATACACGTTCAGACAAAACGCTGGCCGCCGGGAAGGCCAGCACCTCCAAGGCATAAAAGGCTAGCTCTGGCCACGTGGACAATTTGGAGATCCAGAAGTTGAATGGGGCCGAACCATCAGTTAGTACGTGGAGGGGTGTGGACACGTACTGTTCCACCATGTTAGTGAAATGCTGCCTCCTGCTAACACGTTCCGTATCAGGTGGTGGTGCAGTTAGCTGTGGCGTGGTGACAAAACTTTCCCACATCTCTGCCATGCTAACCCTGCCCTCAGAGGAGCTGGCCGTGACACAGCTGCGTTGACGACCTCTTGATCCTTCTCTGCCTTCACCTTGGGCTTCCAGTTGTTCCCCTATAACATTTGGGAATGCTCTCAGTAGCGTGCCTACCAACGTGCGCTTGAAGTCGCGCATCTTCCTATCACGCTCCAGTGCAGGAAGTAATGTGGGCACATTGTCTTTGTACCGGGGATCCAGCAGGGTGGCAACCCAGTAGTCTGCACACGTTAAAATGTGGGCAACTCTGCTGTCGTTGCACAGGCATTGCAGCATTTAGTCGCTCATGTGAGCCAGGCTGCCCAGAGGTAAGGACAAGCTGTCCTCTGTGGGAGGCATATCATCATTGTCCTTCGTTTCCTCCCAGCCACGCACCAGTGATGGGCCTGTGCTGCATTAGGTGCCACCCCGCTGTGAACATGCTTCATCCTCATCCACCTAGCGGTGGCCAGTAGCAGGCGAACTCTCTTGGCGGCAGCTGTTCTGCTTTTGTCCCCTGCTCCCTCTTTTCCTACACTGTTGGCTCGGTCTCACCACTGCCTCTTCCTCTGAACTATGAAAGTCAGTGGCACGACCTTCATTCCATGTGGGGTCTAGGACCTCATCGTCCCCTGCATCATCTTCCACACAGTCTTCCTCCCTGACCTCCTGTTCGGTCTGCACACTGCAAAAAGACGCAGCAGTTGGCACTTGTGTTTCGTCATCATCAGAGACGTGCGGACTCCGATGAGGTGGTATTCCCATGTCCTCATCATCAGGAAACATCAGTGGTTGTGCAACAGTGCATTCTATGTCTTCCACCACTGGGGAAGGGCTACGTGGAGTCCCTTGGGAAACCCTGCCAGCAGAGTCTTCAAACAGCATAAGAGACTGCTGCATAACTTGAGGCTCAGACAGTTTCCCTGATATGCATGGGGGTGATGTGACAGACTGATGGGCTTGGTTTTCAAGTGCCACCTGTGCACTTTCTGCAGAAGACTGAGTGGGAAATAATGTTGTGAACATGCTGGATCCACTGTCAGCCACCCAATTGACTAGTGCCTGTACCTGCTCAGGCCTTACCATCCTTAGAACGGCATTGGGCCCCACCAAATATCGCTGTAAATTCTGGCGGGTACTGGAACCTGAGGTAGTTGGTTCACTAGGACGTGTGGCTGTGGCAGAATGGCCACTTCCTCTCCCAGCACCAGATGGTCCACTAACAACACCACGACCATGTCCGCGTCCCTTACTAGATGTTTTCCTCATTGTTACCGTTCACCACAATAAGAAAAAAATTATTTGGCCCAATGTATTGAATTCAAATTCAGGCCTTTTTTTACAGGCACCTAACACTACCTGGCTATCTAATTATGTACCGTATTACACTAATCCAGGCACAGCGGTAACAACAGATTTAGGGGAATATCAATTGTAGGCCTAGCATTTAGGCCCTGGATGAAAGGTATCCTTAAGGACACATTTACACTTTGAGATGCACAGTAGCGTGTGAAAAAATATATAGGATTATGCCTTCAGCACTTGTATTTTAACACAATGAGATGCAAAACAGTGTGTGCAAATGTAGAGGATTATGCTGTATTTTAACACTTACTGAAATATACCCTTTAAAGGAAAGAAATACTCTTGGAGATGCACGCTGAGTGTAATATACCCTTTAATGGACAGATTTACACTTGGCCTGCAACATTTGGAACACCAGATTTTGGGTATTGCTACTTTGGCAATTGAATTTCACCCCAGAAAATAATAAATCCTTTGATGGACAATATTAAACTTGTCAAGCCACAGCTGGAACACCAGATTTACGTTATTTCTATTTTTGCAACTGAATTTCACCCCAGAAAAAAATATATTCTTTGCTGGACACTATTAAACTTGGCCAGCCAGAGCTGAAATCACTGATTTATGGTATTGCTATGTTGGCTATTGAATTTCACCCCAAAACAAAATATATCCTTTGCAGCACACTATTAAACTTGTCCAGCCACAGCTGAAACACCAGATTTACTGTATTTATATTATTGCAACTTAATTTCACCCCAGAAAATAATATATCCTTTGACGGAGACTATGAAACTTGGCCAGCCACAGCTGGAACACCAGATTTACTGCATTTCTTTTTTTTTTTTTTTTTTATTATTTCAATATAAGAAGTAGACAAGTTAGTTCAACAAATTTGCAATTAATATCTTCCCCATTCCTCCCAACCA
This sequence comes from Bufotes viridis, assembly GCA_033119425.1. Taxonomy (NCBI): domain Eukaryota; kingdom Metazoa; phylum Chordata; class Amphibia; order Anura; family Bufonidae; genus Bufotes; species Bufotes viridis. Next base: position 335,455,612 of record CM065591.1, on the reverse strand, counting down.
CCCCCCCCCCTCAGCCCACCCTCCATTCCTGCAGGGAAAAGGGAAAGGAGAAAAAAAAAAAAAAACTCTCCTCAACCATCCCAGTCTCTCCAAACATTGGCCCATTTCATATAGGACCCTCTTTGTCTATACATAATTCTCTCATAGATTTTCACCTTATCCACCAGGCATAACCAGTTCTTGCAATCTGGAGCAGAAGGGGAAAACCATTCTCTGGCTACAAGAAGCCTAGCCAAAAACAGCACTTTAGTCAGCAGACGGCCCTTCATAAGCTGGCAGTTAACCTCTGATAGATCCCCTAAAACCCATACCTTGGGAGATAGAGGAATATCTATATTGAGTCTCCGAGTCAAAGTTATTTGTACCGCTCTCCAATATTTACTCACTATCGGGCAATCCCAGAACAGATGCATATGATCTGCCCCGGGATCCCCACAGCGAGGGCAGTCAGATGCGGCTCTAAGTCCCCTCTTATGGAGCCATAAAGGTGTCACATATATTTTGTGTATTATATTAAACTGTACAACAGTGTGATTAAAGTTATGTGAAACCTGACTAAAATTTTCCCCTATATTCTCCCAATCCGGAGAACCCACCTCTGACATTAATACAGACCAGGATTTCTGTCCTGGAGATAAACAATCCGAAAAAAACCTTTCATCAAGTGCCTATAACAATGTGATAATTTCACCTTAGTACCACCTTTCTTACAAATCAAATTGTGCAAAAATTCCGGGTGTCTACCTCAAGTGAATACCTATCAACAGTATTAAGAAGTGCTGACCTCAATTGAAAATATGCATACCAAGCCACCTCACCCAGTTTGGAGTTCTGTTTTAGCTCCATAAGAGACAGGACCTGCCCATTTTTAACCACCTGGTTCAGATATTGAATATTTCGCGTTCTCCAGTATTGCCAACAATTTGGATCATCTAATTTCAGAAGCTTTGAATTATGCCATAATGGGGTGCAGATAAGTGTTGCCTTAACTTTGAACCAGCTCTTTATCACCAACCATGCCTTTGTGGCCATTCTAAGAAAGGGTTTATAACCAGTCTGTATGTTAAGCAAATAATCGGACTCCAATACTGTAAATAAATCTGAAAAACCTGAGTCTTTTACCAGTTTTCTACAAAGTTGGCTATTTTCCCAATCATTGAAGAAGCAAAGTTGAGATGCCATGAAGTATCCCTAAAGTAGGGGAGGTTAAGACCTCCCTATTGTAGGGCATGGAAAAATAAAGCGACTTTAGTCTCACCCGCTTCCTCCCCATAGTAGGTCATTAATCATCCGTTCTATCAGCCTAAAATACTTATCCTCAATCCAAGCGGGCGAGTTACGAAGAACATAAAGTACCTGGGGCAGCATTACCATTTTTATTAATGAAATTCTGTCCCCTCTTGCGGGCAGAACTTTTTGCCATATCTTAATTTTGGATCTCAACCTCGACAGAAGAGGGATCAAATTAAGTTGGAGATAGTCCTGAATTTTGGCAGAAGCTGTTATCCCCAGGTATTTTATTGAGTCAGAAATAGATACCCGATTAGAGAGATATTCCACAGATCCTCGCAACTTATCTATAGGGAGAAGAACAGTCTTCCCCCAGTTAACCTCCAAGCCAGAAAAATAGGAGAATAGGCTGACCAGTTCCATTATTCGAGGGAGTGTTTTTCTGTTTGATGAATAAAGAACAAGATATCGTCTGCATAAAGGGATATACGATCCTGCTCCCCCATTACACCAAAGCCAACCACTCTCGAGTCTTGCCTTATACTAGCTGCAAGGGGCTCAATATAAATATTGAATAAAAGAGGGGAAAGAGGACAACCTTGACGAGTACCTCTTCCCAATACAAAACTCTCTGTCAGCATGTCATTGATCCTGATTCTGGCCTTCGGACATTTATATAGCAGCTGAACCATCCCTATAAATTTGGGGCCAAAACCCATTCTTCTCATCACCTCCCAGAGGAACGTCCACTCGACCCTGTCGAATGCCTTGGTAGCATCCAAAGACAGGACCGAGCGGGCGCCACCTCCGGGGGACTGAATATTGGCAAAAACCTATGCAGATTGTGATGAGTACCCCTTTTCGCCATAAAGCCATTTTGGTCTGGGTGGATCAAAGCTGACATAACCTGAGAAAGCCTCCTGGCTAGAACCTTTGCTAACAACTTAGCATCCGTATTTAATAGGGAGATTGGTCTATACGAGCTCAAATCCGCCGGGTCTTTATCTTTTTTGGGATTAAAACTATCACAGCTTCCATCATAGACTGTGGCAAATCCCCTCCCTGCGATGCTTGAGCAAACACTTCCAGTAGATGAGGGAGAATGGCATCACTGTACTTACGATAAATTTCATATGGAAAACCATCTGACCCTGGTGATGAGTTCCCGGAGATGGACTTCAAGGCCTCTTGAATCTCCGCAAGAGACACCTCTCCTTCCAGGGATTCTTTTGGGCTTCTGTTAGCTTTGGAAGAGAAATTCTCTCCAGGAACTGTCTCCCCAGGTCAGCTGGCAGACCAGATGAAGCTCTGTATATCTGGGAGAAATATTGCAAAAAAGAGTCCCTTATACCCTCTGGGTCTGATATTATTGCTCCATCTAGGTTACGCACTAGAGTAATAGCTTTCTTTTTTTTGTCCTGTTGTGATATTATTTTAGCTAAAAGCTTACCAGGGCGTCCCGATTCTGAAAAATACTTCTGGCCCTTAAAAAGTAGCCTATGGTTTGCTTTCTCAATTACATATTCTTTCAAGGAACAACTAGCCTTTTGCATCTCTTCCTTGTTACATTCCGTAGGTTGATCAATGAACCGCTCCGTTGTGGAGGCCACTGTGTCTGTCAGATTTTTTCCTTTTTCTTAAATGATCTTTTCACAGCCGTAATATCACTAATGAGAACCCCCTCAGGTATGCTTTCAGAGCGTCCCAAACTGAGTTGATGTTGGCAGAGGGGAGATTCACCTCCCAAAAGGAGGATACATGTGCTTTAATCGACTGGCAGTTATCCATTATAGTAAGCCAGTATGGATTCAACTTGAACCCAAATCCCCTATTGTCTTTATTCTCCCCAATGCGAACCTCAATTAGGACCGGTGAATGGTCTGAAACTGTTCTTATACCATATCGTATCCTTTTAATATTATTCAGATTATTCTCATTAGTAAATGCCAAATCTATCCTAGACATTGCTCTTCCTCCTCTACTAACACAGGAATATACTCTCTTTCCTCCGCCAACATGTTCCCATATATCCACCAATCCAATCTCCAAACAGAATTGAGGCAATGGGGAATTACACATGTTCCTTCCCGATCTACATCTAAAGTCAATCTGTCCTTTTGGGATCCATAACAGCGTTAAAGTCTCCCATCAGTACAAGCCGAGATGCCGGCTTGCCTTCCAAGAAACGTAATAGTTGGATAAGTGGGCACATGGAAAATGGCGGAGGTATATAAAAAAGCAAGAGTGTAATTATATCCATGTAGCTTCCCATACAAAAAAATAAACCTGCCTTGGTCATCTATATGAGATTCGATTAACAAAAATCTATAGAGTTGTGAATCAAAACCGATACACCCCTAGAGGCGCTACTGAAAGTAGAGTGGTAAGACTGGGAATGCCAGCCCGTCATCAAACGGGACACGGTCTCTTCAGTAAGGTGAGTTTCAACTATACAGATAATTGCAGGAAGATACCTCTTCACTGCATCCATAATAGCTTGTCTTTTAACCCTCTCCCCAAGTCCTCTGACATTCCAAGAGACAATTCTAACAGACATTAGCTACGAAGAGGAGAGAAAAAAAAAAAAAAAAAAAAATTTCTCCTGTACCCTTTCCCTGCAGGTTAAGTACCCTCCCCCATTCCCTCCCCTTCCCTCTGGTCCGCCCGATCTAGTCAGCAAACCTCTATCCTCCGGTCATTCTCCCCCCCTCCCACTAGTTCCCTCCTCCCTCCATCCCTAGAGAACATATAAATATATCAAATGCCCATTTGCTTCATCCAATCCAGTGCTTGTTGCGAATTCTCAAAAAATTTAGTAGTCCCATTATGGATCACTCTCAGTTTCGCTGGATACAGTAGGGAATATTTAATGTCTTTTAGCGCCAAACGTTTCTTTATCTCATTGAAATTTCTTCTTTTCTCCTGGGTCTGTCGAGCAAAGTCGGGGAAAAATAGCAGTCTAGTACCCTGATGTTCAATGGGTGCACATTCCCTCGCCCTTCTCAATGTCATATCCCTATCCATAGATAGTAATAATTTCATTAAGATTGTTCGCGGCGGCCTCTCTGGAGTGGGTTTCCCCCCTGGAATCCGATGGGCTCTTTCTATTTGAAACATAGGAGAGAAATGTTCACTACCCAGTTTTTCCAAAACTACATCCTTGAGTTGTTCAACTAGCTGCCGCCCCTCAACTCCCTCTGGAAATCCAACTAAGCGGATATTATACCGCCTTGATCTGTTTTCCAGGTCTTCCAATTTATTTTGTAAAAGATGATTTTCCGAGGAAAGAGACCGAGTTTTAGATTTGATCGTATCCATATCGGATTGGAGGGAGTCTACCGTCTTTTCCATGTTAAGTAGTCGATCCCGAATTTTAGTCAGATCTTCTCTTATTAGAGATATATCACTCTGCATTGACCCAAGTTGGCTGGACATCCCCTGCACTAACATGCCATTATTTTCAACAGCGCTCAGAATTTTTCCAGGGCCGAGGGGTCATGCTCAGTTTCTGTTCGCGCCAGAAGACTTTCCTCCTCTCCTTCCTGATCCGCTAGCCCATCCTCAGATAGTTCTTCAGCTTGCGGAGTTTTAACGGTTTTTTTATAGTTAGTGCTCATTTTCCCTTTAATCAACCCCTTTTCATTAAGGGAGGGGGATTTTAAAAATTTGTCAATTTTACCCTCAGGTGTCTTAGTCCCCAGTTTTGATCCTGAGGAATCCACCGACTGCCGCTTTGGAGCCATCAGGCGCTAAAGGCCCCCTTCAATGTGTGTGTCTGTATATTTTTTTTTTTTTTTTTTTTCCCCTTCTTTTTCCCTTCCTCCTTTTTCCCCTCTTTTCCTTTTCCTTTTTTACTCAACCCCCCCTTTTTTTTTTTTTTTTTTCTTTTTTCCAAGTTTTTTCCCTTTTCTTTCTTTTCCCTTCTCTTTTCCCTTCTTCCTTTTTTTTTTTTTTTTTTTTTTTATAGATTTTATCCTTCTTCTTTCTTTTTTTTTTTTTTTTTTTTTTCTCTTCTCTTTGAATTAATTTAATTTAAATTTTTCCCTTCTCTATTTCTCTTTTCTTGTTTCCTTTTTTTCTGCTTAGTTCCTTCTTCTTAGTACTTCTTAGTACAAACCAATGCAGTCTTAATAGTCTTAATACACCTTTAAACCAGTCCCAAAAAAAAAAAAACAATAAGCAAAAACGAAGGGAAAGAAAAACAGATTTTCTTTTTTTTTTTCTCACGTGTCCTGCGTCCAAGAGGGGGTGAATGGATGAGCCAAGGGATCCAGGCAGAAGGGAGACGACACACAGGAAATCCAGGCAGAGCCAGGCCAGGAAGCCAGCCAAAGAGCCAGCCACGAGGAAGAGCGGGGAGATGGAGCACACACCCTGCGAGCAACAGCCACAAACAGCAGACCCCAGCGACGAGGAGCTCTCTCCCAGGACCGAGCAACCAGCCGGGAGCACCACCAGGGAGCACGGAAGCCAGGCGGCAGCCAAAAGCAACCGAAACAGGAAAGCGAGACAAGGGAGGGCAGGCAGAGACACACGCGGTCCGGAGTTCTCCACAGGACGGCTGGCGATGGAACGTTCAGCACAGCATCAACGGGGGGAGCCGATGGGCCGGAGAGCGAGGAGGAGGAGGAGGGCAGGAGGAGGAGGAGCGCGACGTGCGTGTTCACGTCATCACACCGGTCAGATTTACTGTATTTCTATTTTTGCAACTGTATTTCACCACAGAACAAAATCTATCCTTTGACGGACACTAGGGAAATTGTCCAGTCACAGCTGGAACACCAGATTCAGGGTATTGCTATTTTGGCAATTAAATTTCACCCCAGAAAAAAATATACCCTTTTATGGACAGATTTAAACTAGGCCTGCAACAGCTGGAACACCAGATTTACGGTATTTATATTTTTGCTACTGACTTTCACCCCAGAAAATAATATATCCTTTGACGGACACTAGGGAAATTGTCTAGTCACAGCTGGAACACTAGATTTACGTCATTTCAATTTTTGCAAATTAATTTCACCCCAGAAAAAAATATATCCTTTGCCGGACACTATTAAACTAGGCCAGCCACAGCTGAAACCAATGATTTATGGTATTGTTTTTTGGCAATTGAATTTCACCCCAGAAAAAATATATCCTTTGCTGGACACTATTAAACTTGTTCAGCCACAGCTGGAACACCAGATTTACGGTATTTATATTTTGAAACTGAATTTCATAGCAGAAAATAATATATCCTATGATGGACACTATGAAACTTGTCCAGTTACAGCTGGAACACCAGATTTACATTATCTCGATTTTTGCATCTGAATTTCACCCCAGAAAAATATATCTTTTGCCGGACACTATTAAACTTGTCTAGTCACAGCTGGAACACCAGATTTAAGGTAGTTCAATTTTGGCAACTAAATTTCACCCCAGAAAATAATAAATCCTTTGCCAGACACTATTAAACTTGGCCAGCCACAGCTGGAACACCAGATTTACTGTATTTCTATTTTTGCAACTGTATTTCACCACAGAACAAAATCTATCCTTTGACGGACACTAGGAAATTGTCCAGTCACAGCTGGAACACCAGATTCAGGGTATTGCAATTTTGGCAATTAAATTTCACCCCAGAAAAAATATACCCTTTTACGGACAGATTTAAACTAGGCCTGCAACAGCTGAAACAACAGATTTACGGTATTTATATTTTTAAAACTGAATTTCATAGAAGAAAATAATATATCCTATGATGGACACTATTAAACTTGTCCAGTTACAGCTGGAACACCAGATTTACATTATCTCGATTTTTGCATCTGAATTTCACCCCAGAAAAAATATATCTTTTGACAGACACTATTAAACTTGTCTAGTCACAGCTGGAACACCAGATTTAAGGTAGTTCAATTTTGGAAACTAAAATTCACCCCAGAAAATAATAAATCCTTTGCCGGACACTATTAAACTTGGCCAGCCACAGCTGGAACACCAGATTTACTGTATTTCTATTTTTGCAACTGTATTTCACCACAGAACAAAATCTATCCTTTGCAGCACACTATTAAACTTGTCCAGCCACAGCTGAAACACCAGATTTACTGTATTTATATTATTGCAACTTAATTTCACCCCAGAAAATAATATATCCTTTGACGGAGACTATGAAACTTGGCCAGCCACAGTTGGAACACCAGATTTACTGTATTTCTATTTTTGCAACTGTATTTCACCACAGAACAAAATCTATCCTTTGACGGACACTAGGGAAATTGTCCAGTCACAGCTGGAACACCAGATTCAGGGTATTGCTATTTTGGCAATTAAATTTCACCCCAGAAAAAAATATACCCTTTTACGGACAGATTTAAACTAGGCCTGCAACAGCTGGAACACCAGATTTACGGTATTTATATTTTTGCTACTGACTTTCACCCCAGAAAATAATATATCCTTTGACGGACACTAGGGAAATTGTCTAGTCACAGCTGGAACACTAGATTTACGTCATTTCAATTTTTGCAAATTAATTTCACCCCAGAAAAAAATATATCCTTTGCCGGACACTATTAAACTAGGCCAGCCACAGCTGAAACCAATGATTTATGGTATTGTTTTTTTGGCAATTGAATTTCACCCCAGAAAAAAATATATCCTTTGCTGGACACTATTAAACTTGTTCAGCCACAGCTGGAACACCAGATTTACGGTATTTATATTTTTGAAACTGAATTTCATAGCAGAAAATAATATATCCTATGATGGACACTATGAAACTTGTCCAGTTACAGCTGGAACACCAGATTTACATTATCTCGATTTTTGCATCTGAATTTCACCCCAGAAAAAATATATCTTTTGCCGGACACTATTAAACTTGTCTAGTCACAGCTGGAACACCAGATTTAAGGTAGTTCAATTTTGGCAACTAAATTTCACCCCAGAAAATAATAAATCCTTTGCCAGACACTATTAAACTTGGCCAGCCACAGCTGGAACACCAGATTTACTGTATTTCTATTTTTGCAACTGTATTTCACCACAGAACAAAATCTATCCTTTGACGGACACTAGGGAAATTGTCCAGTCACAGCTGGAACACCAGATTCAGGGTATTGCAATTTTGGCAATTAAATTTCACCCCAGAAAAAAATATACCCTTTTACGGACAGATTTAAAATAGGCCTGCAACAGCTGAAACAACAGATTTACGGTATTTATATTTTTAAAACTGAATTTCATAGAAGAAAATAATATATCCTATGATGGACACTATTAAACTTGTCCAGTTACAGCTGGAACACCAGATTTACATTATCTCGATTTTTGCATCTGAATTTCACCCCAGAAAAAATATATCTTTTGACAGACACTATTAAACTTGTCTAGTCACAGCTAGAACACCAGATTTAAGGTAGTTCAATTTTGGAAACTAAAATTCACCCCAGAAAATAATAAATCCTTTGCCGGACACTATTAAACTTGGCCAGCCACAGCTGGAACACCAGATTTACTGTATTTCTATTTTTGCAACTGTATTTCACCACAGAACAAAATCTATCCTTTGACAGCACACTATTAAACTTGTCCAGTCACAGCTGAAACACCAGATTCACTGTATTTATATTATTGCAACAATAATTTCACCCCAGAAAATAATATATGCCTTTGACGGGAGACTATAGAAACTACGGCCAGCCACAGTTGGAAACTGAATTTCATAGAAGAAAATAATATATCCTATGATGGACACTATTAAACTTGTCCAGTTACAGCTGGAACACCAGATTTACATTATCTCGATTTTTGCATCTGAATTTCACCCCAGAAAAATATATCTTTTGACAGACACTATTAAACTTGTCTAGTCACAGCTAGAACACCAGATTTAAGGTAGTTCAATTTTGGAAACTAAAATTCACCCCAGAAAATAATAAATCCTTTGCCGGACACTATTAAACTTGGCCAGCCACAGCTGGAACACCAGATTTACTGTATTTCTATTTTTGCAACTGTATTTCACCACAGAACAAAATCTATCCTTTGCAGCACACTATTAAACTTGTCCAGCCACAGCTGAAACACCAGATTTACTGTATTTATATTATTGCAACTTAATTTCACCCCAGAAAATAATATATCCTTTGACGGAGACTATGAAACTTGGCCAGCCACAGTTGGAACACCAGATTTACTGTATTTCTATTTTTGCAACTGTATTTCACCACAGAACAAAATCTATCCTTTGACGGACACTAGGGAAATTGTCCAGTCACAGCTGGAACACCAGATTCAGGGTATTGCTATTTTGGCAATTAAATTTCACCCCAGAAAAAAATATACCCTTTTACGGACAGATTTAAACTAGGCCTGCAAAAGCTGGAATACCAGATTTACGGTATTTATATTTTTGCTACTGACTTTCACCCCAGAAAATAATATATCCTTTGACGGACACTAGGGAAATTGTCCAGTCACAGCTGGAACACCAGATTTACGTCATTTCAATTTTTGCAAATGAATTTCACCCCAGAAAAAAATATATCCTTTGCCGGACACTATTAAACTAGGCCAGCCACAGCTGAAACCAATGATTTATGGTATTGTTTTTTTGGCAATTGAATTTCACCCCAGAAAAAAATATATCCTTTGCTGGACACTATTAAACTTGTTCAGCCACAGCTGGAACACCAGATTTACGGTATTTATATTTGTGAAACTGAATTTCATAGCAGAAAATAATATATCCTATGATGGACACTATGAAACTTGTCCAGTTACAGCTGGAACACCAGATTTACATTATCTCGATTTTTGCATCTGAATTTCACCCCAGAAAAAATATATCTTTTGCCGGACACTATTAAACTTGTCTAGTCACAGCTGGAACACCAGATTTAAGGTAGTTCAATTTTGGCAACTAAATTTCACCCTAGAAAATAATAAATCCTTTGCCGGACACTATTAAACTTGGCCAGCCACTGCTGGGACACCAGATTTACGGAATTGCTATTTTGGCAACTGAGTTTCCCGCCAGTAAATAATATATCCTTTGCCAGACACTATTAATCTTGACCAGCCACTGCTGGGACACCAGATTTACGGTATTGCTATTTTGGCAATTGAATTTAACCCCATAAAAAAATATATCCTTTGCCGAACACTATTAAACTTGGCCAGCCACAGCTGAAACCACTGATTTATGGTATTGCTATTTTGGAAATTGAATTTCACCCCAGAAAAAAATATATCCTTTGCCGGACACTATTAAACTTTGCTAGCCACTGCTGGGACACCAGATTTAGGGGATTGCTATTTTGGCAATTCAATTTAACCCCTCAATAAAATATAGAAATTTCTATCCTTAGTTTCTAGGGGTGACAATAAGCAGAGCCAAGCCCCTGATGTAGGATATAGCAAAAAAAAACCTTAGTATTGATGGACTTGGTGGCAGCTTGTGCTGGTGCACCACAAGACACAAAATGGCAGCTGATCATCCCAGAAATAAGTGACAGAAAAACACTCTGTGCAGCCTAAAAACCAGTGAGCAATTAACTAGCAGAAGTTGAATGTTTCACAGCTGTAGATCGATCACTTCATTAGGTCTTTTTACTGAGTTTTCCCTGCCGAATCTCGCCCTCACAGCAGCTGCGTCCTATCCCTACACTAATCAGAGCATAGTGAAGTGCGGCGCTACGTGACTCCAGCTTAAATAGAGGCTGGGTCACATGCTGCACTTGGCCAATCACAGCAATGCCAATATTAGGTATGGCTGTAATGGCTTCTTAGGGCAAGAAGTAAAATGCTAGCTTTTTGGCTGCTGTGCAGCCCTTCAGAAAGTGGGAAGACATTTTTTGAAAATGTTCGGGTCCGTGTCCGTGTCCCGAACACCCCAAAATTCGGTACGAACCTGAACTATCCAGTTCAGGTTCGCTCATCCCTAATTAACACCAATCGCGTATTATATAGGCAATTGGAAGTTATTAAGATTGTGTATCCCTAACAGGAGGTGAATTAGACCTGGGGACTTCACCAAAGGTAGTGTGGGATCAGTAGCAGTTATATATTGTTTGAATTGTGTATTACCATTTTCTTCTGTTACTGAAAGATTGTTGGATCAATAATAGTCACATTTTGTTAAACTGTGGAGCCCCCAATAATGGGAAATTCTAATGTTGCAGGTTATAATGAGGAGATGTTAACAGCGGCTCAGCTAATGCAAAGAAAGAGAGGAAATGTTTTAATTAAGAGTAAAAAAAAGGTTGATAGCATTATATAATACTATGTAGCAGAGGTTTCTGGTATTATCCGGAAATATGTAGTATTTAACATAAGAAGGAAGGGCCAGCTCTTCACTGTTTAGGGCATTGGGGGAGTACCTCACTTTGCCTGTTCACCTTTGGTCTATTTCCCGCAAAAAGGAGGGATTTGTGAGAGATAGCATTTTTTTATATAATGAGAAAATCATGTAGTGCACATTTTTGTCCACAGGATGGCCGCTATATAGATGTGTGTGTAAGGTCATTGGGTCACAAGGTTGCACATCTGGATTCAGGCATTTTCTGCCATTCTTTTCTGCAGATCATCTCAAACTCTGTCAGGTTAGATGGGGGCTATCAGTGGACAGCCATTTTAAGGTCTCTCTGGAGCTGTTCAATCGGGTTCAAGTGAGGGCTCGGGCTGGGCCACTCAAGGACATTCACAGAGTTACTCCTAATTCACTCCTGTGTTATCTTGGTTTTCATTTACTTGTTGGACGGTGAACCTTTAGCCCTCTCTGATGCCCAAAACACTCTGATTCAGATCTTCATTAAAATATTTTTGTACTTTGCCCCATTCAGCCTTTCATCAACACTGACCTGTCTCAGCTACTGAAAAACATCCCCACAGCATGATGCTGCTTCACTGTAAGGATGGTATTGGGCAGTGCCTGGTTTACTTCAGACATGACACTTATAATTGAGGCCATTCTGGGTTTCATCAGAACAGACAATCTTGTTTCTCACCGTCTAAGAGTCCTTTAGGTGCATAATGGCACGATTGGGCCAGCGATAAAGAGACACCCGTAGCAATAGCAGAATCATTGGCCTCAGTGTCACGGCCTTTGGTGAGCGCCGTGACACGGTTGCCATGCATGCTGTTTCCAGCAGCAATGTGTTGTGGTTGCAGCATGTTGGTGCCTCCTCCTTTCTCCTGGGGCCTTCCCTGTCTGGTGCAAGAGGGGTTAATTATCTAGCTGGTAGGGATTTAGGTGTGTCCTGGGTGTGGCCACTAGGTTTATATTCCTGTGGCTTCCAGACTGGAGTCAGTCATACACCAGCCTTGTTTGGTGTTGGAACATTGCTCTTTTCCTGGGTGCTGCTGCACAGTCCTCGAGGGCTTCCTTGTTGGACATAAATTGTCTTCCTTATTTATCCTCCATGTACCCTACCTCACTTGTTGAATGTTGGGTGTGGGTTTACATTCAGGGGTGGTGTACATCTTGTTTGTAGTTACATGTCTGGTCTGTTGGTGTTGTTTGTCCCAGCATGTATGCAAGACGTTTCTCTGTTTGTTGTTCTTCTGGAAGGGGGCTCCATGGTTTCCCGGAGGGGTGAACCAATAGCCAGTAGCAGTTGTTGTTCCACCCAGTCATCTTGTCAGGTGAGTGCTGTTGTTCCAGTGTGTGTTGCTAGCGCTGGGTGCTTGCCTGTCAATCTGGGCTTTGCTACTGTCTGCTTTCCCTGTTTCTAGGCCTGTGTTAGACATGTCCTGGATGACCCAGTCGTCTCTTATTCCTGACTTCCATAGTGCAGGGACTGTTAGGGTCAGTAGGATCCAGGTTAAGAGTATGAGCCCCCCTACCATCGAGGCCGGCTCATACAGTTAGGAGGTCAGGGATAGTTTTTGGCACTAGGAGGTGCCCTGCTCCCTTTTCCTAGTGTTCTGGTTCAGTTCCTTTCCCAAATTCCCTAAATTATATGGTGGGGAGTTTTCCCCCACTCCCCATCGTGACACTCAGCTGATGGTATCTAAAAATATATTGACGCACTAAAATGCGCTAAATTTCGTACTGGTAATGCTTAGCAAAACTGAAACTGTTTTTAATAAATAGGCACAATTAAACAGTCCCTGCTACAAACACACTGTATATTTTTACTGATTCATTAAAATGAGTTGAATTGTACACTAATAAACGTTACCAAAACGGCAACTTTTTATTTTAGTAATAATTGAAAGTGCAATTAACTCCTTCCCACACAGCGCTATACATGTACGGCACTTGGCGAGTCTATAAAGATGGCACCTGCTCGCAAGTGCAGCGGCACCATAGCTGCTGGGTGTCTGCTGTTTTGAACAGCAGACACTTGGAGCTAATGTCCATGAACGATGATAACATTGACATTTTGTCAAATACGACCATGGCATCCGAGGGCTAAAAAACCCAGGAGCGTGCTCCAGGGCATGCAGGGATTGGGGGAGCCAAATAGTATGGGGGAGCCAAATATATTTATCCCATACAGCAAACAGCAAAATGGAAAAAAAAATCAAGATGGGCAATTTGCAATTTTTTGGTCGCTTCATGTCCCCTATAAAAATTAATAAAAAGTGATCAAAAAGTCATACACACCCCAAAATGGTATCAATGAAATGTACAAATTGCCCACAATGAGCTCTCAAACAGCTCTGTACACAGAACTACAAAAAAGTTATAGTCAGAATATAAAATGTACAAATTTTTTTTTTCAAGGTCTATATTTTTTTTGTATTAACATGCAAGAAAAACTTAAGAAAAAATTGGTATCGCCGAAACAGAAAAATAAAACAGTTATGGCCCCAGAAATAGAGGGAGTGAAAATTGAAAATGCAAAAATGAACGCATAGTACACTTTTATAGAACACACAAAAATGTGCTGACTTGTGCAGTAATAAATAGTAAGAAAATAACAACAGTTTTTTTTGGGGAAAACAAATGTGCAATTTATGCTGCTGGTGGTGAGTAAAAAAAGATCTTTGTGCAGGAAGTGCCAGACATGAACAACTCCAGCATCTGTAAGACACCCAGTCCCAGTGCACTAATTGCCATTATGCTCTCTATACTGGTAAAACCTGACCTTTTACCTAGGAATTAAATCCACCTAGCTAAACATAGTCTCTGCAAGACCGTAAGATGGCTGGCTTTTGTCTGTAATTGATGTCTGGCAGAAACATGGCAGAAACATTCTATCGCATCAGTGGCTGAGCTCACAATGGCATCTGTGCTTCAGTGGATGCACAGAGCCTAATAGACCAGCCAATATCCTGCCTTCTGATTGGCTTCCAGGCTGCCTGCAGAGCATTGTGGGGCAAGCCAGCCGACTGGGGCCCCACCTCAGGTAGTGTGACCTACTGTCTTAATCCTCACTGCCTTGTTTCTCTCACAATTTTAAAAGTGAAATGTTGGGCGCTGTTTTCCATGATTCATCTGACCCATTGAGGAAGTGATTGCAAAACGTTCATTGGGATATTCGTGCTCCCACACTGGTCTATATGTATCACTTATTAATTTTACTGTATGTTCATAGCTTTGATTTTAGGATATTTTTTTTTCTTCAGGCTATGCTAGGTTTTAAGAGTGTGTTGTTCTGAAATAGCCTTTTGTACCTTGAAAAAGTATTTATACCTTCTGAACTTTTCCGCATTTTTTCACCTTATACCCACAAACTTAAATTTATTTTATTAGGATTTTATGTGCTAGATAGTGATGAGCGAGCACCAAAGTGCTCGGGTACTCGGTCCGAACACATAGCGATATTTGTATGCTTGGCTGAGCACTCGAGTATAATGGAAGTCAGAAAAGGACAGAAAGTGACAGAAACACCCCCGAAATGGATCTGAAACAGCATGGGGACCATGTCTGGGTGCATCTTGGACTCCAATGTCGCAGGTGGGAACCATATTGTCCCAGTTGTCCGCCACTTTTACATAGCAACAAAATCACGCCCAAAATCCTGCCCCCTCAAAAAAAAAAAAAGAAATTTTCAGAGGTAAAATTGTTAGGAAACATTCTTTCCTGGATATTCAATTGTATATACAGTACAGTGCAAATGCTGCCTGAAGCCTAGCGAACCCCATAAATCATTGCAGTGATGGGCTACAGGTAAGCAGACCTTATAAAGCATTGAAGGTGAGGGCCTGAAGCCTAGAGAACCCCATAAAACATTGCAGTGATAGGCTACAGGTGAGCAGACGGTATAAAGCATTGGAAGTGAGGGCCTGAAGCCTTGCGAACCCCATAAATCATTGCAGTTATGGGTTATAGGTGAGCAGACCTTATAAAGCATTGGCGGTGAGGGCCTGAAGCCTTGAGAAACCCATAAAACATTTCAGTGATGGGCTACAGGTGAGCAGACGGTATAAAGCATTGGAGGTGAGTGCCTGAAGCCTAGCAAACCCATAAATGATTGCAGTGATGGCCTACAGGTGAGCAGACGGTATTAAGCATTGGAAGTGAGGGCCTGAAGCCTAGCGAACCCCATAAATCATTGCAGTGTTGGGCTACAGGTTAGAAGATGGTATAAAGCATTGAAGATGAGGGCCTGAAGCCTAGTAAACCCTATAAAGTATTGCAGTGAAAGGGTACAGGTGAGCAGACGATATAAAGCATTGGAGGTGAGGGCCTGAAGCCTAGCAAACTCCATAAATCATTGCCGTGATGGGCTACAGGTGAACAGACCTTATAAAGCATTGGAGGTGAGGGCCTGAAGCCTAGCGAACGCCATAAAACATTGCAGTGTTGGGCTACAGGTTAGAAGATGGTATAAAATATTGGAGGTGAGGGCCTGAAGCCTAGCAAACCCCATAAATCATGGCAGTGATGGGCTACAGATGAGCAGACCTTAAAAAGCATTGGAGGTAAGGGTCTGAAGCCTAGCAAACCCCATAAATCATTGCAGTGATGGGCTACAGGTGAGCAGACCTTATAAAGCATTGGAGGTGAGGGCCTGAAGCCTAGAGAACCCAATAAAACATTGCAGTGATGGCCTACAGGTGAGAAGACGGCATAAAGCATGGGAGGTGAGGGCCTGAAGCCTAGCGAACACCATAAAACATTGCAGTGATGGGCTACAGGTTAGAAGATGGTATAAAACATTGGAGGTGAGGGCCTGAAGCCTAGCGAATCACATAAATCATGGCAGTGATGGGCTACAGGTGAGCAGACCTTATAAAGCATTGAAGGTGAGGGTCTGAAGCCTAGAGAACCCCATAAATCATTGCCGTGATGGGCTACAGGTGAGCAGACCTTATAAAGCATTGGAGGTGAGGGCCTGAAGCCTAGCGAACGCCATAAAACATTGCAGTGTTGGGCTACAGGTTAGAAGATGGTATAAAATATTGGAGGTGAGGGCCTGAAGCCTAGCAAACCCCATAAATCATGGCAGTGATGGGCTACAGATGAGCAGACCTTAAAAAGCATTGGAGGTAAGGGTCTGAAGCCTAGCAAACCCCATAAATCATTGCAGTGATGGGCTACAGGTGAGCAGACCTTATAAAGCATTGGAGGTGAGGGCCTGAAGCCTAGAGAACCCAATAAAACATTGCAGTGATGGCCTACAGGTGAGAAGACGGTATAAAACATGGGAGGTGAGGGCCTGAAGCCTAGCGAACACCATAAAACATTGCAGTGATGGGCTACAGGTTAGAAGATGGTATAAAACATTGGAGGTGAGGGCCTGAAGCCTAGCGAATCACATAAATCATGGCAGTGATGGGCTACAGGTGAGCAGACCTTATAAAGCATTGAAGGTGAGGGTCTGAAGCCTAGAGAACCCCATAAAACATTGTAGTGATGGGCTAC
Source organism: Bufotes viridis (assembly GCA_033119425.1). Lineage (NCBI taxonomy): Eukaryota > Metazoa > Chordata > Amphibia > Anura > Bufonidae > Bufotes > Bufotes viridis. The sequence goes on along the minus strand of CM065591.1, from coordinate 335,438,571 downwards.
AGGAGAGGAGACAGTATAAAGCATGAAAGGTGAGGGCCTGAAGCCTAGTGAACCCCATAAAATATTGCAATGATAGGCTACAGGTGAGCAGACCTTATAATGCATTGGAGATGAGGGCCTCAAGCCTAGAGAACCCCATAAAATATTGCAGTGATAGGCTTCAGGTGAGCAGACCTTATTATGCATTGGAGGTGAGAGCCTGAAGCCTAGTGAACCCCATAAATCATTGCATTGATGACCTACAGGTGAGAAGACGGTATAAAGCATTGGAGGTGAGGGCCTGAATCCTTGTGAACCCTATAAAATATTGCAGTGATTGGCTACAGGTGAGAAGATGGTATAAAGCATTGGAGAGGAGGGCCTGAAGCCTAGAGAACCCCATAAAACATTGCAGTGATGGGCTCCAGGTCTGCAGACGGTATAAAGCATTGGAGGTGAGGGCCTGAAGCCGAGCGAACCCTACAAAATATTGTAGTGAGGGCATATATATTCTGTATGGAAGAGGAGTCGGAGGAGGAGGCGGATGAGAAAACAAGATTTAAACATATACCCTTTTGTTGCGTTGAAAAGGGTAAAAAAATCTGAATCTTGTGGATTGAGTACATTATAAAGCATACATTTAAATTGCGTTTTTGTTCCTCATTAGCTCAGCTTTCCTCAGTCAGGGGCAATCCAGGCCTTGTTCATTTTTATCTCAGTCAACCTGTTAGCATTGTCAGTGGACAAGAGGATACGCTTATCTGTTATAATGCCACCAGCAGCACTAAATACACGCTCAGACAATACGCTGAGGGCAGGGCAGGCCGGCACCTCCAAGGCGTAGAGCATAAGCTCATGCCACGTGTCCGGCTTGGACACCTAGTAGTTGGAAGTAGTGATGTCGCGAACATAAAATTTTCCGTTGGCGAACGGCGAATGCGAACTTCCGCAAATGTTCGCGAACATGCGAACAGTGCGAACCACCATAGACTTTAATAGACAGGCGAATTTTAAAAACCAAAGGGACTCCTTCTGCTAGTATGCTAATTGGCTGGAATGCGTCTGCTGACTGTGAGGTAGAGGGTCAAAGTTTACTCAATGATAGGGGGTGGACCTAACATCGCATATGTTCGCCCGCCGCGACGAACGCACACAAGCTATGTTCGTCGGGAACTATTCGCCGGTGAATAGTTTGGGACATCTTATTTGCGAATTCAACTTAGAGATGGGTTCCTAATGGTTGTATTGCTAGAATATAACGAAGATTGAGAATTTAGCGCTATATTCTCAATCTTCGTTATATTCTAGCAATACAACAACCATTAGGAACTCAGATCTAAGTTGAATTCTCAATGCGATTAATATAACCTGCATTAATCGCATTGTCAATTCAACTTAGAGCTGAGTTCCTAATGGTTGGTGTATTGCTAGAATATAACGAAGATTGAGAATATAGTGCTATATTCGTTATCTTCGTTATATTCTAGCAATACAACCATTAGGAACTCAGATCTAAGTTGTAATCGCAATACAAATAATACAGGTTATATTAATCACATTGCGATTTACAATTACTGTTACTGCAGCTTCAGATTGAATCTAAGTTGGATTCTGTCCTTGCGTTTAGATAGGAGGTGGGAGGGTCTGGGAGGGAGGGTATGCTGATTGGCTGGAATGTGTCTGCTGACTGTGAGGTACAGGGTCAAAGTTTGCTCAATAATAAAGTATAGGGGCGAACGCGAACATCGAATATGTTCGCCGGCCGCGGCGGACGCGAACAAGCTATGTTCGCCGGGAACTGTTCGCCGGCGAATAGTTCGGGCCATCTCTAGTTGTAAGGCACTGGGGGATCATTTAGGATGCTGACACGGTCTGCAATGTATCCCTTCACCATCTTCCAAAACTTTTCCGTCCTTGTAGCACTAGGCCGCGATTCAGGGTGAGGTTGCTGGCGGGGTGTCATGAAACTGTCCCATGCCTGGGAAAGTGTTTCCCTGTCCTCTGTTAGAACTAATGTGTGTTCCCCGTTTCTCCCTTCCTCGGTTGCCTAAGGAGGTCTGGACTCTGGCGGCTCCATTGTCAGATGGAAAATTTTGGAGCAATCTGTCAACAAGTATCTTCTGGTATTGCACGGTTTTACTCGTCCTCTCCACCACAGGAATCAGAAATGAGAAGATCTCTTTGTATGGGGGGGATGAGAAGGGTGAACACCCTGTAATCTGTGTTAACCTAAAATGCGTATAAAGTGAGGGTCGCGGGAAAGGCAGCCTAACATGAAGTCAGCCATGTATGCCAGAATACCAACAGGCAAGCCGTCGATGTCAACTTCAGGATGACTCTCCATACCCTCATCCTCCTCCTCCTCTTCTGCCCATCGACGCTGAACAGATGGAATTAAAGTTCAATAGGTACTAGCCTCCGTAGCAGAGGCAAGTGTCTCGAGCTCCTCCTCCTCTTCATGGCCCAATTCGCACTGAGAAGACGAACTGGATGAGGTCTGGCTATCACCCTGTGACATCTCCTCCCACATTACCTCGTCTGCCACATTTAAAGCATCCTCCTTAATTGTGAGCAGCGATCATTTGAGTAGACACAGCAGTGGAATAGTTACGCTGATAATAGCGTTATCGCCACTAACCATCTGTGTGGATTCATCAACGTTTTTTAAAACCTCACATAGGTCTGACATCAATGCCCACTCCTCGCTTGTGAATAGTGGCAGTTGACTGGAATGACGATGACCATGTTGCAGCTGGTATTCCACAACTGCCCTCTGCTACTCACAAAGCCTGGCCAACATGTAGAACTTAGAGTTCAACCGCGTGCTCGCGTCGCACAACAGTCGGTGAGCTGAAAGCCGCAAGCGCTGCTGCAGCATTGACAGACCGGCCAAAGCTGTGGACGACTTGCAGAAATGAGCACACAGGCGGCGCTCCTTCACTAGTAGCTCCTGAAAATTGGGGTAGGTTTTGATAAATTGCTGAACCACTAAGTTTAAGTGGGTTAGGCATGGAATGTGTGTCAGGTTGCTGAGCTCCAAAGCCGCCACCAAGTTACGACCATTGTCGGACACAACCATGCCTGTTTCTAGATTGAGTGGCGAGAGACACAGCTCGGTCTGGTCCCTTATACCATGCCACAGCTCTGCGGCAGTGTGCTGTTTGTCCCCTAAGCAGATCAGCTTCAACACGGCCTGTTGACGCTTACCCACAGCAAGGCTACACTGTTTCCAGCTAGCGACTGATGGCTAACTGCTGTTGGAGGCAGAAGTGGAGGAGGAGGCGACGAAGGAGGAGAAATGGGGGTTGGAGACAGTAACATAGTAGCTGGCGGAGAACCTAATGGACGTAGGGCCGCAATCCTGGGCATGGGTAGCACCTGTGCCATCCCAGGGTCTGACTTACTCCTGGCCTCCACAAGATTCACCCAGGGTGCGGTCAGGGAAATGTAGCGTCCCTGGCCACCAGCACTGGTCCATGTGTCCATGGTGATGTGGACCTTCCCAGTAAGTGCATTGATAAGGGTATGGGTGATGTTCTGGGACACATGCTGGTGTAAGGCAGGCACGGCACACCGTGAAAAATAGTGGCGGCTGGGGACTGGGTACTGAGGGACAGCCACCGACATCAAGCTGTGGAAGGCCTCAGTGTCCACAAGCCTAAATGGCAACATTTCAAGTGCCAGTAATTTCGAAAGTTGCGCATTTAGTAATATGTACTGTGGCTGGGTGGGTATTTGCGCTTGCGTTCAAATGCATGTGTTATCGACATTTGGACGCTGCGCTGGGACAGGGAAGTGGATGTTGTTGCTGACGATTCATGCGAAGGTCCAGGTGCAGGGTGGGGGGCATCCGGGCCTGTGTCTTCAACAGGGGATTGGCCAGCAGTGCGTGACACAGGGGAAGTGGAGGCAGTGGTAGGACCCTCAGACGCAGAGTGTGGACCCAGGCATTCAGGCCACTTATTAGGGTGCTTGAATGCCATGTGTCGGATAATGCTGGTGGTGGTGAGGTTGCTAGTGTTCACGCCCCAGCTCATTTTGGTACGGCACAGGTTGCAAATTACCACACTTTTGTTGTCTGCACTTTCCCCAACAAAGCGCCATACTGCGGAACACCTACCCCAGGGCAAGGTAGATTTACACATGGGGGTGCTCGGTATAACGGTTGTGGGCCTGTTTGGTGTGGACCGACGTCTCCCTTTTGCCACCCCACTGCCTCTTCCAGTCTGTTGCCGTGCTACGGATCCCTCCCTCTCTGTACTGCTGCCCTCGCTTGGCTTTTCGCCTAACCATGTTGGGTCAGTGATCTCATAGTCCACCACCTCCTCTTCCACTTCCTCACTCTGCTCATCCTCCTGACTTGACCTAACCACCACCTCAGTAATTGGCAATGTGTCTCATCATCATCCACCTCATGAACGAATGATTGCGGTTCACCACCGTCATCTTCTTGAGATTGTGAAGGCTCAAGAGGTTGGGAATCAGGGCACAATATCTCAGGTACCTCTTCAAGCGTGCTTGGCGAACCAATTACTGGCGATGAAAAGAGGTAATGTGAATATCCGAGTGTGGGATCACTTGTTTGCCTAGACGCGACATGGTGGGAGAAAGGAGGATCAGAGTGAGGATTCGGTTGACCAGACTCTTAGCTTCAGAGACTGGACTTCGTGGAAGAAAGGGTTGTGCTTAACTGACTAGAAGCATTATCTTCTTTAGTCCAACCGACCACCTGTTCGCACTGGTCCGACTTGGACAGTGTTGTCCTGCGCCGCCCAGGTAAGTTGGACATGAAGCTGGGTAAGGTGGATTTTTTGTTTTTTTTCTGGTGCACTGGCAGCAGGCACTGTTTTATTGCGCCCAGGGCCATGGCCTCTGCTTGCACCATCAGCATCACGCCAAGGGCCAGGGCCTCTGCTTGCACCATCAGCATCATGCCCACTTCCCTCTCCCTTTGTGGTCGCCTTCTTCATATTAATGTTTTTGTCTGTAGATGTGGCGCAGATTGTTTTATTGTCCACTAAAGACACCGTTTTCTGATGCAGGACAGTACTGGATACAGAAAAATATAGATTTTCGGCACTACATAAGCCCAGAGATAATGTTATTTTTACAATACACACTGTATTGGCTTGCTGTAATGTACTGAACACTGAAAAAAAAATTTTTTCAGGAGTTCACTGGGCCACAGATAATGAATTCTTTACTGTACACACTATATTTGCTTTCTGTAATGTACAGGAGACAGAGAAATACATTTTTTCACCACCGCACTAGGCCACAGATAATGTAATTTTTACAGTAAACACTATATTTGCTTTCTGTAATGTACAGGAGACAGAGAAATACAATTTTGAACCACCACACTAGACCACAGATAATGTAATTTTTACAGTAAACACTATATTTGATTCCTGTAATGTACAGGAGACAGAGAAATACAATTTTTCACCACCACACTAGGCCATGTATAATGTAATTTTTACAGTAAACACTATATTTGCTTTCTGTAATGTACACGTGTCAGAGAAATACAATTTTTTACCACCACACTAGACCAGGTATAATGTAATTTTTACAGTAAACACTATATTTGCTTTCTGTAATGTACAGGAGACAGAAAAATACAATTGTTCACCACCACACTAGGCCACGGATAATGTAATTTTTACAGTAAACACTATTTTGCTTTCAGTAATGTACAGGAAACAGAAAAATAAAATTTTTCACCACCACACTAGGCCACGGATTATGTAATGTTTACAGTAAACACTATTTGCTTTCTGTAATGTACAGGAGACAGAGAAATACAATTTTTCACCACTACACTAGGCCAGGTATAATGTAATTTTTACAGTAAACACTATATTTGCTTTCTGTTATGTACAGGAGACAGAAAAATACAATTGTTCACCACCACACTAGGCCACGGATAATGTAATTTTTACAGTAAACACTATTTTGCTTTCTGTAATGTACAGGAAACAGAAAAATACAATTTTTCACCACCACACTAGGCCACGGATTATTTAATGTTTACAGTAAACACTCTATTTGCTTTCTGTAATGTACAGGAGACTACACTAGGCCAGAGATAATGTAATTTTGACAATACACATTTTATTCGGATGTAGTTCTATATTGGATACAAATTTGTCCCAAATAAAATGTATTCTCTGCTGGAATACTGTATATACGGTTGCGGCCTAAACGCACACATAGATGTGCCCAAAACTTGTTAACTATGGCCAAAATATAAATCACTGTCTGCTGGATTAATTAATATAACGGTTGCGGATTAAATGCACACACAGATGTGGCACAAGTTAGGTTAATTTCCCTAGAACAAATAATTTCTCTGATGGTACAGTGTATATCTCAGTAGCAGGAACACTGTAGTGAATAAGCCTCTTTTAATAATGTCTGCCCAACACACTGCTTTATAGTGGTGCAGTGTATATGTCAGTACCAGGCACACAGTAGTTAATAAGCCCCATTTAATAATGTCTGCCCAACACACTGCTTTATGATGGTGCAGTGGATATCTCAGTACCAAGGAACACTGTAGTGCAGGCATCCTCAAACTGCGGCCCTCCAGCTGTTGCAAAACTACAACTCCCAGCATGCCTGAACAGCCTACAGGTATCAGCCTACAGCAGGGCATAGTGGGAGTTGTAGATTTAGAACAGCTGGAGGGCCGCAGTTTGAGGATGCCTGCTGTAGTGAATAGGCCCTCTTAATTATGTCTGTCCAACACACTGCTTTATGATGGTGCAGTGTATATCTCAGTACCAAGGAACACTGTAGTGAATAAGCCCCTTTTGATAATATCTGCCCAACACACTGCTTAATGATGGCATTTAGTAGATGTCACTGATCGGAAATCTTTCTGCCTTATCAAAGTTATCAAAGCAATTTTCAAGCCCTGCACTTATCTGTCCCTCCCTGTCCCTGATGGTGCTGAATTAACCCTCTTCTTAAAAAAATAGGTGCTGCACTGCTGTCAAACACACACTCTACAGCCAACCACGCATCAATAATAACCCATACGTAATATAAATACACAAAAAGTATATTATATAAAATATATCATTTTATTGAAATGATAATACACAAAACATCACATGGCACTGTACATGAAAGGTCAGGGAAAAGAAACCCCACCAAGACATGTGTAATACAGACTGGGAGACATCCCTGGACAACCAAGCTACCTAGTATCATGCAGAAAGCATGTACCCTCCTCCGACAGGTTACCCATGCATTTGTGTCGCCGATCACAGCGTTTCCCCCAAAAAAATCTATGTCCAAACGTTAATATCTTTGTGAAACTGGTCAAACAGGAATTTAAAAAATTGGTGGGAACACGAGACATAACAATGTTACCGAGGATCAACGTTTGGCAATGAAACAGCTGCGTGGCTTGAAATATGTTGTAATCAAACCAGCTGATAAAGGGGGAAATGTTGTGATATGGCCGACACAGATGTATGAAAAAGAAGCCTTTCGTCAATTGGGACAGAAAGAGTGCTACAAACATTTGGATAGTAATCCAACTTTGAAATTTAAGATGGAAATGTATTCAATTCTACAGATGGGAGTTGAGAGGGGGGTGGTTACGCCCAAACTTAAGGAGGGCCAGTCAGGGGCGTAGCTAACGGCTCATGGGCCCTGGTGCAAGAGTTCAGCTGGGCCCCCCTTCCCTCAGTAATTTGTGTGTCTTCTTATGCGGCACAAGGGTCTTAGGGCCCCCTCAGCGTCCTGGGCCCGGTAGCGACTGCTACCTCTGCACCCCCTATAGCTACGCCCATGGAGGGCCTTATGGTAGACTATCCTGTGACACCGACCTTATATTTGTTGCCAAGGTCCACAAACAGCTGAATACACCTCCTGGGCGTCCCATTGTCTCGGGGGTGGGTAGTCTGTGTGATCGTGTGAGCAGATATGTGGACTTTTATCTGAGGGGGTGCGTGGAGACCCTACCATCTTATGTCAGGGATACATCTGACATTTTAAGGAAACTCAATGGTGTGTCACTGGAAGATGATATGTGGTTTGTTACCTGTGATGTGGAAAACCTATATACGTTGATATGCCATGACCACGGGATCCGAGCTTGTAGGTATTTTTAACAAATAGATTTAGGGGACAGATTTAGACCCTGTTATTGAACTATTGGACTTTGTCTTACGACATAACTATTTTGTTTTTAAGGACTGCCTCCTATTACAGCTCCAGGGAACTGCGATGGGGGCGACTTGTGCGCCGTCTTATGCTAACTTGTTCCTCGGGCTGTGGGAGAGGGAAACAGTCCATGGTCTCATTGATCATAGCTCGGTGGTCTCGTGGTCAAGGTATATCGACAATATACTTTTTATTTGGCAGGGTACGGAATCACTACTTTTGGAATTCCTCCAGCGACTGAATAAAAATACCATGAATATCAAACTTACATGGCATTATAGCAAAAACGGATTGAGTTTTTGGATATCCTTGTAATTAAGGAGTTAGATGGTCGGGTCTCTACGGACCTCTACAGAAAGCCAACTTCTACGAACACGCTGTTACATGCTAAGTCCTCTCATTATCCACAGATGGTGAAAACAATCCCAGCTGGCCAATTTCTGCGCCTCCGTCGTATCTGCTCGAGTGACCAGATTTTTCTAAATGCATTCAAGAGATCTTTCTCAAAGATTTCAAAATAGGGGTTACAACCAGCGGGACATTAGGAGAGGATATAATCGGGCTTTGGCCACAACTAGAGACTCCCTTTTGGTGAGTAAACCTAAGAATGATAGTAGGGGATGCCGTTTCATAACATCTTTTAATTCACAGTGGCGAAAAATACGCCAAATATTTTCCAAGTATTGGTCGATACTGTTATCTGATAGGGATTTACAGGCTTCCCTTTTAGAGTATCCCCAGATTACATGGCATCGGTCTAAGAATTTGGGGGACCTCTTGACTATGTTCCTCCTTCTCCACAAAGTCCTTTTGGAAGTAGGGGCCCCAGGTGGGGTTCCTATCCATGTAATAATTGTCAGGCCTGTAAATATATGGTGAGAACAACCACATTTGTAGATGCAGATGGTATATGTGACTACAATATTGTACATCATATAACATGCAGATCAACAGCAGTGATCTACTTGATCACCTGCCCGTGTAATCTTATTTACGTGGGCATGACGACTAGGGAGCTGAGGGTGAGGACCTTGGAACATGCAAGTAAAATCCGTCAGGCTGCCAATATGAAGACGGAAGATCTATTGAAATTGCAACCCATAGCCATACACTTTTGGGAGACACACAATAGTGTTCTCAAACATTTAAAAATTCAAGGTATCGATAAGATAAGTTTGGGTTGCAGAGGGGAAGATTACAAAAAACGTCTTTTACAATGTGAAACAAAATGGATTGAGTTACTTAAAAGTGAGATCCCAAAAGGGCTGAATGAATCAGTCAGCTTTATGGCCTTCTTATAAATCAGCGTTTCTTTTAATATTGGTGTGTTCTAACATATTTTTAAGATTATTTCTTGTTTTATAGTCCTTTTGTTAAGAATTGTGATTTTGAGGTCCACGGGCTATACATGGGAAAGGGAATGAGCTGGGTTGAAGACACACATCCGTGACTCATCAGGATGGGTGAAAATAAAGACTGAATTAATTCCTCTACGTATTAAATATTGATATCAATTTTTGTGTACTACGTTATTTTGTTTTATTGGCACTATTCCTGAAGAATCACGTATGCTCACTACTGTTCTGGACATTTTGTGTCTAATAATGCTATGTTTTATATTTAAAAAATTCTTTTCTAGCACGATTGCACTTTATATGTATGTGGTTGCTAATCTATCAATATCTTATTGTCCTATTTGCACATTACACATTATACATTTACACATTATATATTGTGGCCACAATGTTTATTTATTATGTACCATGTGTACATCTTAATTATTACACATTACCTTTTTATATTGTATTGTGTACACCTATATGAATGTATAATATTGATACATGTAGGAATGAATTGATTATTATGAATTATTTATTTTTGGGTTATGTATTTACATTTGTATTATCTGTAATAATCTCTATATTTAGACTGGTGTTTTTTTGTATACACTCTGGGAGTAGATCATAACTACTATTGTTATCGTGGACTTGAGTGTATATAAGTGGGTATTATAATGTGCCCCCAGCTCTTGATTTGATTTTACAGTGTGTTAATTGCTCATGTTTTCGATGTGTTGCTTTGGGGCGCCTGATGGCTGTGCCCGATACCGTTCCTGGGCTGATAATTGCTGAGCCCTGTGATGTGTGACCGACATGTGATGTGGTGCGGCGTCTCTTCACTGCATCGCCTCTGGGCTGTTCGTGCCTTGCTATGGCTATGTTGCTTGGTCTCCCTGGTGACCGGTGGCGCACCTGTCTGACGTCTTATTCGCATCACCTGACGCATGAGCAAAGTAATTTCATTGACGCGGACTTTAGTATTTAAGAAGCATACTTAAGTATTCAATTACCTCCTGACAAAGCCGGTCCTTGGCGAAACGCGCGTCGAGGTGCGCTCTTTCCTGGGCGACCTGCTCCCCTTCACTATGGCTAATTGTTATTAGGATGTATCTATGTGATTGCAGATTGTTACGTGACCTGTATGTGTTATATTTGTAACTGTGTGGACACTTTATAGCTCGCGGCGGTGCCTGCGGGTGCCCCGGGCAGTAACCGCTCTTTCTGAGCGTGTGGGACTTTGTTATTATATGCACGCTTTATAACTATAGTGCGCCATTTATTGGACACTGTCCACACTCTCTACACACTCTGCTTTCTGCATGATACTAGGTAGCTTGGTTGTCCAGGGATGTCTCCCAGTCTGTATTACACATGTCTTGGTGGGGTTTCTTTTCCCTGACCGTTCATGTACTGTGCCATGTGATGTTTTGTTTATTATCATTTCAATAAAATTATATATTTTATATAATATACTTTTTGTGTATTTATATTACGTAAGGGTTATTATTGATGTGTGGTTGGCTTTAAATGTTATACATTAGACTTTGTAGACTTAGTCTGATATTTAGGAGTTTTCTCTTTTTTTGGTTGTCAAACACACACTCTACTCCATAAAAGGACTGTTAGATCTTTCAATAAGGTTTTTAGAGTGAAATCAGTAAGTTTAGAGCAAAACGCTATCTGTCCCTGCCTAATGTCTGCTCTCCCTGACGCTGAATGAGCTGAGCGCCGGACCTCAGCTCCTATATAAAATGGTATCACATGTTCCGGCCAGCCAATCAGTGTAAGGCTTACAGCTAACATTGCTATGGCCTTACACTGAGGGGAATTACTTACCTGGACCTTGATTGGCTGCTTAGGAGGCGCCAAACGTGCAGGGAAGAGACTCGAGCAATGCAACGAATACACGTGGTGCTTGGCCGAATAAAGCCGAGTGCCGAGCATAGCGATGCTTGAGCGGAACCAATACTCAGCTGAGCATGCTCGCTCATCACTAGTGTTAGACCAACACAAAGTAGCAAGTATGTGTAAAGTACAAAGAAAATGATACATGGTTTTCAAAATTTTTAATAAATAAAAATCTAGAAAGTGTGACGGGCATTTGTTTTTAGCCCTACTGAGTCAATACTTTGTAGGACTACCTTTCCCTGCAATAAAAGCTGCAAGTTATTTGGAGTATTTTTCTACCAGCCTTGCCCATCTAGAGGATGTTATTTTTGCCCATTCTTTGAAAAATAGCTCAAGCACAGTCAATTTAAATAGAGAGCATCTGTGACCAGCAATTTTCAAGTCTTGCCACAGATGATTTAGGTCTGGACTGTGACTGGGCCATTTTGACACATGAATATGCTTTGATCTAAACCATTTTATTGTAGCTCTGGCTGGAATTTAAGGGTGGTTGTCCTGCTGGAAGGTGAACCTCCATCCCAGTTTCAAGCCTTTTGCAACTTATACCAGGTTTTTCTTCAGGATTGCCCTGTATTTAGCTCCCTGCATCTTCCCATCAACACTGACCAGCTTCCTTTTCCCTGCTGAAGAAAATCATCCTCATAGCATGATGCTGCCACCACCGTGTTTCATGGTAGGGATGGTATGTTCAGGGTGATGTGCATTGTTAGTTTTCCGCCACACATAGTGTTTTGTATTTTGATCTCATCTAACCAGAGCAACTCATTTCACAATTTGATTTGCCACGAATAGGAATTTCCACGTGTTTTGTGGTAACAAATCGTTCTTTTTTTCTAAAATGGCAGCTGCAAGTGTTACACAGTGAAAGGTGAAAGTAAGAAGCCCAAGAACATAAGATCATCTATAATACCATGCAGCCAGCCAATCCACAGTGATTGAACTGGGTGGATGACCTGGAAAGTCCATGTCCTGGGAAGTGCATTGTGGGGAAAGGAGTATGCAGACACCACCACTAGTGATGAGCGGCAGGGGCAATATTCGAATTCGCGATATTTCGCGAATATTTGGGCGAATATTCGCCATATATTCGAAAATTCGCAAATTCGTAATCTCCAGCCATTATTTTCTTGTTTGCGAAAATTCGCATAAAAAATTCGCATAAATTAGCATAAAAATTCGCATAAATTAACATAAAAATTCGCATAAACTGGCATTTAAGATACCTTTTAAATACCAGCTTATGCGAATTTTATGCTAATTTATGCGAATTTTTACGCTAATTTATGCGAATTTTTAATGCGAATTTTCGCAAACAAGAAAATTATGCCATTATTTTCTAGCATGCGAAAATTTGCATATAAAAAATTCGCATAAAGCGAATATTCGCGATTGCGAATATATTTTGCGATATTCTAAATATTTGCGAATTCTCGAAGTGCTGATATTCGCGATTAAAATTCGCAATTCGAAAATTCGTGATCAACACTAACCACCACCATGTCTATTCTCAGGTCTGGGTGTATGGAATACGTGTAGGCCACCGTAGGAAACAGCAGCAGGGGAATCCGTGTCAGATTCCTGAATCCAGGTTTCAGTGAGGGCCAGTAGGTTAAGAGATTTAGTAAGAAATAAGTTGTGAATGAAGGGGAGCTTGTTACAGACAGACCATGGATTCCAGAATGTACAAATAAAAGAGGGAAGAGAAGGCGGACAATGAATGCTGATGAGGTTAGCAGGGTTTTTATGTTAGATGGGGGAGGGGCTGACATTGGTGCAGGGTGGGCCGGGGTTAGGAGATAAGAGCATCCCCTGAGATAAGAAGTAAAAGTAAAGAGACAAAGAACAAATGGTTGTAGGATTTGTGAGAGAGCTTATTGTGCTGCACTTTTGGGGCATGGTGGGTTCAGAATTTTAAGGAAGGTAAATAAAGCATGAGAGCTGTGCATGGGGGAGTGAAGGAGAGAGGGGCAGATGCGGATAGAGAGTAAAGGAGGAGGAAGAGGGCGGTGAATATGGAGGTAAGAAGCACAGGAGAAAAGGCACATAGAGATATGGCACAGAGTTAAGGAAGAGTGTGAACATGTGTAGTACTGTTGACCTGTCTCCTGCCCTGTTTTACTGCCATGTTAAACTCCATGTCACTTAGCGATGAAGACATTTTGTGCATGACCCATGCAACCACCCCACACATGTGCACCCCTTAAGTTGTGTCCAGATTTATAGGACTGCGTATGAATGGGACTTTGGGTAGTCAGCTGGTTCACAAAAATAAACGTGGCCTAAATGGGTGGGACTGCTCCAGACCCCAAACACTGTGGCGTGTTTCTAACTGGGGGGGCAGTTCCTCCGCATGCGGTTCGCAGCGAACGGCTATCCCCAGCAAAAATTGCATACAATGGAGGATGCCGGCGCGAACCACAAGCACCACACAAACATCCTAAACAAAATAAAACATGTGCGGATGAAAATATATAAACACATAACTCACAGAAAAAAGATGCACCACATGGATAAGCAACTGACAACACTGGCTAATCCCTCACTCTGGTGTTAAAAGCTGAGAGATTCGCCAATATTTCCAATCAGGAACATATCGGAGCCCCTTTAGGCACCACTACACGGTATCTCAGCATGACATGGGGTCCTACCACTAGACTACCTATGGTGTGTGAACAAGGTCTGAACAGGTATTAGTAGCCTACAGCCCCATCCCACTCACCTGCACTGCAGGACCAACAATGCAATGGGGAACACATGAGGCCGCAAGCTACACCTACAACAGACCATGTGACACCGGCTTCCAGGTGCAACAGAATGTTTACAAGCCATATGCAATGGCACATTCAATACATATAAAACAAGAATCACAAAAATAAACGTGGCCTAAATGGGTGGGACTGCTCCAGACCCCAAACACTGTGGCGTGTTCTAACTGGGGGCAGTTCCGCATGTGGTTCGCAGCGAACGGCTATCCCCAGCAAAAATTGCATACAATGGAGGATGCCGGCGCGAACCACAAGCACCACACAAACATCCTACACAAAATAAAACATGTGCGGATGAAAATATATAAACACATAACTCACAGAAAAAAGATGCACCACATGGATAAGCAACTGACAACACTGGCTAATCCCTCACTCTGGTGTTAAAAGCTGAGAGATTCGCCAATATTTCCAATCAGGAACATATCGGAGCCCCTTTAGGCACCACTACACGGTATCTCAGCATGACATGGGGTCCTACCACTAGACTACCTATGGTGTGTGAACAAGGTCTGGGGCTGTAGGCTACTTAATACCTGTTCAGACCTTGTTCACACACCATAGGTAGTCTAGTGGTAGGACCCCATGTCATGCTGAGATATCGTGTAGTGGTGCCTAAAGGGGCTCCGATATGTTCCTGATTGGAAATATTGGCGAATCTCTCAGCTTTTAACACCAGAGTGAGGGATTAGCCAGTGTTGTCAGTTGCTTATCCATGTGGTGCATCTTTTTCTGTGAGTTATGTGTTTATATATTTTCATCCGCACATGTTTTATTTTGTGTAGGATGTTTGTGTGGTGCTTGTGGTTCGCGCCGGCATCCTCCATTGTATGCAATTTTTGCTGGGGATAGCCGCTCGCTGCGAACCACATGCGGAGGAACTGCCTCCCAGTTAGAAACACGCCACAGTGTTTGGGGTCTGGAGCAGTCCCACCCATTTAGGCCACGTTTATTTTTGTGATTCTTGTTTTATATGTATTGAATGTGCCATTGCATATGGCTTGTAAACATTCTGTTGCACCTGGAAGCCGGTGTCACATGGTCTGTTGTAGGTGTAGCTTGCGGCCTCATGTGTTCCCCATTGCATTGTTGGTCCTGCAGTGCAGGTGAGTGGGATGGGGCTGTAGGCTACTTAATACCTGTTCAGACCTTGTTCACACACCATAGGTAGTCTAGTGGTAGGACCCCATGTCATGCTGAGATACCGTGTAGTGGTGCCTAAAGGGGCTCCGATATGTTCCTGATTGGAAATATTGGCGAATCTCTCAGCTTTTAACACCAGAGTGAGGGATTAGCCAGTGTTGTCAGTTGCTTATCCATGTGGTGCATCTTTTTTCTGTGAGTTATGTAGTCAGCTGGTTTAGGCTAATTTACAAACTGCAGGATTAGTCATACAAAGAGTGTAGCAATAGGCACACTTACACCTGTAATGTGTGTTTTAAGGGAAATATTTAATAGACTGTGATAATCATAAGAATAAAAATATTTCATTAATAGTATACCTCTAAAATACCTATAAAATACATATAACACTGGAATTCATATTGTCCATAGAGTCTCTATGCACCAATAATAATAAAAGAAATATAGTCCAACCTGTAGATGCAAAACAAATAAATCGTAGTAAGCCGTTTACTGAATTTCCTCTGTGGTAGTCCCGAATTAGTTGCTATATGGTTAGTATAGCGGCTCCCGGTCGGTCGGAACCTGGGTTTAGATATAAGATATGACGGTAATGTCGAGTGTGGCGTCCACACTTGTTACCTTAAACCTCCACCACCGTCTGTCCTAGTATCGTTCTCGTCCACTGTCAGATCGAGGTTCAGGGCTCCCGCCGCGTGCTGTGTCGCCTGCCGGCGTCCCACGCGTCAACGACATCACTCTTCTTCCTGTAGGTACAGCGGGCGCGTCGGGTAAGCGTATATTCGACTTCGGCGCTCACGTGATTCGTGGTATCACCTTTCTGGTCGGCCAGTACTAATGTCTTGGTTCTCTACTTAAAAATGACAGTCTGGGGTCCCATACGCGTTCGGGAGTGTCCTTCCTTCCTCAGTGGTATCCCCTTGTTACTGTCTTCTTCCTTTAAACTCGAGCCATGGTTAATTGGTTCTCATTATGCAATGAGTTGGAGTACCTAAGGACAGTGTAACGGATCCATTTTATCAGAGTCATCCTCATGGACAGTGAGAGGAGAATCTGGAGATTTTTATATATAAAATCTGCACATATATAGATAATGTACCACCATTTGTAGAATAAAAGTCGCAATAATAATAGTGAAATAAGAATAACAGTAAATCAGTGCCTATACATACCAATCACAAATATATGCAAAAATATAAAATAGAGATAAATATAGAGATAAATATATCGGAAAATGGATAACAATATGTCCATATTGGTTACTTAATTTACATGATGAGTTTTGTACTTTGTTCATTATTAGGAAATTCAGAACTAGATTTTGTGAGTTTTCTGTCCTAATTCCTTGGTGTATACACTTGCTAGTGAAATTGGGAGAGGCACCGGGCGAGGAGTCGCGGTGTTGGAAAACAACCTGGCCACTACCCTCCATCACCCTGGGAGCACAAACCCGCATCATAGGAAACCAAAAATTTCAACTCCGAACTTGAAATTTTTGGTTTCCTATGATGCGGGTTTGTGCTCCCAGGGTGATGGAGGGTAGTGGTCAGGTTGTTTTCCAACACCGCGACCCTCCCTCGCCCGGGTGCCCTCTCCCAATTTCACTAGCAAGTGTATACACCAAGGAATTAGGACAGAAAACTCACAAAATCTAGTTCTGAATTTCCTAATAATGAACAAAGTACAAAAACTCATCATGTAAATTAAGTAACCAATATGGACATATTGTTATCCATTTTCCCGATATATTTATCTCTATATTTATCTCTATTTTTATATTTTTGCATATATTTGTATTGGTATGTATAGGCACTGATTTTACTGTTATTCTTATTTCACTATTATTATTGCGGCTTTTATTCTACAAATGGTGGTACATTATCTATATATGTACAGATTTTATATATAAAAATCTCCAGATTCTCCTCTCACTGTCCATGAGGATGACTCCTGATAAAATGGATCCATTACACCTTTTCTTAGGTACTCCAACTCATTAGCATAATGAGAACCAATTAACCATGGCCCCGAGAGTTTAAAAGGAAGAAAGACAGTAACAAGAGGATACCACTGAGGAAGGGGAGAGGACACTCCCCGAAACGGGTATGGGACCCCAGACTGTCATTTTTTAAGTAGAGAACCAAGACATTAATACTGGCCGGCCAGAAAGGTGATACCACGAATCACGTGAGACGCCGAAGTGCGAATATACGGCTTACCCCGAACGCGCCCGCTGTACCCACAGGAAGAAAGAGTGATGTCATTGACACGTGGGACGCCGAAGCAGGCGAACACAGCACACGCGCGGGGAACCCTGAACCCTCGGCTCTGACAGTGGAACGAGAACGATACTAAGGACAGACGGCGGTGGAGGTTTAAGGTAACAAGTGTGGGACGCCACACTCAACATTACCGTCATATCTTATATATCTAAACCCAGGTTCCGACCGACCGGGAGCCGCTATACTAACCATATAGCAACTAATTCGGGACTACCACAGAGGAAATTCAGTAAACGGCTTACTACGATTTATTTGTTTTGCATCTACAGGTTGGACTATATTTCTTTTATTATTATTGGTGCATAGAGACTCTATGGACAATATGAATTCCAGTGTTATATGTATTTTATAGGTATTTTAGAGGTATACTATTAATGAAATATTTTTATTCTTATGATTATCACAGTCTATTAAATATTTCCCTTAAAACACACATTACAGGTGTAAGTGTGCCTATTGCTACACTCTTTGTATGACTAATCCTGCCTTTTGGTTTGGGCGAACCTATTAGCAACAGAGCACCTTATTTCCAATCTTACATTGGGTGTGCCACTTCACATTTTCTCTTCTTTTTTAATTTACAAACTGATCTGCACACCAGAAGAGGAGGAGCTAATTAAAGTTAATCCGTTACATTACTGATACAGTTACTGTACACTATGGCCAACAGACAGTTGCCTGTCCCCTCCAAAGGAATTGACAGTGGCAAAAATATTGCAGTAGCCAACTCAAGTAGCAGCAGAAAAAGGGGGTGTGGTAGCAGCTGCAGCAAAAGGCCAGAGCTGTCACTTATCCAGTGGGTTGACCAGCAATCTAGCTGTACTGGAATGGTTAATTCACTCTTCAACATCATCTCAAATGACAACAGATACACACAGCCAGCACCAGCTCCATATGAAGCAACTTCAATCTAGAGCAGGGGTAGGCAACCTTTGGCTCCCAGCTGTTGTGAAACTACAACTCCCAGCATGCATAGTTGCTCTGCTCTTCTAAGAACTTACATAGAAATGAATGGACCATGCTGGGAATTGTAGTTTCACAACAGCTGGGAGCCAAAGGTTGCTGATGCCTGATCTAGAGTCTGTGATAAGCAGTTGTCTTCAGCTACCTACTAAACAAACCACCAAGCAGCAGCAAGACATGCAGCAGAATCTCAACCAGGAGGTGGTGGCATACTTGGACTGCACCCTGTGTCCCCTAATCCAAGGTTCCCTGGACTAGTGGGCATGCAAACTGGAATTGTGGCCACAACTAGCTGAATTTGCCATGGACATGCTTTCCTGCCCAGCCAGTACTGTGATATTAGAGCGGGTGATCAGTGCGGGCCCCCCCAACTCTCTCATGGGGCAAATATTGTCAATATCACTGCTGCTACCCCCTCTCCACTCTGTTATGGGGCCACCATTCTGTTATATCCATCAGAAGAACAGAAAAATAACAAAAAGTATCCTGTATTTTGAGCATGCATAAGACCACTTTCACACGGTCAGTATTTGGTCAGTATTTGATCAGTAATTGTAAGTCAAAAGCAGGGGTGGGTCCAAAACACAAATGATATGTTAATATTTCCATTACATTTTATCTCTCTTTTGGACCCACTCCTGTTTTTGGCTTACAAATACTGATCAAATACTAATGCAAAATACCAACCATATACTGACAGTGTGATTGAGGCCATTAAAGTACGGCATGCAGGAATTTTTTCCTTGTTAAAAAAAAATTATTTCAGAAATAAATGGCCAAAACAGATGCAAATTGAGCATAAGGCCTCTTTCACATAGTCAGTATTTGGTGAGTATTTTGCATCACTATTTCATCAGAATTTGTAAGCTAAAAGCAGGAGTGGGTTCAAAACAAAGATGAGATGGACAGTCACAATTCATTAGTAAGTGTCTTGTATTAACTTTCTCTACATAATAAATGCTATTTGCTGAAGCGAGGCAAGCCCTTTAAGGTGAAACCTGGCCCTAGTAGAAAGTGTTAATACTTAGAGTGCATCTTAAAGCATTATTTTTTCAAGAACCCATAACCAAGCATCAACACATTTAAGTAAATAATGAAAAGTTGGTCACATTATATTTATTTCCAATAACTGATGGAAATAACTGACCAAATAACTGAAGTGTGAACTTGGCCTAATCTTATACAGAACAAAATATTATTATGCAATTCACCATTATTTGTATTATTTTGAAGTATCAGTATGTACATACATCTAATTTATTTGGCTCTGAAATGGCTAAAAAGCACACTGGTTCTATAGGCTGACAGAGACATGGTTTGTATGTTATAATAGCATGAAAGCTTAATTTTGCATGTCAATGAGCTTCAGAATATTTATCTCATAAACTGGTCTGTCAAGATTAAGCTAGCTTTGTTGTTTCCTCTCACAATACAATAATACACAGGACATCTGTGCTTGTAAGTATAAAAAAAAAACTACATATTCTCAGAAGAGGATATTTTCTTTCTTTATTTTGGACATCATGCAAATTGTGTTTGTAAATTCCGTGCCCCTTCTTTCATGAGATCTGCTACCAGCAGCTGCCACTGTTTCACACGTCAAAAGGAGACAGATAAACTGTGACACCGTTCATTAAAAAAAAAAAACTAGGTTTCCGCTAACAATATTAGGTAGAAAAGGCCATCAATTCTTGTACATTTAGTATCCGTAATGGGATGTGACAGTTGTTGTACAGCTTTCTATAAACTGCCCTGGGAAGGTGGAAATAAATGAGTGTGAGATGTTTATTTTGCTTATACAATTATGTAAAATGGAAGATTTTGAATAATATATTAAATTGTGAGGATATCAGAACACAGCTTCTTGTAGCTGAACAGCCCTGCTGTGTTGTAACTGCAAAATGCATGTAGGAGTCAGATTATTATTACATACACAACACACAACAGCATCTGTCTTCCTCTTTTCCTATACATGTCATGTCTATAGGCCAACATATTATCTACTATATCATTAAAGTGACCTTCCTAATATTGGGTTTTTTTCCCCTTGTGCTACTAAAACAGCTCTGACCCCTCACTTCATGGATCTCATAAGACCTTTGATGCTATCTTGTGGTATCTGGTACCAAGGTTTTAAAGTAAACCCTTTAATGATTTAAAATGGCTGCCAGCAACCTGTCCTAGAATGGGAGTAGGACTGAATACCTGAACTTGCAGAGCTGCCTATGGGGATTAGGGGACAGGGCTAGGGGACTATACACTGCACTGATCTACTACATAAGGAAATTATGTTATCCTGCCTATGATATGCCACCATGGCTGAGCAGCCTGACAGGAAAACTCACCAATGTGTAGTATATGCAAGTTCTGGAGCAAAATGTGTAGTGAGGCCCCAGCCTTATACAACCAGTACTGCTCTCATTCTAGGACAGATTTCTGGCAGCAGTTTTAAATAATTCCCATAGAACCCTTTTAATTCCTGTAAGTTGTCAGGTGGGGACTTCATTGAAAGGCCTTTTTTTTAGCACATTCTACAGATGTTCAATCAGACTCATTGTTACCCTGATCCATTCCTGTCTCCATTACTGTAATTCATTACTAATTTACCTCCCCCTCACCAGACTGTACCCTCTCCAATCTATCCTGAATGCAGCAGCCAGGCTGATCTATCTGTCTAGCTGCTACCCCGATGGTTCTGCCCTATATCAGCCATTGCACTGGTTGCCCATACAGTACATGATTTAATTTAAAATCCTCATTCTCACCCACAAAGCTCTCCACAGTGGGGCATCACTCTACATCTCTTCCTTCATGTCTGTTTACCATCCTACCCATGCCATCCGATCAGCCAATGACTCACGACTGACATCCACCATAATCTGAACCTCTTTCCCCCCATCTCCAAGACTTATCCCGAGCCGCACCAATTTTCTGGAACGCCCTACCCCAAGAAATTAATTAATAATATCCACAGTTAACTGTGGATTCATAACATCCACGGTTTTAGGCGCTCACTAAAAACATATATTTTTTAGGTGAGCCTATCACATCCCCTCATCTAATGCTCTCCTATTAACACCCCCACCACCCCACCCCCAGAATCATTCTTCTGAACCTGATCCACCATGAGATATCCACCACATGCACTCAGAAGCACTACAAATATTGGCGGGTGACTGGCTCATGCAACCTTAGATCTACTCCCCTATTGTGTTTTAAGATGGCTGGACCATTGCACAAATCAAGCACTTTACACTCCTATCTCCTCATAGACTGTAAGCTCTTGCAAGCAGGGCCCTCATTCCTCTTATTTTAATAGTTTACTTGTTTGTTGCTATGTTATTTATGACACTCCAAAAACCTGTTACAAAGCTTATACAGTTTATACATATACAATAAGCATATTTCAGTGAGCAGTGTATATTTTGGTCCCCCACATTGGATTAGCATTACGAAAATCATATTTTAGTCTATTAACAACAGTGTACTACTTATTTAGGTTGCACCTAGGGGACATCCTATTGCACTGTTTTATTTTCCAAAAACCTGTCACAATTTTTCTATAGTTTTACATTTTTTTACACAGCTGCTCATATTCTGCTTTGCCACTACTACTGCCCCTGCACAGCCACACTTCTTTTGCTTTGCTTTTCAGCTTCCATACTGTGCTGATATTGCTGCCACTACTATTACCCTTACACAGCCTACCTTGTCCATGAGATTCCACATCCATAATTTGCTGCCACCCCCAGCAGGGAGAATTTTAAAATGCTTATCCAGAACTAGCCAGTTTTTCAAATACTACCATGTGTGCATAAACATGGGCAACTATCTGCCCTTTGGTAAGGTATAACTTTGGTACTCCTTGTACTTTTTGTACTGTTTGTTCATAACAAGCCATTGTTTCTTCTGATACTATCATTTGTGTGTATAAACACATATATCTGCCCCATTAAACCATAAATTTTCATTGCTTGATCAAAACTGCTACTGCTTCTTCTGCTGCTTCTGATAATATTTTGTGTATGTGTATAAGCACAGGCAGGCATTTGCCCCAATTAAGATATATTTTTTGGACTACTTGCTTAGAACAAGCCACAGTTTTTTCCTATATCAACATGTTTAAACAAGGGCAGTCATCTGTCACTAAAAAGGGACAATTATTGTAACTTTGTTTTACTTTTTAAAATTAAAAAAACATAAACCCAACTGCACAATGTGTTTTTGAGCAGGCTTTTTATTAACACTATCAACTATGCATATACCTTTATCTATATATATTAGAGTCAATCTGATATTATTTACTATCGCTGATTTTGCATTAAAGAGCTTGAAAGGCGAGAAACAGTGAGAAACAAAAGATAAAAAAGAGAGACAAGAAACAAAAAATATGAGTGATAGAAGACCACAACGTGCAAATTTTCAGGCCAATCAGAGCAATCCTGAATCAGGTAAAATCAAGTTGGATCCGCATCAGTTTTCTGACTGATTTGTTAGAATCAGACCTGAAATGAATGTCAATAAATTTGTTTATCTCTATTCTCCAGCTACACAGCCAAATACACAGCAAGTTGTGCTACACTTTGTATTCTGGCAACTTTTTGTAAACCCAGCATTAAAGAGGACAGCTCCCCACCACTATCTTATTTAATTTGCTAAATAATGGCATTCTGGAGCATGTTTTTTCCTCTGTTATTTATAAATAAATTATCAACAGTTTGTTGTTACCATTGCCCTTTTTAAAAGGGTGTCTCTACCCAGTCATCTCTAATTGGACACTGATATACAGTGTTGGGACATACCCCCAACTGAAAACACCCTGTTGTCAATATTTGGTCATGCATGTAAGTGGCAGTGCAATACAATATCATCTCAGATCATCACTGTAGAGTGCCAGGTACAATCCTTGTTTAAAATTAGTCATAACATTTTCTGCTGTATACAAAAGACAGTTCCTAGGTAAAACCAATTAAAATGCACTCTAAGTTTTGAACCAGTTGAAAACCTGCACTACATAAAATGTAACAAACAATAACCATTTTGCATTTTAGCCATGAAACATATTTGCATTCTGATGTGATTATACAATTGAAGAAGTTTAAAGCAGATTCCAAATACTAAGAAAAATCACTGGCCTAAATGGGAGGAATTGCTCAAAAGCCCCAAACACTGTACTGTGTTTCTAACCTGGGGAGCAGTTCATCCGCATGTGGTCCTCTGCTAACGGCAATCCCCAGCAAAAAATAGATGCAATGGAGGATGTAGGCGTGGACCACATGCACCATAAAAGCATCCTACACAAGATGGAATAATGTGTGGATGGAAATATAAAAATACATAAATCATTGAAAAAGGTGCACCACAATGACAATGCTGGCTAATGCCTCAAGCTTGATGTTAAAAGCTGAGACTTTTGCCAACATATTCCAGTCAGGAACATATCGGAGTCCTTTTGCACCACCGTCAAGGTATCTCAGTGTGTCAATGGTCCTACCACTAGACTACCTATGGTGTTTGACCAAGGTCTGATAGGTGCTCAGATCCATCTCACAGCCAGGCTCACACATACCTCCATAGTAGGATCACTAATGCAATGTGAGGTAGAATAGGGCTGCAAGGCCCACCTATAACAGACCAGTAATAATAATGTGCCATTGCACTTTGCTGGTAACATTCTGTTGCACCTGGGAGCCCATGTCACATGGTCTGTTATAGGTGGGGCTTGCAGCCTTATTCTACCTCAGTAGTTCAGCAAAAAGTTAGTGTACCCTAAAGGTCACATACTTTAATAGTTATATTAAAAATAACGGGATAAAGGACCGATCGATAATCCTCATTGACAAAAACTGTGATACAACAAAAAAGACCAAAAAACGGACAAAAGGGATCCTGCTAGGGTAGACAGGTATGAAATGTGGGGGGAGGGTGGAGAACTGATGTATGTGTCTATCCAACCCCTACACTAGCCCTGTCTAGTCCTCAGCCCAGAGAAGACCCTTGGTGGTAGGAACTCCCTGTCCTCATACCTCGGCTGCTTTTTCCCTGGTTGTCCCTGTAGTGAAATTAACATATATACAGTGACTAAGATCCCTGCCTCTGATGATTCGGACATAGTACAACAAATGCATATGAGTGACACCTCAACACGTTTCTCCCTCTATTATGGGTTCCTCAGGAGGTTAATACATTTAGTCACTATTATGTTTTGGCACTATGTCACTTGATGTGATAATCATAGCGTGCAGCAGTGGTAATAGTATATACGTCTCCCATATGGGTCTACTATGTAAGCCACTACCATTCAACCTATAGTGCTGTAAGGTACCACCGGGGTCCCTGAGATAATGGGGTCCCGCAGATATGATTACCCACAGCACCTACGTAGGTATGGGTAAATGAAACAACAAATGGAGTCCCACCAAATGGTTACCCTAAGGCCCACCAATGGCCTATAGAGGTGGGTAAGCCGTCACAATTCAAGGAGGACTTCAAACAATGTGCACTGACAAAAAACTGTTGAAGCGTACTGTGACACCTATGGAGAAACAAAGACAAAAACAGAAGGGACAATTTGTAGCCCAGTGGTCCCATGCCGGAAAGCCAATGACCGTTATCTTTTGACTACATAACCACACATAGCATTACATTGGTGGTCCCCCGTATAATAGCCTCTCCTCACAGCGTTGATTCTGAGTGGATTATGTTGTTGCCACCAAGAAATCAATGGTCCTAGAATCAATCTTAATGATAAAGTCGCTAGTGCAATAACCAAAAGGTTTGCATGTATTCAGTCACAGGTTACTTACAATGGAAGACGTGACGCCAAAGATATCCACTCTGCTACAGCCACAATGGACTGTTTAGTCTCCGACCTGTTTCTTATTTAAACAGGACGCCCAATTCGCACCATGACAAGTCCCTCCCCTCCCCGGCCGGCACGTGATGTCGTGTGCTCGCTGGGAGGAGACGACATCAACCCTTCAAATCCCGCAATGCTTTTCGCGTTGCTCTTTTTTTGCAAAACGCGCACTTCCTGTCAGTGGAACGCAACATTCGCGTACTTCCGTTCGCGTATGGAACACAAGCCGCGATGACGATGATTCACTGTATATATGTTCATTTCACTACAGGGACAACCAGGGAAAAAGCAGCCGAGGTACGAGGACAGGGAGTCCCTACCACTAAGGGTCTTCTCTGGGCTGAGGACTAGACAGGGCTAGTGTAGGGGTTGGATAGACACATACATCAGTTCTCCACCCTCCCCCCAAATTTCATACCTGTCTACCCTAGCAGGATCCCTTTTGTCCTTTTTTTGGTCTTTTTTGTTGTATCAGAGTTTTTGTCAATGAGGATTATCGATCGGGTCTTTATCCCGTTTTTTTTAAATATAACTATTAAAGTATATGACTTTTAGGGTACACTAACTTTTTGCTGGACTACTGGGGTTGACTACAAGTTACCCAATTATAAGAATACGAATACATTGCTGGACTTTTATTCTACCTCACATTGCATTAGTGATCCTACAATGGAGGTATGTGTGAGCCTGGCTGTCAGTTGGATGTTAGCACCTATCAGACCTTATTCACACCCCATAGGTAGTCTAGTGGTAGGACCACTGCCACACTGAGATACCTTGATGGAGGTGCAAAAGGGCTCCGATATGTTTCTGACTGGAATATGTTGGCGAAAGTCTCAGCTTTTAACATCAAGCTTGAGGGAGTAGCGAGCATTGTTAGTTGCTTATCATTGTGGTGCACCTTTTTCAGTGATTTACAGATTCCAAAGATTATATAACTATGAAGTTAGAATAGAGCATACATTGCTGTCTATAATTAATGTCCTCTTATGTTGGCGCTATATAAATAAAGATTATTATTATACACTGATGTTATAGATAGGGCTGTCAGTCAGACTTAGTGTGGAAAGTATAGACAATAGGAAACATCCTTTGAACATTAATATGTATAACATCATAATGTGGCTTTATATTCCAAAGGGACTTCACTAACTCTGTGAAAATTCCCAGTGGCTCTAGTTGCAGCTTTTATGCAATAGGTTAAGAAAATCCTCATCAACTAAATCAAATCCCTCAGTTTGGCTTGCAGTATACAGCGTGTCTGATGTATACAGGCTAATTAAATTTCTTCCATCAATTGAATTTAGTCTGGATAATACATTGTTAATTGATATATACAATCAAGATCCACAATGCTTTTATTGAATAAATCTATTTAGCTAAAGAAGTGGTTTATGTTCAAACACTGCTAGAGGAAGTTATAATGTCTCACATACTAATTAATTGAATTGCCAAGCTTAGCAGGAAATCATTAGAATACTTGGATAGTCAGTTAATTCTCAGGTTTAGGAAGAAAGATATGCCTGAACTCATGAATCAATGTTGGGAATTTGCTTTGCTTTAGTAAAATGATGAGATGTCCAGCATACATAGGGATATTGTGCTATTTAAGAATAAAATGGCACTGTGTTTTTATGATAATATTTTCTAAGGCTCATTTCACCCAGATACAATTTGGCTGCATATTATTTCTGCAATACCTGGACTCCCCTCTCACAGTGTTCTTTTAAACTAAACTTAAAATAAGGTTATACTTAACCATATTTAGATCATATTAGGGGTTTACTGACCTAAATCTAGATCACTATAGGGTCCTATTACTGTAGTGATCTAAGTTTGAATCATAGCCACATAATAAAGCTATGAGCATTGCTAACTTGCTAACTCACCTACCATGCACTGTAGTGTATTCACATGGCTCTAGGGCATTCTTGCTACATTGAAAGAATTGTTTAAATGGGATACTTAGATAAAATTATGCCTAAATTATAATAGATTTCCTTCAAAAATGTTACTCTTTGTTATTTTTTAAATTGTTTTTTATTAAAAATATGGCGTCCTTTTTTCTGTATAGAGCTGACATGCACTGGTAGCAGCCTTTGAATTTTCAGTTTTTTCCATCAGACCAGGAGCTGACAGACTCATCTATGTTCTTTGACCTTCTAAACACTCATTATAGCTCAGTTCTTATCTTACTGATAAGAATGTGGCTTAAAGAGGTTGTCCCATCTCAGACCGCTGGGACACGCACCTTTAAGACAATGGGGGCATATCCTAGTGATATGCCCCCATTTTCTGAGATGGGAATACCCCTTAAATAAGTGTTTATGACTAGAGTTGAGCGAACACCTGGATGTTCGGGTTTGATAAGTTCGGCCGAACTTCCCGAAAATGTTCGGGTTCGGGATCCGAACTCGACCCGAACTTCATCCCGAACCCGAAACCCTTTGAAGTCAATGGGGACCCGAACTTTTGGAAGCAAAGAATGATACCCTGCGATCCTTGGCGGCGGAAGGACGCACGCCAAAGAACTCTCCGCCTGGGGCCCAGCCGCCACTACATTTACCCAGTGTGCAGTTAGGGAGATATAGCGTCCCTGCGTACTGGTCCACGTATATGTGGTTAGGTGGACCTTGCCACACTTGATTTTATCGGATACTTGGTTGTGCAGGGAACGGAAGGCTGTCTTGGAGAAGTAGTGGCGGCTGAGGACAACATACTGTGGGACAGCCATGGCCATCAGCTATTTGAAGCTGTCTGTGTCCACCAGCCTGAATGACAGCATTTCAAAGGCCAGTAGTTTAGAAATGCTGGCCTTCAGGCCCAGGGCTCGAGGGTGGCTAGGTGGAAATTTACGCTTTCTCTCCAAGGTTTGTGAGATGGAGAGCTGAAAGCTGCCGCGTGACATGGTGGAGATGCTTGGTGACGCAGGTGTTGGTGTCGGTGGCACATCCTCTGTTTGGTGGGCGGCAGGTGCCAACATTCCTCCCGAGGCGAAGGAAGAGGCCGAGGCAGCAGCAGAAGAGGGAGCAGGGGGAGCCAGAGTGAGTTCCTTGCTTTTAAGGTGTTTACTCCACTGCAGTTCATGCTTTGCATGTAGATGCCTGGTCATGCAGGTTGTGCTAAGGTTCAGAATGTTAATGCCTTGCTTCAGGCTCTGATGGCACAGCATGCAAACCACTCAGGTCTTGTTGTCAGCACATTGTTTAAAGAAGTGCCATGCCAGGGAACTCCTTGAAGCTGCCTTTGGGGTGCTCGGTCCCTGGTGGCGGCGGCCAGTAGCAGGCAAACTCTCTTGGTGGCGGCTGTTCCGCTTTTGCCCCCTGCTCCCTCTTTTGCTACACTGTTGGCTCAGTCTCACCACTGCCTCTTCCTCTGAACTATGAAAGTCAGTGGCACGACCTTCTTTCCATGTGGGGTCTAGGACCTCATCGTCGTCTGCATGGTCTTCCACACAGTCTTCCTTCCTGACCCCCTGGTCAGTTTGCACATTGCAGAAAGATGCAGCAGTTGGCCCCTGTGTTTCGTCATCATCAGAGAAGTGCGGACTCCGATGAGGTGGTATTCCCATGTCCTCATCATCAAGAAACATCAGTGGTTTTGCATCAGTGCATTCTATGTCTTTCACCACTGGGGAAGGGCTAGGTGGATTCCCTTGGGAAACCCTGCCAGCAGAGTCTTCAAACAGCATAAGAGACTGCTGCATAACTTGAGGCTCAGACAGTTTCCCTGATATGCATGGGGGTGATGTGACAGACTGATGGGCTTGGTTTTCAGGTGCCACCTATGCACTTTTTTTAGAAGACTGGGTGGGAAATAATGTTGTGAACATGCTGGATCCACTGTCGGCCACCAAATTAACTAGCGCCTGTACCTGCTCAGGCCTTACCATCCTTAGAACGGCATTGTGCCCCACCAAATATTGCTGTAAATTCTGGCGGGTACTGGAACCTGAGGTAGTTGGTTCACTAGGCCGTGTGGCTGTGGTAGAATGGCCACGTCTTCTCCCAGCACCAGAGGGTCCACTAACACCACCACGACCGCGTCCGCGTCCCTTACTAGATGTTAACCTCATTGTTACCATTCACCAAGCACCACAATAAGAAAAAAAATATTTGGCCCAATGTATTGATGTCAAATTCAGGCCTTTTTTTACAGGCACCTAACACTATCTGCCTATTTATTTATGTACCGTATTACACTAATCCAGGCACAGCAGTAACCACTGATTTAGGGTAACATCAATTGTAGGCCTAGTATTTAGGCCCTGGATGAAAGATATCCTTTTATGGACAGATTTACACTTGGAGATGCACAGTAGCTTGTGAAAAAATATGTAGGATTACGCCTTCAGCAATTGTATTTTAACACTTTGTGTAATAAACCCTTTAACGTACAGAAATACACTTGGA
Organism: Bufotes viridis; assembly: GCA_033119425.1. Classification (NCBI taxonomy): domain Eukaryota; kingdom Metazoa; phylum Chordata; class Amphibia; order Anura; family Bufonidae; genus Bufotes; species Bufotes viridis. Next base: position 335,408,739 of record CM065591.1, on the reverse strand, counting down.
GATGCACATTAACATGTGAAGTTATTGAGGATGACCCTCTCAGCACTTGTATATACACCTTGAGTGTAATATACCTTTTTACGGACAGAAATACACTATGAGATGCACAATAGTGCGTGCAGATTTACAGAATTATGCTTTCAGCAATTGTAATGTAACACTTTGTAATATACACTTTTACGGAAAGAAATATACTTGGATTTGCACACTGAATGTAATTTACCCTTTTACAGACAGATTAACATTTGGCCTGCAACAGCTGGAACACCAGATTCAGGGTATTGCTATATTGGCAAGTGAATTTCACCCCAGAACAAAATCTATCCTTTGACAGATACTATTAAACTTTGCCAGCCACTGCTGGGACACCAGATTTACGGTATTGCTATTTTGGCAATTGAATTTAACCCCAGAAAAAAATATATCCTTTGTCGGAAACTATTAAACTTGTCCAGCCACTGCCGGGACACCAGATTTATGGTATTGCTATTTTGGCAATTGACTTTCACACCAGAAAAAAATATACCCTTTTACGGACAGATTTAAACTAGGCCTGCAACAGCTGGAATACCAGATGCAGGGTATTGCTATTTTGGCAATTGAATTTCACCCCCCAAAAAAAATACCCTTTTACGGACAGATTTAAACTAGGCCTGCAACAGCTGGAACACCAGATTTACTGTATTTCTATTTTTGCTACTGACTTTCACCCCAGAAAATAATATATCCTTTGACGGACACTTGGGTAATTGTCCAGTCACAGCTGGAACACCAGATTCAGGGTATTGCTATTTTGGCAATTAAATTTCACCCCAGAACAAAATCTATCCTGTGATGGACACTATTAAACTTGCCCAGCCATAGCTGAAACCACTGATTTATGGTATTGCAATTTTGGCAATTGATTTTCACACCAGAAAAAAATATACTCTTTTACGGACAGATTTAAACTACTCCTGCAACAGCTGGAACACCAGATTTACTGTAATTCTATTTTTGCTACTGACTTTCACCCCAGAAAATAATACATCCTTTGATGGACACTAGGGAAATTGCCCAGTCACAGTTGGAACACCAGATTCAGAGTATTGCTATTTTGGCAATTAAATTTCACCCCAGAACAAAATCTATCCTATGCCAGACACTATTAAACTTGGCCAGGCACAATTATGAACCGAATTGTGTATTTATATAAGTATGGAAAAAAAAAAATGTATTTAAAAAAAAAAAAAAAAAAAACATGCGATATGCCACCTAAAAAAAAAAAAAAAAAACTTGGCCAGGCACAGCTGAAACCACTGATTTATGGTATTGCTATTTTGGCAATTGAATTTCACACCAGAACAAAATCTTTCCTGTGACGGACACTATTAAACTTGGCCAGCCACAGCTGGAACACCAGATTTACGGTATTGCTATTTTGGCAATTGAATTTCACCCCAGACAATTATCTATCCTTTGCCGGACACTATTAAACTTTGCCAGCCACTTCTGGGACACCAGATTCAGGGGATTGCTATTTTGGCAATTGAATTTCACCACAGAAAAAAATCTATCCTTTGCCAGACATCAGACAGTATTACACTTGGCTAGCCACAGCTGGAACACCAGATTTAGGGGATTGCTATTTTGGCAATTGAATTTAACCCCTTAATAAAAACATATACATTTCTATCCTGAGTTTCTAGGGGTGACAATAGGTACAGCCAAGCCCCTGATGTAGGACATAGCAAAAAAAAAAAAAAAAACTAGTATTGTTGGATTGATGGACTTTGTGGCAGCTTGTGCTGATGTTGGATTGATGGACTTTGTGGCAGCTTGTGCTGATGCACCACAAGACACAAAATGGCCCCCGATCACCCCAGAAAAAAGTGACAGAAAAACGCTCTGTGCAGCCTAAAAACCAGTGAGCAATTAATTAATAGAAGTTGAATGATTCACAGCTGTAGATCGATCACTTCATTAGGTGTTTTTGCTGACTTTTCCCTGCCTAATGTCGCCCTCACAGAAGCTGCGTCCTCTCCCTACACTAATCAGAGCAGAGTGACGTGCGGCGCTACGTGACTCCAGCTTAAATAGAGGCTGGGTCAAATGCTGCACTTGGCCAATCACAGCCATGCCATTAGTAGGCATGGCTGTGATGGCTTCTTAGGACAAGAAGTAAAACGCTAGCTAATTGGCTGATGTGCAGTCCTTCAGAAAGCGTGAAGAAATCGCTGAACAACTAAGAGGCCATAAATAGAGATGAGCGAACCAGAACTGGATCGTTCGGGTGCGTACCTAATTTTGGGGTGTTCGGGACACGGACCCAGACCCGAACATTTTCAAAAAATTTCGTGTCCGGGTCCCGAACACCCCAAAATTCGGTACGAACCCGAACTTTCCAGTTCGGGTTCGCTCATCCCTATTTATGACCTCTTAGTAGTTTAGAGATAAGGTCATTAGATGACCAGCAAAAAGTGAATGTGAAAGCACCAGTTACACAGCTAGAAAAACAGTTAACCCTTTGTGGCAGAATGGCTCAGTATTCCTAATAAAGGCTAAAATTATTTTTAGCCAAAAAGAAGTAAAATGCAATTATAAACAAAAATTGCCTCCAAAGGTGCACATAGCCTTTAAGTGCTTGTTTCACAAACACACACACACACTGCAGTCTGGTCTGTAGATCTTATCTCTGTTCTCCTAGATGGTTATAAACACTAATTTAAGCTGTAAACTGACCATAATTTATGTTAACTGAGTGTTTATAATCACTTAAGAGAACAGAATAAAACCTGAAAGAAAGCTGAAAGGGGAAGGATCTGCTTGCAATGTGTGTGCGAAAGCAAGCAGCTATAGAAAACAAACAGTGCAAGATCAACTGTTCAGAGAAGTCTGGCCAGAAGTGCTCTTCGTGGAAGAATTTAATATAGAAAGGCCAAGTGACTTAACTATACACAAAAGCATAGGAACTGGGGTGGAGAAAAATGGCAACAGGTGCTCTTAACTGATGAGTTAACATTTTAAATATTTGACTTTAACAGAAGGCAAGTTGTTCACTGAAGGGTTGGAAAGTAGTACAATAATGAGTGTCTGCAGGCAACAGAGAAGCATAGTAGAGGTTCACTGAAAGTGTGGGGCTGCATTTTACCAAATGTAGGTTGGAATTTAGTCAGGATCAATGATGTCCTCAATGCTGAGAAATATGGGCATATACATATCTGATTTGGCTCTAAATTTATTCTGCAGCTGGACAATGGCTATCATATAGCCCAATCATATAGCCCATGTCATTAAGAACTGTCTTCAATGTAAAAAAGAACAAGGAGTCCTGATAGTAAAGATATTGATTACAGAGGCCTGATCTCAACATGTTCGAATCTGAATGGGATGACATGAAGTAAAAGAAGGCTTTGAACAAACCTATATCTAATGAAGATATGCGGCTAGTTCTACAAGATTTTTGGAACGACCCTGCTGCTGAGTTTCTATAAAATCTGTGTGCTAGTATACCTAAAAGAATTGATGCTATTTTGAAGTCAAAGGGTGGCCAGACTAATTGTTGAACTGATTAAGATTTCTTGTTTGTTCGCTTTGCATTTTAAAATTATTCTTACTTTGGAGCATTTTTTCATATTTGTGTAAAACTTTTATACAGTACTGTATAAATACAAGTATTTTAATAAAATCCTGTACTTATCCAGTATAGCAGATATCTTCTTTGACCCACCATTACCACTTTCATTTAACTTTGATTGATTTGCAACCTGTACATCATATGTATATTTAATGTTTATGCTTAAAGGGGTTTTCCTGTATCACTATGGTCTTTAACAGAGATGCCCATGTAGTTACTTACCTCATATACATCTTCACCATGGTTTTTCTTTTTAATTTGGACTCTCCAGATCCATTCTCACTATGTAAAATAATTACTCTGGATTCTTTACATCCTGTATATAGCACTTCCTGTTATTGTGTTCAACCAAGCCCATAACGCACAACTCCTTCTCTGCCACACCTCCATCACTGCCTGTAACAACACCCAGCTAGTTTATATCTCCTCCCACACAGCTAGTTACATAGACACTCCCTTATCACTGCCCCGTTGCTGCTTTGACATGCTCATGGGCATAACATCACAAGGAAATAAGAAAGTTGCATAGATATGGTCATGTGACCACAGTCCAGAATGAAAGATAGGAGCAATAAAAGGTATAAGAAATTAATAACAAAATTATAGCTACCTTCATAAATTCTTATTTTAAAGAAAGTTAATGCAAACCAGAAAACATCTTCATATATTTTTAGTTAACTACTTCTCACCTATTTTTTTTGTATTTTAACTCTCTTGTTTTTTATGCATTTGATAAATGCATGTATCGTTTGGTCTGGCATGTATTTTTTTTATTATTGGTGTTTTCTTACAATAGAAATAACAAATAAATCTACAAATTACGAACTGTAATGAAACACTCTACTGTTGGAACATGATAAAATGCTGATATTTGTAACAATACACTTTAAATTCTCTTCTTTTTCCAGGACATATTTATTTTTCACCAGAATGTAATAGTTTAAAGGAATTTTTTATGAGCCTATGAGTGTGTTAGACATATACTTTGTTTCACGAAAAATATGACAATAAAAGGGATACATTAAGTTAAAGTGTAACTGCTGTTTTATTCTTTATACCCTAATGGTATAGTACATCTAGCTCAGTTTCACCTCATAATAACACCCAGAAATGAGATGGGCAGAGCACTGGGAGGAGGAGCACAGCCCTGAGTGCCTGGGCTTGGGCAGAAAATGGAGGGGGGAGGGTGGGTTTAGATGCTGCTTCCTCCTGAATAGTAGCAGCTAGAAACATGCTTTGAAATCTGACATTCCAGGCTTTCATACAAGACCAGAATGATAGCTTAAGTCCAAGCAACAGAGGAGAAATCACTGTTAGAAATCGAGTTGGGAATAATCGCGGGTAAAGTTTGCTTTTACTTTCACTTTTAGCTGCATTCGCAGCATCCCAATTTCTATCAGTGATATCTTCCCGTGTACTGAACAGATTTATGTAATTCTAGTACTCTGAAAGCTTGGAATGTCAGCTTTCAAACAATAAAAAGGCTATAACTCTAGCTCGTACCAAACCAGAGATATGAGCAGCTAAAGCAGCCACCCCCCTCCCTGTCAGTGTGGAGGAGAATGAGCTGACAGGCTGCAGGGGGAAAGACCCAAATGTAGAAACCCAGTGTAGTAACATGGTGAGCTTGCTGGTAAGATGGCAGGACACCCCAAACTCCCAATGATACATTATGTTTGGCAGAAATGTCGGGTATTGCTTTCAGTACAGGGGTTTACGCAGATCTCTCCTGTTTGGAAAAATCCACAACTGTCTGAAATGTTTCAGTTAGACGGTTTTTCGCCATGGGAGCGTAAAGGTGTGAGATTTCTATGTCAGTTAAAGAGTGGAGGAGATTTTAAGTCCTTTAAGTCCTTTGAACAGCCTCCCACACACGGCCTTTTACCAATTCTTGCAATTATGGAACTCTTTCAGGCACAGACAAAGTTATTATCGTTAAAATGTACTACAGTACCGTTGTTTCAACAGATCCTCACAACCAGTTCCTCGAGTGGTTTAATTTCATACATTTACAGGAACCTGTTTGTGAAATCATTGAAGCATGATGTTTTAGCAGTTAAACATAAATGTGAAGAGGAGGTTGGGCCGATTTAAGCGGAGCAATGGAAATAGCTTCTGGCATTAACTCTGCAATTGTCGCTGTGTGAGGGTCAACGCATGTCCCAGCTGTTTTTAATACACTGGGTGTATAGGACTCCAGCATTTTTGTTTAAGATAGGTGTTCGGGCAGATGCAGATTGTCCTAGATGTGGTACCAGTCCCGCATCCTTGCTACACATGTTTTGGGAATGTGCAGTGCTCCGGAGCTTTTGGACGGTGGTCTTGGTCTCTAGAAAGGACGCCTATAATATTATGGTTCCGTCTGGGCCGAGGACATGTGTGGTCAGGATACTGGACATAAAAAATTGTCACCATCATCTGGGAGTACAATGTCTGCTTTTCCAGGCAAGAAAACTGATAGCTAGACACTGGCTTAGGCCTCAGGCCCCGCCCAGGTTAGAATTCCTGAACAGGATGTCAGATGTCTTGCGCCTAGAAAAAGGTGTATACACCAAGAGGCAGTGTGTGGTAAAGTTTGACAAGATTTGGTAAAAAATCCTATAGGATGCGAGTGGTTTGATTGACCATTTCTCCTAAGGATACTGTGTTGGAGGCGCAGTGAAGTATGTATGTACCATGATCCAGTATGAGTGAGTTTGGTGTGTAGATGTGTTTTGCTTACAGTTCGGGAATAGTTAAATGACAATAAAAACCAGACACATAAAGAATAAGTAATTTATTCAGTCAAAAATAGCATATAGCACTTATATAAGGTCAGCATATATAAGAATAGCACTTCAGCAGAAACATCACTTACTTCACCGTCAAGCAGTCAATGATTATGACGCATCGACATAAGCTTCAGGGAGTCTCCCGAGTCCGATGTGACAGGAATCTTCAACTAGACAAGCGTCCTCATCTAGTGAATCAGATTTGTGCACACTTGACCAAGGAAACCTCCCAAGGCTATATACCAGTTCTCGTTACACAACCATGACTTGCATCCCACATGCCCACCATGGGCACCTGGGAGGCGTTGTCAGTAAACAAGCCATCCATCCAGTCAGGAGGGGCCAACTCCCGCCAGGATGTTTTGGCTCTTGATAAGAACCGAGTCTCATTGTCTGATAACCAACATTCCAATAAACATTGCAACAGCATCTCTATTAATATTATTCTAAAATATACTTATAATACAAGAGAGACTCCATTTTAGAATCCCATTCACGTTGCATTACATTTCCACCCTTGGAGTCTCTCATGGAACATTATAAGTCCCATAGGCAACATTAACCTTTTGTCTTTCTGTGATTTTTGGTATCATGGCACAAAAGGATGGAATGCATTGTATGCAACAACATATACCTACCAATATTGCAATAATGGTAAATATCACTCCAATAATGTATCTTATCTGTCCTATATCAGGCAGCCAACTGAAAAGCCAATCCCACCACCCTTGGTTTACATCTTGTTTGATGTGTTTTACCATGTCTTCTAATTGACCTATTTTATTTTTGATGCTATCTGAATGATCTGATAAATTGAAACAACACATTCCAGCAAAAGTAGCACATCCTATACCATGTTGCAATAATAAGTAATCAATAGTAGCTCTATTTTGTAAAATTGCTTTTTTATATGATTGTATATCTAACAATATATCCTGTAATATTGTACTAGTAACATTAATTTGTTATACCATAAAGCAAGCTAGTTTAGCTATAGTCCCGTGGTTATATTACATTGTATATTTCTTCCCGATACTATTTTCTTACAACTATTCACCTTCCTATTACAGATGGAAGGTTTACTTTGATTCTGTATTTTCGCTTGCATACAAGATGGCATTAGTTTTTCATCACATGTAAAACTATAACAGACATTTGCAGCAGCAACGAGTCCAGTAATGAGTTTTATAATATTCTCCTGCAAATATTCATAAGTAGAACAATTATAGCATGCATAATAAGGGTTAACATGTCCATATATCAATGGGGGCAGGTATTGCGACCAAACAAGTTTCCAAAATATTTGATGCAGACATAGTTGTCCGAAGGCAAAAATCTGTCAGGTTCAGATTCTTGGCTAGAAACAGCCACAAGTTCTCTTTTGTCTTCCATAAAGTCTCTTCTGCTTGAAGCCCCACTTTCATGGTTCCCTGGTTGTTCCATATCCATATAACAGCCAGTAAGAAACTCACGGTTGGCAATAGCAGCTGAGGAAAATAAAGAAAAACATTAGTCTCGTAGATATACATTCCCCGACGGGGTAAAATTGTATCCTTCCTGTCCTGGTTTCATGGTAATCACCACATTGTCTGGACCTTTTGCTATCATCTCCGCTGAAACAGGAGGACCTGTATTTTCTTTAAGCCATCTCTTGGTTAGGGGCAAATCTAATATGGATGGGTTCTGTTGAAAGGGGAGTGTACTACCTTCCCATCCACTTCTACCCAAAGACTGGTGTCCTTGGAGATTAAATCGGGGGAGTCCATCTTTGCTGTGCACAACAGTCTGGGCTACTCCAGTATCAATCAATAAAGGGACTACTTCTTTATCACCCAGAGTTAGGGATATTCTTGGGGCTACACTGAATCTGCTAAAAATGTTTAAATGCACAGCCGATACTGGATTTCCTGTTTTCTAATCTTGATCTAACTTTTCTCCCTCACCTGTCTTTGTGTTGTCCTTATGGGTGTTTGTGGGGATGGACTGTGATCCGGGCATGGTCAACACAGAATACAATCCTCCCGTGCGGTGTGGACAAGGAGTACCACACACAGCACAACTCTCTCTCCTGAGTTCTGGGTCCCGCAGACTCTGCAGGTCCATCTCCCAGAACCATTATAAAATGGCAAACTTACTTTTCCCCACTTCAGTGAGGCATTTGGCATCAGGGCTGAAGCAATGCCCAAGGAACACTACGTGTGGTTGTCATCAATGAACCACCAATGCTGTTTGATGTTATTCTGCATTTTAGTTTAAAGAAGTACCCAGCTTTCCTTAATACAGAAACTAATAGACTGGAACACAGGACTTCTCATCTTTCATGGGAGTGTCTTATAACCAGGGGATGGGCATAAGGGCTGTCGTCTGTAACATCCACCCCTATCCTCCTCCCTCCCCTCTGAGTCATCTAAGTCCACCCCTTCCAGTCGGACTCTCTGATCTTCTCTTGCTTGGTCAATTTTGTCTGAACCGTCTGTGTGGACAAATCTCTGATGTTAGCACAAACATTTAACATATAACACGGAACTACAAACATTAAACAAACAGATCTGACAATACAGGCATAGACACATGAAGGGCCCATAAGAAACGTTTCATTGACTTCAATTTTAATAAAAAAAAAAAAATGTAGAGCTCAATCAACACTTTTGGTGCCAATAAAAATAAAAAAACTTCCAAGAAAAATAAAATAAAATTGGCAATGCGCATATTATATGAAAACAAATATCGTGCTCCATACGTATTCACATTTTCATGTACTCATTTTCACAAACAGCTCATAACCACGCCCTTACATAAAATAAAATATGAATTGCATACACACCTCTGCTAAAATATCCATCAGTTTTCACACATATTCGACTTAACTACAACTCAGAGCCATACCCATTCACATTCCACTGAATCATTTATGTCTTCCAACCCAGCCACAAACTTGCAGCACAAACAAACACAGCTTTCCTGGAAACAGATAGACACACCACACCCAGAAATGCTCATGGTCTATGTCGCTGTTGTGCGGTGTTTTCACTCTGTGATTAATCAAATCTTATCAAAAGACAGCATAAAGTTATAATCATACAGTAATTTTGTTAAACCCAAATCTTCCTATATGCCACGTGGTCTTAGTTAGTGTTGCACATATATAATATTTTTTATTAAAAGCTGGATTCCCACATTACGCTGCTTGGGAAAGAAGAAAGAAAATTATTAAACAATTCTTTGTCTTGTATAATGTTATTACACATATAACATCACTTATTCTGCAGGATTCCCTCCCCCTTTCTCTTTGCCTGCTTCTCTTATCTTAGGAATGTTTCTCTGGTAAGGCAGGGGAAAGTGAATCCCACCACAGCCCCAAGGATTTACTCAGCTTTCCTGAGACTTCGAGATAAACACAGGGGGACGGGACTAGACGAGACTTTCTTTAAGCTTTCTACAGATTCTCACAGTCTGGAAAGCAGAACTACTTCAACAGAGATATCTTTCTAACGCCTTCATCTTCTTAGTCCTAACCACACATCTATTGGCACACACTAGGTACAATACCTATCCATTAACTGACTATCCTTTACTGCTGTGATCTCTAATGCTAGGGCTACGGATCTTTCCTATCTGGACACACTTATGGTAACAAAACAAAACTTAACCAGTTCATTTCTGAACATTTAACACCTTTCTGATTGTAGACACTCGGCCGCTTTCTTTCTTGCTAGTGCCATCAATTAACATCCTGACACTGCTCTGTTTCCTCACTTAACTTTCAGTTCTCCATTAATATCACATCCTATAATCTCCCTCTTCCCTTGCTACTAGCTAGGGGGCTGTATATTCTTCTTTTTTATAATACTGGGACTGGCCCATCTCAACAGCAGTATTTCAGACAAACGCACAGAAGACAGGAGTAAAGAGGCACCTTTAACCTTTTCCTATATTTGTACTCATCTTCTTTCTGCATAGTTATTCTAGACATACATTTAGAAACATCTGCTGGTGAATAATCATGCAGCTGTCCATCCCAATTTTCTCCAAGTCCAGTACCTTTTCCCCACTCTTTAGCTAGGACAGAATATGGAGTCTGCTCCCATCCTGAAATAACATCACTAGCTATGGGGAGAGCTTCAGCTTGTTTTCTCTTAAAAAAAACTGGTCATTGTCACAAACTATCCCACTTCTGACACCAAAAATGTTTTGCTTACAGTTCAGGAATAGTTAAATGACAATAAAAACCAGACACATAAAGAATAAGTAATTTATTCAGTCAAAAATAGCATATAGCACTTATATAAGGTCAGCATATATAAGAATAGCACTTCAGCAGAAACAACACTTACTTCACCGTCAAGCAGTCAATGATTATGACGCATCGGCATAAGCTTCAGGGAGTCTCCCGAGTCCGATGTGACGGGAATCTTCAACTAGACAAGCATCCTCATCTAGTGAATCAGATTTGTGCACACTTGACCAAGGAAACCTCCCAAGGCTATATACCAGTTCTCGTTACACAACCATGACTTGCATCCCACATGCCCACCGTGGGCACCTGGGAGGCTTTGTCAGTAAACAAGCCATCCATCCAGTCAGGAGGGGCCAACTCCCGCCAGGATGTTTTGGCTCTTGATAAGAACCGCGTCTCATTGCCTGATAACCAACATTCCAATAAACATTGCAACAGCATCTCTATTAATATTATTCTAAAATATACTTATAATACAAGAGAGACTCCATTTTAGAATCCCATTCACGTTGCATTACAAGATGTGACGGTGCCTGCTGGTTTGAAGTGAGGATTTAGTGATAGGTTGACATCCTAGACCCTAGGATAGTGCGCTCTGTAGTGTGTGCCGTGCCCGTTCCATCGCCTGGGTGGGGGGGACTTTATTTAAGTGGGGTGTTTTTGTTTTTTTAAAAGAAAAGAATTGTTTTGTACAATAATATTTTTTTGCTTTGAGGGTACTTTCCTTTGTTATCCGGTAATGCATTAAGCATAATATGCTTATAAGTTCATTAATATGACTGAGCATGTGGTGCTTGTGTAACTTTTTTTTTTGTATGATGCACGGCTATTGTAAATTTACTTTTTGTATTCCACAGAAAATCAATAAAAATTGTCTTATAAAAAAAAAATAGAAACCCAGTGTAGTGACCCACATAATAAAATTATGTTATTTTTACCACACAGTGAGTGCCATAAAAAAAATTCCATTCCTTCAGCATCACATATGTTAGGAATTTCATTTTTAGTAGTGAAATGGCAGTTTCACTTTAACCTCTTGGGGCAGAGGGCGTACAGGTATGCAGGCAGCGTAGGCGTGCGGGCGAGCGTTCCCTCGCCCCCCTTCCCTCTCGTTTTCAGGATGGCCGAGCGGTGAGCAGAGTGTTAGCACATTGCTGACACTCTGCTTGAAACGGCTGACATCTGACACAAATGTCAGCCGTTTAACCCCTTCCATGCTGCGGTCCATCATAGGGACCGCTGTATGGAAGGGGTTAAAAGGGAGGGTGCTCCCTCCATCTCCCATCAAGGGCTACTGTCCCATTTCAGCCCCAGATTCTTGACGGGATCAGCCCCCTGATGCGCCCCTACAGTAGAAACTTCAAAAAATTGACTCTGTGTAAGAAACTACACCCCTCAAGGTATTCAAAACCAGTTTTACAAACTTTGTTAACCCTTTAGGTGTTCCACAAGAGTTATTGGCAAATGGAGATGAAATTTCAGAATTTCTATTTTTTGTTACCTTGCCTCAAAAAAGTGTAATATAGAGCAACCAAAAATCATATTTAGACTGAAGTGGTTTAGAGACGGCTCCACCGATCTGTGATTGGACTATGGTGCTCAATACTCAAATGGTGTAAGCTTCCAAACACCACAAAAAATAAAAGTGAGACAATAGAATCAAGGTATGGCACTCAACTTATCTGGAAATATGCAGACAGTAGGCACGATTAAAATATATGTAACATTTATTAAAACACACAGTAGAACAGATATGGAAAAAAAAAAAATTTTGAAAAATTTTTTTGAAAAAAAAATCTTTATGAAAAAAAAAAAAAAATTTTTTCGAAAATTTTTCTACAAAAAAGTTCCCTTGAAAAATAAAAATAAAATAAAAACTAAAAAAATAATAAGTGAGTTCATGAAGAATCCATTAGCTCAATTGTACTAAAAAGTCCATCTTGCAATAATTCGTGTACAGACTTGGCTATGGAGCCACTCCAGATAGTTAAAACACTAGAGGATATGAAGTATGTCCGTACTTGGTTGGACCAATTCTCCGTTAGTGTATTTTTCAAATATTTGCTAGATAGGTGGTGGCGTCCCACCACAAATCTTACCTCCGTGGATTAGTCAGTGTCGGTACCAGTACTCACTTTCTTTGCGATAAGCCGGCTCAAATCGACGATTATTTGGAGACGATTCAGCATGGACACTTTGCTTTAAAACAGCAACCTTTCCTGGGTGTTGATTTGTAAGAGACCACTTAGCTTGTGATATCAAGCGGTATACTCTACCGTAAATAACGTCAAACCTTTAATTCGCCCGGAGGTCTGTTTGTCCTTTTAGACTCCGGGAATACGTATTTCTCCTCTTCAAATAGCAGCGCTGCAAGGAGGTTTTAAGTAAGTGTAGTCACCAAACGCGTTTCGAGGTCTCAGTAATGCTGACCTCTTCCTCAGTGGTACCACAAAAATCATATTTACCCTAAAATAGTACCAAAACAACTGCCACCTTATCCCGTCGTTTCCAAAATGGGGTCACCTTTTTGGAGTTTCTACTGTAGGGGGGCATCAGGGGGCCTCAAATTGTACATGGTTTAAATAAACCAGTCCAGCTAAATCTGCCTTCCAAAAACCATATGGTGTTCCCTTCCTTCTGTGCCCTGCTGTGTGCCTGTACAGCAGTTTACAACCACATATGGGGTGTTTCTGTAAACTACAGAATCAAAGAAATAAAAACTGAGTTTTGTTTGGCTGTTAACCCTTGCTTTGTTACTGGAAAAAATAGATTAAAATGTAAAATTTGGCAAAAAATCGAAATTATGAAATTTCATCTGCATTTGCTATTAACTCTTGTGGAACATCTAAAGGGTTAACAAAGTTAGTAAAATCAGTTTTAAATACCTTGAGGGGTATAGTCTCTAAAATGGGGTCATTTATGGGTGGTTTCTACTATGTAAGCCCCATAAAGTGACTTGAGACCTGAACTGGTCCTTAAAATGTGGGTTTTGGAAAATGTCTAAAAAAATGTCCAGATTTGCGCCTAAACTTCTAAGCCTTGTAACGTTCCCAAAAAATAAAATGGCATTCCCAAAATGATCCAAACATGAAGTAGACATATGGCGAATAGGTTTGAGCGAACCCGAACTGTAAAGTTCGGGTTCGTACCGAACATTACGGTTTTTCGCACCCGGACCCAAACACTTCCATAAAAGTTCGGGCTCGGGTACATTGTTCGGCAATTTCTTCCAGCTTTTTGAAAGGCTGCAGGGCAGCCAATCAACAAGCATTTCACTACTTTGCCCTAAGAAGCCATCACAGCCATGCCTACATTTGGCATAGCTGTGATTGGCTAAGTGCAGCATGTGACCCAGACTCTATTTCTTTTAAATTGTTTAGTAAAATATTACCATTTTTGCCTTGTACAAACCCTTGACAGGGACAGAAAATGCGGAAAATCCTCTCTTAAATTGTTGGGTGAAATATTACCATTTTTGCAGGGTACAAACCCTTGCTCTGCATAGGTGACAGGGATCGAAAATTTGAAAAATCTTCTTTTAAATTGTTGGGTGAAAAATTACCATTTTTTCCGGTTACAACCCCCTGTTCTGCATAGGTGACAGTGACCGAAAATGCGGAAAATCTTCTTTTCAATTGTTGGGTGAAATATTACTATTTTTGCCAGGTACAAACCCTTGCTCTGCATAGGTGACAGGGACCAAAAATTAGAAAAATCTTCTTTTAAATTGTTGGGTGCAAAATTACCATTTCTGCCATGAATAAACCCCTCCTCTGTCTGGGTGCCAGGGGCCTACATTTTTTAAAAATCATCTGTTCCATTGGTGAGCGACATGAACCCCGTTTTGCCGTGAATAAAGCCCTGCTCTGCCTGGATGCCAGGGGACTACATTTTTTAAAATCGTCTGATCCATTGGTGGGGTGATATGAACCCCCTTTTGCTGGTGAAAAACCCCTCCTGCCTGAGTGCCAGGGGCCTACATTTTTAAAAATCGTCTGTTCCATTGGTGGGTGATATGAACCCCATTTTGCAGGTGAAAAACCCATGCTGTGCATTACTGACAGGGAACCAAATTTGGTAAAAACGTTTGTTAATGATCGAAAGATGGTTGACTACAAACGCACGCTGATAGACGCCCTGCTGATAGCATTCCCACCTGATGTCTCCTCAACCTCCTACTCCACATCCATTTCCTCCTCCTAGATCAAGATTTTGATTTTTAATTTTTAGTTATTTTATTTTATTTTAAGTCATTTCCCTATCCACATTTGTATGCAGGGCACTTACCAACATTTTGCTGCCTTTTGCAGCCCTATAGCCCTTTCCAGGACTTTTTTACAGCCATTTTAGTGCCCAAAACTCTAATGGGAAATGTAAGGTAATAACTATTTTTGAAGGTATTACTATGTATTATAGAAGTAGAGAAATTGAAACTTGGAAATTTGCTAAATTTTCCAAATTTTTGGTAAATTTGGTATTTTTTTATAAATAAAAATTATATTTCTTTTACTCCATTTTACCAGTCATGAAGTACAATATGTGACGAAAAAACTATCTCAGAATGGCCTGGATAAGTAAAAGTGTTGTAAAGTTATTCACACATAAAGTGACACTGGTCAGATTAGCAAAAAAGGGCTTGGTCCTTAAGGTGAAAATGAGCCCGGTCTATAAGGGGTTAAAGACAAAATGCATGTATATACAATACATGTGTCTGTTGTGTGATTTCTGTAGTCTACATAACAACAAACATGTTGCCTCAGGCATTATTGCCAAGCTACAAGCAATCAATCATAGGTACTTTAAATTTGCCCTTTGGGAGCACACAATAAGGTTTTAACATTGGTTTGTTCCAGATTTCTAGCCCTTTGAAATTCCATAGAAGTTTATATATAGTTAATTATACAAATTAAATGCTACATTATGTTATATTACCCACTGATATCCATATTTGTGCATTCTGCTTTCACTACTATTGCAAAAGGGTCACCAATTCTAGTATAGAAGTCCGAGTTAGTTACCTAGGTTGAAAAAAACAGACGCCCCCTATCAAAATCAACCTTTCTTTCACATACCCGTTTGATTCTGAAGAGAAAAAACCAAAGCCCCCTGGGCAAATGTAGCAAATTGCCTCAAGGGCAAAAATTGTCTTCCTTAACCTACAAAGGCAGTCTGATCATTTCCTTTCAAAAATTTAACACCATTCTTTTCTCTGATAGTTTTCTTCTGGCTTTAACTTTTATTTCATTCAGGTTTTTTTCTTTTTTGTTTAATAAAATATTTAGATTCTTTATAATAAGGGCAACAAATGTACCATTAAAAATGCTGTTAAAGGAAATCTGTCACCAATAACAAGCCCTAATAAGTACAATAATATATCATAGAACACTTGCCTCTGACTTTGGATCAGTAATTTGTATGCGGAGAGTCATCCCCATTCCCCTGCTGTGCACCCACAAACCAGCCATGGAATGCATTGAGAGGACCCTGTGCACAATATAGAAGACTCCAGGAGAACTCCTCTCTATGTGTTCTATGGCTGGTTTGTGGGTGCATAACAGGGGAATGGGGGTGATTGTTGACATACAAATGACAGATCTGTAGTCAATGGCAGGTGTTTTATACATGTATTATGGTTTTCTAGAGGTGACAGATTCCCTTTAACTAAGAGTTTACACAATGAGCAACACACTGAGAAATCTCATATTTAGGGCTTATGCACATGACCATATTTTGTCTCTTACACAAATTATAGCACATGTCTTATTCTAGTCCATATTGCAGACAAGAATAGTCATTTCTAGTTATAGGGGTGAGAAAAATGCAGATTGCACATGAAAGGTGTCTGTATTTCGTGGGTATGGGGTGTAATATGGACACAGCTTTGGGTTTTCTAGAATTATATATCAGGGGCAAAGCATTCACATACACATTTGATTTATGTCTACAGATTCTACCAACAATCTACTTAATTGATTCCCTACTTGTCCCTGATGCAGGGGTGGAAATGAGGGTTGCGCATGTGGGACTTGCCTTTCATTTTTTCTTTGTTAGTGAACATGCCTCTTCCAGTCATATTTGCCTCCATTTCCCCCTTTGTGTCTGATTTTAATTTTAGTATTTTAATTTGCTTATTAGACCTGTGGGGGTATGGTAGATTGAAAGTATATGTGTCATTTTATTTTCTTGGTTTAATAGTTTACTGATTGAAATAATCTGCAATACATTCAGTCTGTTGTGTAGAATGAGGGCTTATCAAGACAGCATTGTAAAAATTGTAAAATGAGTCTAGGTTCCAACCATGTGGAATCAATATTGCCTCTGACTGCATTCTGGTAGTCCATTTTTATCATCCATCACGCATCAGTATGTCATCCATTTTTCATGTTCATAAAAAAAATTACTCCATTCACTTCTTTTCAGCAAGTCTTACCAGCCAGCTTTGAAAAACAGATCACATGGATGACCTCTGCAAACTGTCCATTTTTTCATGGACCCAATGAGTTGAATTGGCAAGTCTAACAGGAAAATTGGACCAAAGTAGTGCATACTGTGATTTTCTGTGCATGGACTGATTGTCCATGTAGAAAATAACATATGAATTGGACCACTGACTGTAATGTGTCATTGTTTAATCCGTCTGCTGACCGTTCTGCATTTAGACACCACCGCATACAAGAACATTGCTCATGTTAATATGCCCTTAGGAAATGAATCCCAGTAGATATACTAATAATTTATTTGACTATTAGATTTAGAGTTAATAAAAGTACATTGTTTATACAGTATATTCAAAAACGTATTGTATTAGCTTTTATTGCTCTGGACTGGAGTTTAAAACAATCGTTTTGCAAGAGAATTTAAGACAAGATTTGAACTACTTGTTATCAATGCATTAATTAGGTGCTTACATTGTAATGTTAAATTTATTGTAATAAGTTCGTTATTTTCTTATCCCCTGAGGAAGTGATTGCGGAACGCGCGTCGGGGCAGGACTACTTTGGTCGGTATTATACTATAGCATTACTCTCTGATGAATTGTTCATCCTTAGCACTAAGCCCTTTATTTGTTATGGATATAGAAACCTTTCCTCTGATTCACACTTTTTCCAATAATGAGGGTGCATTTTGCAGTTTGGGGTAAACTTTGCTCCCTGTAGAAGGAAATTGAGCATGAATACTTTTCATTTAGTAGATTGACTTATGACACTGTATATGTAGTCTGGTTTTCTTTATTCTTGTGTATGTATGCTGCTAGTAGGGGATTTTATATATTTTTGTATATCTGAACAATAAAATAGATAATTTATATATTATATTGCTGTCTATTCTTATTTTGGGGTAATGTTAAATTTATTGTAATAAGATCATTGTTTTCTGAACATCATACTGTTTCATGTTATCAAGTTTAATAAAAAATTCATGAAAAGCTATGATCTCATCCTAGATCCTTTCTATTTACTGCACTTGTGTCATCTGGGTGATAATGATTTTCTGATATTCGTTTTATGTCCTTATTTCTTTATAGTGTTGTATTTAACATAAGTGCTTAATGGAATGTAGTGGATGCCATAAACAATTTTTCAGATAGCAATTGGCCATCAAAGTCTGACAATATTTGGCACTTTGTACCTTTTATATGATTTCTAAGTATTTAGAACCAGCTTTACCTCAGTTAGACACAATTTAAACCAATCTATTTTGACTAATTTGTAACTTTTTATATATAAATACTGTATAAACAGTATTGTAGCATTAAAGCCCCATGTGGTTCCAGATTTCACCCAGATCAGTTTATTGTCAGGGGTACTTCGTAAGAAAAATAAATTGTCCAAAGTGATTAACCCCATAAGAAATGACATCCCTATATTAACATTTAGTTTTTTTTAGGAATATGTAAATCTATTGAAATGGTCTGACTGATGTTGTATTACCAAAGATATATAAAATGTGATATATTCTTTACCAATATCTGGTGAGTATAATATATAGTCCACAATCATTGGCAAATTTCAATCCACATATACAGTACAGAGGCGGTGTTCTTGAAACAAATGAAAAGGAAAAGTGGAGCATTTGTTCAGTCATGTCACTGAGTTAAGTTTACAAAAAACACCTCTTAAAATGAGTGATACACCATGATTGGTCCCCATGGGCATCTGCTCTAATTGTCTATATAACATTGCCAATATATCCAGAAAATCTATTGTTCTGCATTTTTAACCCCTTAAGGACCGGGGGTTTTGGGATTTTTGCGTTTTTGTTTTGCGCTCCCTGCCTTCCAAAAGCCATAACATTTTAATATTTCCGCTCACATAGCCATATGACGGCTTATTTTGTGCGGTACAAGTTGTACTTTTTAACGCTACCATTTATTTTTGCATGTGATGTAGTAGGAAACGGGAAAAAAATTCCAAATGGGGTGAAATTGCAAAAAAAAAGCAATTTCACCACAGTTTTACGGGTTTTTAAATTACAACGTTCGATTTGCGATAAAACTGACTGGTTAATTTTATTCTTCAGGTCAGTACGAATCCGGCAATACCTAATATGTATAGTTTTTCTTGCGTTTTGATAGTGAAAAAAAATTAAAAGTGGGAATTTTTTATTTTATTTTTTGTCGCCATGTTTTGACCCCTATAACTTTTTTGTAATTATGCGTACGGAGCAGTGTAGGGGCTCATTTTTGCGGGGCAATCTGAACTTTTAATTGATACCATTATGGGGTGCGTATGATGTTTTGATCACTTTATATTCATTTTTTTAGGAAATGAAGCGTCCAAAAATGGCGAATTAGCCATTTGGACGCTTTCTTCCGTTTTATGTTTACCGTATGGTGAATATTTTTTAATATTATTATAGTATGGGCGTTTTTGCACATTGCGACACCCATTATGTGTAATTTTTTATTTTTTATTTATTTTATTTTCATTTTGGGGAAAGGGGGTGATTTGAATTTTTATATTTTTTATTTAATTTTTATTTTTTAAACTTTTTTTTTTTTTGTTACCACTTTCTTATAGTTCCCATAGGGAACTATAAGATGCAATCATCAGATTGCTATTCTCATATATTCCAATGCAATAGCATTGGAATATATGAGAAAATCGCATATTTCCTATGGAGCCTATTACAGTCATAGGCTCCATAGGAATACTATGTAGTACCCTAGGTTTCATTCACAGAAACCTAGGGTACTACATGCATGCTCCGGCTCCCCTTGTGGCCACCAGGGGAGCCGAGCCGAACAGTGAAACTTTCGGTTTTTGCTGATCAGATGCCGTGGTCAGGATTGACCACGGCATCTGAGGGTTAAATGTCCGCGATCGGCATCGCTGCCGGTCGCGGACATGAGCTGCGGGTGTCAGCTTGATGAATCAAGCTTTTACCCGCAGCTCGGGCGCCCGCTCCGTGCGGGAGCGGGCGCCATCTTTAAAGTGCGGACGAAGGGCGTACATGTACGCCCTTCGTCCTTAAGAGGTTAATTGCAGCTTTATTACATTTGTAGGCTTATTTTTATTGAAAACATTATGTTGACTCCTGGAAACATCAAGAAACCAATAAAAATTGTACACAATGGGGGCAATGTATCAAGCCCATTGTGTCATAAAGTTGGAGGCAAAAATACCAAATTGGGCAGGGCAGAGGTTGGATAAGGGGAGGGTCTATGCAGTCTGACAAATGTAACATTATTATTAAAGAAAACTGCAAATACTAGTTGGCATAGATTTATGTTTCTTTTACAAGGATTGCTTGAGGTGCACTAATTTTGTTATCCACCAGTATACCCAAGTCTTTTTCAGTGTCTGTTTTACCCAGTATTTTAATTCGTAGTACATATTTGTATTATACAAATTCTTGGTCCTTGCTTAAAATTGCTTTCTTGGTCCTTGCTTAAAATTGCCTTTATTCACATTAAAGTAAACCTGCCACTTTGAATATGGTATCTCACCTAAAGATTGCATATTAGAGAGCAGGAGGAACTGAGCAGATTAATGTATAGCTTAGCAGGAAAAGGTTCATTAAAAAAATTGAATTTCATTCATTTAAAATCCTGCTCAGTTTGGCATCAAGGAGGTAGTCCAACTGAGTGATAGACAGCCTTCCCTGGATAACTATGCATACAGATAGAGCTTTCAATCATTAATAGAACCACTTCCTTGACTCCAAACTCAAGAATGAGCAGGAATTTGAATGAATAAAATACAAGTCATGCTGATTCTGTTCCCACTGATTCTTTTCTCCCCATACTATATATTAATCACCTCAGCTCTTTCTCCTGTATAACATGCTGCCTGAAGAATGCATTACATTTTCAATGTGACGGGATTACTTTAAACATTTAACCCCTTAAAGAGAACCTGTCACCACAAAATGCAAAGTAGTATGCAGGCAGCACATTATAGAGCTGGAGGAGCAGAGCAGATTGATAGTTTTGTGGAAAAAAGCCTTTGATTTATAATATTTATATCTCTGCTATTTCTGATTTCATTGTTCATCTGAGAGGTGTCATCAGTGACTGACAGCTATCTCTGTATACACACTTACACAAAGAATGCTATAAATCATGTATGCATATTGTGCACAGCTATTTTCCCAAAATATTGTATGTGGGCTGCCTTGTAGTCCATATCCAGTCCTGGGTTTACATGTTTTTGCCACAGTTTTCCTTAATTATGACAAAAGTGTAGCAGGATATTAATTAGCACAAGGGGAACATGGTGGGAACACGTCACTATAGCTAGCAAGAACTGATTACCACAGTATCAGTGGCAAATTCCTGTCTTGTTTCTCTCTCTCTGCCATGCATTGTACTGGCAGTGTGACTGCTGCCTGAGAGCTCAGCATAGTTTAGTAAAAGTACCGTCTACAGCAAACAATGTGCAAAAACATGTACATAAAAAATTCAAAAACATGTAATGTAATAGCAACTAGTGATGAGCGGCAGGGGCTATATTTGAATTTGCGATATTTGACGAATATTTTGTAGAATATTCGTCATATATTCGCGAATATTTGAAAGAAATGTATATATAGCAATATATTGAATATATTGCTATATATTCGTTTTTAGAATATTTGTCATTTTTTATCATCCATCTGAAGTGAACAGTACACATGATTCCTCCCTGCTTAGGGTGTCTGGGATTTCAGCCCGCTCCAGTCAGTTCTCATTGCCGTGCGCATGGAGCGTCCCCATCACCATGAGAATGCCTCAGGGTTAGAATATACCATTCACGATCTCACAACAGCGAAAAGTCTTGTCAAAAGACTATGAAACCAATAGAGGGCACTGTTCATAACTCATAAACACCACCCTCTATTGGTTGCATAGGCTTATGATAAGACTATTCATTGTTGTGAGATCCTGAAAACTCAGATCCGATGGTATATACTAACCCCGAGGTGTTCCCATGGTGATGGGGATGCTCCATGCGCACGGCAACGGGAACTGACTGGAGCGGGCTGAAATTCTAGGGAGCCCAGACAGATAAGAACTGTTTTTTGGGGAATCAGACACCCTAAGGAGGGAGGAATCATGTGTACTGTTCAGTGTTCACTGCAGATGGATGATGAAAAATGACAAATATTCGAAAAATAAATATATAGCAATATATTCTAAATATTCGCAAATTATCGAAGTGGCGATATTCGCGATTAAAATTTGTCATTCGAATATTTGTGCTCAACACTAATAGCAACGTCAAAAGTAATATGTACTAAATATATATATTAGTGATTAGTGAAGCGGTGCAGACTTTTCTATATGCAGACTTTATATATATAGTGCTGTGCAAAAGTTTTAGACAGGGCTTGAAAAAATATTGCAAAGTAAGAATGCTTACAAAAATAGAATTGTTAATAGTTTATTTTTTATCAATCAATAAAATGCAAAGTGAATGAACAAAAGAGAAATGTAAATCAAGTCAATATTTGGTGTGACCACCCTTTGCCTTAAAAACAGCATTAATTTTTCTAGGTACACTTCCAGTTTTTGAAGGAACTCGGTACAGAATTTGTTACAAACATCTTGAAGAGTTAACCACATATCTTCTGTGGATGTAGGTTTGCTCAAATGATTATGTCTCTTCATGTAATCCCAGACAGACTTGATGATGATATCAGGGCTCTGTGGGGGCCAAATCATCACTTACTGGACTCTTTGTTCTTCTTTCAACAAGAAACAAAGTAGTTTGAATGCATCTGCAAGATCTCTTCCAGACAAAGATTACAAACCAGACTAGGGTTTCAAGGTGTGCTGTTCAAGCTGTTTTGAAGAAGCACAAAGAAACTGCAACTGTAAACTCAGTGGTCGGCCAAGGAAACTTGGGCCAACATTTATCAAATTGGGTTTATCTTTATTTTGGAGTAAATTTCAACCTTTCTGTTGTTTTACTTGTAAAACAATTTTATCAATAGTCTGCTTGAGGCTAAAGTTATTTTTTGCTAAGTCAACTTCAGAAATCCAGCTTTTTTGTGGGCGTTCCTGTGGAGTACAATCATTTTCAGCCTTATTTATCATAGTAATTGTCTCAAAAATCATCTCAATTTCTCTCCACTCCTGGCTTGCCTTAGATTTAGTTGGTGAAAATGAAATGTGATAGTTTGTTTGTGCTATACTTACCAAGTTCCGTGTGCCACTTTTATAAATTTGGCTTTATATATTTTATACCTTTGAACAATATACACACTATATTTTATACCTTTACACAAATAGACAAATTTGAAAATTAACTTCAAGTTGTCCCCTGTTGATAAATCAGGGCCTTAGTGCAGCAGATAAAAGACACATCATGTTCAGCTTATAACTGACAGAAACCAGTGGGACCCAGGAACACCCATATACTGTTTAGATAACTCAAGCCTGAAGTGGTCTTTATGGAAGAATTGCTGCCAAAAAGCCATATCATTGACGTGGAAACAAGGCAGTTCGACTCAACTATACACAAAAAACGTAGAAACAGGGGTGCAAAAATTGGCAGCAGGTCCTTTAGATTGATGAGTCAGAATTTTAGATAATTGGCTAAAACAGAAGGCAGTTTGTTCACTGAATGGCTGGTAAGCATTACATTAATGAGTGTCTTCAGGCAACAGTGAGGCATGATGAAGGTTCCTTAAAAATGTGGGGCTGCAGCAAACGGAGTTGGGAATTTGGTCAAGATTGATGCTGAGAAGTACAGGCAGATACTTATGCATCATGCAATACCATCAGGACAGTCCTCTGATTTGTTTCAAACTTATTCTTCAGCAGGACAACAACCCCAGACATATAGCCAATGTCATTAAGAGCCATCTTCAGTATCAAGCAGAACAAGGGGTCCTGGAAATAGCCCCATAGAGACCTGATCTCAACATCATAAAGTCTGTCTGGGATTACATGAAGAGACAGAATGATTTGAGCATCCCTACGTCTACAGAAGATCTGTGGTTAGTTTTCTAAGTTGCTTTTAACAACCTTCCTGCTGAGTTCCTTCAAAAACTGCATGCAAGTGTAAATTGAATTGATGCTGTTTTAATGGAAGGGGAGGTTACACCAAATATAAGTCCTATTTAGTAGATAATTCTTCAGATAGATAAGATGTAACAACCACAAAACCCAACAAAGTAAACAGGATATGTATTCCAGCCCTACCAATAGATGTAAGAAACCAGTCAAGATGCCATTATTCAAGTACTCATTACTTTGTTAAAATACTATTAGCAGTGGCTAATGGTGGATTAAAAGAATTGTATGTGTACTGTGGGGAGTTGCTCTGGTAGACAGCGGTGCGGGTGCAGTACAGAGGCAAAGGGAGTCCAGGTAGTTCAGCAAACAGTGTTTTATTTCACACTTGCACAAACAAAACTCAAAACAGTCACTTAGTGTTACTTCACACACACAGCAAGAACTTGAGGCAAAACAAAAGTCCAAGACGGGATCAAATCACCTGTGTGGTTTAGGTGCGTGTTCGCACCTGGCTGTCAGCCCAGCCACAGGAAAGTCCAACCTCAGGCTTCCAGGCAGACTGCACGCCTCTTTGCAAGCTCTTGCTTCCAGCCCTGAGAGCTCCACAGAACACCAGCAGTTTCCAGGTTAATCACCTCCCCACCTGCTGAGGTGGCTGCCTTTTAAAGGCCCGGAAAAAGTCCGGCCTGGACCATGGGGAATAGACACCCGCCCAACTCTTTGCCTACTCCCAGTAAGAGCCGGCCCGGATTGGCTTTGCAGCCATACTAAGTATAAAGGTGTCAACAGCTACTGCTGTTAACACATAAAATTCGGCTCTTACCTCACCGAGGCCAGGAACCTCGGTGACACGTATCTGCCATCCATGAGGGCACCCTGCACCTTACGACAGTACATAAACCCTGCTTTAATACATGGTAATGAATTTGCCCAGCCAATATCTTATAATACACTTTTAAATGCACACCTACATTCTAAAATACTGCAATTTACAATTCATATTATCCATTAGAGGCCATCACTAGTGTTGAGCGAACCCAAACTGCAAAGTTCGGGTCCGTACCAAACTTTGCGAGTTCGGGTACCCAGACCTGAATCCGAACTCTGCAGCAAAAGATTGGGTTTGAGTTCGGTTTTTGAGCATTTAATAAAGCTTGTTGAAAGGCTGCAGGGCAGCCAATGAACAAGCTTTTAAGTTTTTGGCACTTAGAAGCCATCACAGTCATGCCTAGTAGTGGCATGGCTGTGATTTTCCTGATAAAAAAGCGTATAGGTGACCTCCTGAGAAGGGCTCAGGAGGTCACCTATACGCTTTTTTATCAGATAACCAACTCTTATTTGGTCACTACTTATTTGATCATGTGGCACTATGCACTTTATACAATCAATCCGCATTTGTATTATGAATACCCATATTCAGACTGAGTAGGGTAATGGCTTACTGTTTCCATTGTGACATATCTCCTGTTGCTTTCTGTGCTATTCTTGTACCACCAGTTTGTCATATTCATGTATTCAATATGTCTTTTTAATATTGTATTTATTATTGCCAATAAAGCGATTTAATGATTATCCGGAAGCATTTTTTGGTATACAAACAGAGGATGTAGCAGCAATACCACCACATCCACCACTGTCACTGTCACCAAGCATCTCCACACTGTCTCATGGAAGCGTTCAGCTGTCCATCCATCAAACACTGGAGAGAAAGAGGAAGATCCCTGGCCCTGAATGCCAGCATTTCAAAATTCCGGGCCTTTGAAATGCTGTCATTCCGTCTGGTAGAGATGGAGACTTTAAAAAACCTTATGGCGGTGGCTGTCCCACAGTACGTGGTTTCCAGCCACCACTACTTTTCCAGGTGAGCCATCAATGCAAAACCAAGTGGCGGACAAAATCAGGTGTGCACTGCGCAATGCCGTCTGTGGCAAGGTTCACATAACCACCGATATGTGGACCAGTAAGCACGGACAGAGACGTTATATCTCCCTAACTGAACACTGGGTAAATGCAGTGGCGGCTGGGCCTGAGGCAGATAGCAGTTAGGTGCATGTTCTTCTGCCACCGAAGATTGCAGGACATTTCTTGTTGCCTCCTGTTGCCTCATCCTCCTACTCCACTTCCTCCTCTACTGCTTCCTCATCCAGTCAGCATAACACCTTCACCACCAACTTCAGCACAGCCAGGGAGAAACGACAGCCGACTGTTTTGAAACTCATCTGTTTGGGGGAAAAAACCCACACCGCGCAGGAGCTGTGGATGGGCATGGAACAACAGGCCAATGAGTGGTTAGTGCCACTGAGCCTCAAGCCCGGCCTGGTGGTGTGCGATAACGGGCGAAATCTCATTGAAGCTCTGGACCAGCCGGTTTGACGCACATCCCTTGCCTGGCGCATGTGCTGAATTTAGTTGTGCAGAGGTTCCTGAAAAATTACCACGATATGTCAGAGCTGCTGCAGAAAGTGCGGGCCGTCTTGGCGTGCTTTTGGCATTCTCACCCTGCTGCTGCTCGCCTGTCTGTGCTGCAGCATATCTTTGGCCTTCCCGTTCACCGCCTCATATGCGATGCAACCACAAGGTGGAACTCCACCTTGCACATGCTGGAGAGAACATGCGCGCAGCAGCAGGCGATAGTGGAGTTTCAGCTGCACCACGCACTGGTGAGTGGCTCTGCAGAACAGCACCACTTCACCATTAACAAATGGGCCTCCATGTAGGATGTGTGTGCCATGTTGTGCTGTTTCTAGTACTCAGCGTTACTATCCCACTTCTATGTCTCCTTGAAAAATGCTGGAAGAGGATGTGGCACAGGAGGAAGAGGAGGAGGGATAATTTCCAAGGTTATCAGGCCAGTCATTCACAAGTGGCTCAGAGATTGGGTTCCTGCACCAACAGAGGCCAAGTACACAACTGTCCAGCAAGGACACAGTTCTGGAGAATGAGGAGGAGGATGAGGAGAAGGCACCATCTTCACAGCAGGGTGGCACCCAAAGCAGTTCATGGGCATTATTGGAGTGTGGCTGGGGTTATACCGATGACACAGACGATACACCTCCCACAGAGGACAGCTTGTCGTTGCCTCTGGACAGCCTGGCGCACATGAGCAACTACATGCTGCAGTGCATGCGCAACGACTGCCAAGTTGCCCACATTTTAAACAGTGCTGATTACTGGATGGCCGCCCTGCTGGATCCCTGCTACAAGGACAATGTGCCGTCCTTAATTCACTCACTGGAGCGTGATCGGAAGATGCGCGAGTACAAATACACGCTGGTAGATGCGCTGCTGATGGCATTCCCACCTGACAGCTGTGGCTCAGTGGAAGCACAAGGTGAAGGCAGAGGAGGAGGAAGAAGTCACCAACGCAGATGGGGGACCTACCCCACCTCAGAAGGGAGGGTTAGCATGGCTGAAATGTGGAAAAGCTTTGTCAGCACGCCACAACAACCAGCACCACCAGCTGATACGGAACGTCCTAGCAGGAGGCAGCATCTCAGCAACATGGTCGAACAGTACGTGTGCACACTCCTACACGTACTGACTGATGGGTCTGCCCCATTCAACGTCTTAGTCTCCAAATTGGGCACAAGGCCTAAGTTTGCCCTTTATGCCTTGGAGGTGCTGGCCTAACCTGTGGCCAGTGTATTGTCCGAAAATGTGTTTGGCATGGCAGGGCAGGTAATCACAGACAAGCGCAGCGGCCTGTCAACAGCCAACGTGGACAAACCCATATTCATTAAAATGAACGAGGCATGGATCTCACAGGACTAGTCCGTACCTTTGCTGAATAGACAATTTTACCGGCGGCACCCAGCCATTGCTTTACTCCAGGGCAGTTTCTCTTTGTGTTCTCTTTTCCACCCTTTCCCAATGTTTTGGGGCTTTCCCAAATTCATAAAAAAAGTTTATAAATAAATAAATAAAACAGTCTTGGCTATCTCCTCCTCCTCCTCCTCCACCACTGATTCCACCTACACAGCCACGTCTACCGCCTCCTCAACCTCCTACTCCACTTTGACCTCCACCTCCTAGTTCAAAATTATTTATATATTTTTTCTATTCTATTATTTTAAGTAATTTCCCTATCCACATTGGTTTGCTGGGCAATTGTCCTTCTCTTACCCCCATTTTGCTTCCTTTTGCAACACTCTTTCCCTTACTATAACTATTTTACAGCCATTTTAGTGCACCAAAGTTCGGGTCCCCATTGACTTCAATGGGGTTCGAGTTTGGGTCAAGTTTGAGTCCCAAACCCGAACTCTGACCCGAAGTTGGGCCGAACCCGGTGAACCTGAACATCCATGGGTCCACTCATCCCTAGCCAGGACAACAAACTACACGACAGACTTGTTAAAAGCATCTCATTGTCTAAAGCAAAAGTAATGGTAACTTTCCACAAGGCGATGATTGGTACGATTAAGCAACAGACTAGTCTACACCAGTCGATTCTTGGTGTAGACCCTTTATATGGACCGATTATCGTTCACAAAATCGTAATTTCGATCTCATATTCCATTGTTTGTAAAGCACAAAGCGAAATCTGAGTAGTGAGTAGTGACCAATTCCTGTTTACATGTATGAAATCATTAACGTCCAATGATGATTTTTGTGAACACACAAACAATCGAACCAATGAGAAATCTATTGTTCATTGATTTTACACTGCTTGATAATCATGCAGTTTCGCTCGATTTAATGACCATTTACACTATAATCGGCTCATGTAAAGGTACCTTAACTGTTGTTTAGAGTTGAGTGAACACCTGGATGTTCGGGTTCGAGAAGTTTGGCCGAACTTCCCGAAAATGTTCGGGTTCAGGATCCGAACTCGTCCCAAACTTCATCCCAAACCCAAACCCCATTGAAGTCAATGGGGACTCGAACTTCTGGGCACTAAAAAGGCTGTAAAATAGTCCAGGAAAGGGCTAGAGTGCTGCAAAAGGCAGCAAAATGTAGGTAAATCCCCTGCGAACAAGTGTGGATAGGGAAATGAATTAAAATAACATAAAATAAATAAAAATTAAGCAATATCAATTGGAGAGAGGTCCCATAGCAGAGAATCAGGCTTCAAGTCACCCACCAATGAAGAAGGCCACTTTCATTTATTTAGGCCCCAGCACCCAGACAGAGGACAGAGGTCGCATAGCAGAGAATTAGGCATCATGTCACCCACCAATGGAGAAGGACACTTTCATTTATTAAGGCCCCAGCACCCAGAAAGAGAACAGAGGTCGCAAAGCAGAGAATCAGGCGTCATGTCACCCACCAATAGAGAAGGCCACTTTTCGATAATTAGGCACCTGGCACCCAGACGGAGGAGAGAAGTCGCATAGCAGAGAATCAGGCGTCATGTCACCCACCAATAGAGAAGGCCACTTTTCGATAATTAGGCACCTGGCACCCAGACGGAGGAGAGAGGTCGCATAGCAGAGAATCAGGCGTCATGTCACCCACCATTGGAACAGGCCACTTTCAGATAATTAGGCCCCTGGCACCCAGAACGAGGAGAGAGGTCGCATAGCAGAGAATCAGAAGTAATTCATGTCACCCACCAGTGGAGAAGGCCACTTTTCGATAATTAGGCCCCTGGCACACAGATGGAGGAGAGAGGTGGCATAGCAGAGAATCAGGCTTCATGTCACCCAGCAATAAAGAAGGCCACTTCCAGATATTTAACCCACGGCAACCAGACAGAGGACAGAGGTCGCATAGCAGAGAATCAGGAGTCATGTCACCCACCAATAGAGAAGGCCACTTTTCGATAATTAGGCACCTGGCACCCAGACGGAGGAGAGAGGTCGCATAGCAGAGAATCAGGCGTCATGTCGCCCACCACTGGAACAGGCCACTTTCAGATAATTAGGCCCCTGGCACCTAGACGGAGGAGAGGTTCATTCAACTTTTGACTGCACCGCAATATAATGGTAAAATTAATAAAAGAGGATTCAATAAAGAAGTTCCCCCGAAGTACAAGAATATATGGTTGAGGAAAGGCAGTTATAAATGTCTATTCTGCACAAGGGATGGACAGGTCCTGTGGGATCCATGCCGGGTACATTTTTATGAACGGCAGCTTGTCCACGTTGGCTGTGGACAGGCGGCTGAGTTTGTCAGTAATGACGCCTCCTGCCATGCTGAATACACGTTCAGACAAAACGCTGGCCGCCAGGCAGGCCAGCACCTCCGAGGCATAAAAGTCTAGCTCTGGCCACGTGGACAATTTGGAGACCCAGAAGTTGAATGGGGCCGAACCATCAGTCAGTACGTGGAGGGGTGTGCACACATACTGTTCAACCATGTTAGTGAAATTCTGCCTCCTGCTAACACGTTTCGTATCAGGTGGTGGTGCAGTTAGCTGTGGCGTGGTGACAAAACTTTTCCCCATTTCTGCCATGCTAACCCTGCCCTCAGAGGAGCTGGCCGTGACACAGCTGCGTTGGCGACCTCTTGCTCCTTCTCTGCTCTCGCCTTGGGCTTCCACTTGTTCCCCTGTGACATTTGGAAATGCTCTCAGGAACGCGTCTACCAGCGTGCGCTTGTACTCGTGCATCTTCCTATCACGCTCCAGTGCAGGAAGTAAGGTGGGCACATTGTCTTTGTACCGGGGATCCAGCAGGGTGGCAACCCAGTAGTCCGCACACGTTAAAATGTGGGCAACTCTGCTGT
The DNA here is from genome assembly GCA_033119425.1 of Bufotes viridis. Taxonomy (NCBI): domain Eukaryota; kingdom Metazoa; phylum Chordata; class Amphibia; order Anura; family Bufonidae; genus Bufotes; species Bufotes viridis. The sequence goes on along the minus strand of CM065591.1, from coordinate 335,378,005 downwards.
TATTGCGCAGGCACTGCAGCATGTAGTCGCTCATGTGTGCCAGGCTGCCCAGAGGTAAGGACAAGCTGTCCTCTGTGGGAGGCGTATCGTCCTCCGTATCCCCCCAGCCACGCACCAGTGATGGGCCTGAGCTGTGTTTGGTGCCACCCCGCTGTGAGCCTGCTTCATCCTCATCCTCCTCCACTTCCTCCTTATCCTCCTCGTCCTCCAGTAGTGGGCCCTGGCTGGCCACATTTGTACCTGGCCTCTGCTGTTGCAAAAAACCTCCCTCTGAGGCACTTCTAACAGACTGGCCTGAAAGTGCTAAAAATGACCCCTCATCCTTCTCCTCCTCCTGGGCCACCTCCTCTTCCATCATCGCCCTAAGTGTTTTCTCATGGCCTGCTGCTGCTCGCACAGTCTCTCCAGCATGTGCAAGGGGGAGTTCCACCTGGAGGGCACGTTGCATATGAGTGGGAAGGCCGAAGTTACGCTGTAGCGCAGACAGGCGAGCAGCTGCAGGATGTGAATGCCTGAAGCGCGCACAGACGGCCCACACTTTATGCAGCAGCTCTGACATGTCGGAGTAGTTGTGAATGAACTTCTGCACCACCAAATTCAGCACATGTGCCAGGCAAGGTCTGTTGTTCAATACCCTGCCACAACTCCTGCGCGGTGTGGGGCCTGTCCCCCAAACATATGAGTTTCAGAACGGCCTGCTGACGTTTATCCCAGGCTGTGCTGAAGTTGGTGGTGAAGGTGTGTGACTGACTGGATGAGCTGGTGGAAGCAGAGGAGAAGAAAGCCGAGTAGGAGGAGGAGGCTACAGGAGGCAAAGAAGATGCCCTGCAATCCTTGGCGGCGGAAGGACGTGCGCCAAAGAACTCTACGCTTGGGGCCCAGCCGCCACTACATTTACCCAGTCTGCAGTTAGGGAGATATAGCGTCTCTGGCCGTGCTTACTGGTCCACATATCTGTGGTTAGGTGGACCTTGCAACAGATGGCATTACAAAGTGCACACTGGATTTTATCGGATACTTGGTTGTGCAGGGAAGGCACGACTGTCTTGGAGAAGTAGTGGCGGCTGGGAACAACATACTGTGGGACAGCCATAGCCATCAGCTGTTTGAAGCTGTCTGTGTCCACTAGCCTGAATGACAGCATTTCAAAGGCCAGTAGTTTAGAAATGCTGGCATTCAGGCCCAGGGCTCGAGGGTGGCTAGGTGGGAAATTATGCTTTCTCTCCAAGGTTTGTGAGATGGAGAGCTGAACGCTGCCGTGTGACATGGTGGAGATGCTTGGTGACGCAGGTGGTGGTGTCGGTGGAATATCCTCTGTTTGGTGGGCGGTAGGTGCCAACATTCCTCCCGAGGCAGAGGAAGAGGCCAAGGCAGCAGCAGAAGAGTGAGCAGGGGGAGCCTGAGTGCGTTCCTTGTTATTAAGGTGTTTACTCCACTGCAGTTCATGCTTTGCATGTAGATGCCTGGTCATGCAGGTTGTGCTAAGGTTCAGAACGTTAATGCCTCCCTTCAGGCTCTGATGGCACAGTGTGCAAACCACTCGGGTCTTGTCGTCAGCACATTGTTTAAAGAATTGCCATGCCAGGGAACACCTTGAAGCTGCCTTTGGGGTGCTCGGTCCCTGTTGGCGGCCTGTTGCAGACGAACTCGGCGGCGGCTGTTCTGCTTTTGCCCCCTGCTCCCTCTTTTGCTACGCTGTTGGCTGAGTCTCACCACTGCCTCTTCCTCTGAACTATGAAAGTCAGTGGAACGACCTTCATTCCATGTGGGGTCTAGGACCTCATCGTCCCCTGCATGGTCTTCCACACAGTCTTCCTCCCTGACCTCCTGTTTGGTCTACACACTGCAAAAAGACGCAACAGTTGGCACCTGTGTTTCGTCATCATCAGAGACGTGCGGACTCTGATGAGGTGGTATTCCCTTGTCCTCATCATCAGGAAACTTCAAACAGCATAAGAGACTGCTGCATAACTTGAGGCTCAGACAGTTTCCCTGATATGCATGGGGGTGATGTGACAGACTGATGGGCTTGGTTTTCAGGTGCCACCTGTGCACTTTCTGCAGAAGACTGGGTGGGAGATAATGTTGTGAACGTGCTGGATCCACTGTCGGCCACCCAATTGACAAGCGCCTGTACTTGCTCAGGCCTTACCATCCTTAGAATGGCATTGGGCCCCACCAAATATCGCTGTAAATTCTGTCGGGTACTGAACCTGAGGTAGTTGGTTCACTAGGACGTGTGGCTGTGGCAGAATGGCCACATCCTCTCCCAGCACCAGAGGGTCGACTAACATCACCACATCCGCGTTCGCGTCCCTTACTAGATGTTTTCCTCATTGTTACAATGTATTGATTTCAAATTCAGGCCTTTTTTTTACAGGCACCTAACACTATCTGCCTATTTATTTATGTACCGTATTACACTAATCCAGGCACAGCAGTAACCACTGATTTAGGGGAATATCAATTGTAGGCCTAGTATTTAGTCTCTATGATGAAAGGTATCCTTTTATGGACAGATTTACAATTGGAGATGCACAGTAGCGTGTGAAAAAATATGTAGGATTATGCCTTCAGCAATTGTATTTTAACACTTTGTGTAATATACCCTTTAACGGACAGAAATACACTTGGAGATGCATGGTAGCGCGTGAAGTTATTGAGGATGACCCTCTCAGCACTTGTATATACACCTTGAGTGTAATATACCTTTTTGCGGACAGTATAATATGAGATGCACAATAGTGGGTGCAGATTTAAAGGATTATGCTTTCAGCAATTGTAATGTAACACTTTTTGTAATATACCCTTTTATGGAAAGAAATATACTTGGAGATGAACGCTGGGTGTAATATACCCTTTTAAGGACAGATCAACACTTGGCCTACAACAGCTGGAACACCAGATTTAGGGTATTGCTATTTTGGCAATTAAATTTCACCCCATAACAAAATCTATCCTTTGACGAATACTATTATACTTGTCCAGTAACAGCTGGAACACCAGATTTACTGTATTGCTATTTTGGCAATTGAATTTCACCCCAGAAAAAAATATATCCTTTGCCGGACACTACTAAACTTGGCCAGCCACAGCTGAAACCACTGATTTATGGTATTGCTATTTTGGCAATTGAATTTCACCACAGAAAAAAAAAAAATCCTTTGCCGGACACTATTAAACTTGTCCAGTCACAGCTGGAACACCAGATTTACTGTATTTATATTTTTGCAACTGTATTTCACCCCAGAACAAAATCTATCCTGTGACGGACACTATTAAACTTGGTTACCCACAGCTCAAACCATTGATTTATGGTATTAATATTTTGGCAATTGAATTTCACCCCAGAAAAAAATATATCCTTTGCCGGACACTATTAAACTTGTCCAGCCATAGCTTTAACAACAGATTTACTGTATTTCTATTTTTGCAACTGTATTTCACCCCAGAAAATAATATATCCTTTGACGGACACTAGGGAAATTGTCCAGTCACAGCTGGAACATCAGATTCAGGGTATTACTATTTTGGCAATTAAATTTCACCCAAGAAAAAAATATACCCTTTTACGGACAGATTTAAACTAGGCCTGCAACAGCTGGAACACCAGATTCAGGGTATTGCTATTTTGGCAATTAAATTTCACCCCAGAAAAAAATATGCCCTTTTACGGACAGATTTAAACTAGGCCTGCAACAGCTGGAACACCAGATTTACTGTATTTATATTTTTGCAACTGTATTTCACCCCAGAACAAAATAAATCCTGTGACGGACATTATTAAACTTGGCCAGCCACAGCTGAAACCACTGATTTATGGTATTGCTATTTTGGCAATTGAATTTCACCCCAGAAAAAAATATATCCTTTGCCGGACACTATTAAACTTGTCCAGCCACAACTGGAACACCAGATTTACTCTATTTCTATTTTTGCAACTGTATTTCACCCCAGAAAATAATATATCCTTTGACGGACTCTAGGGAAATTGTCCAGTCACAGCTGGAACACCAGATTCAGGGTATTGCTTTTTTGGCAATTAAATTTCACCCAAGAAGAAAATATACCCTTTTACGGACAGATTTAAACTAGGCCTGCAACAGCTGGAACACCAGATTTACTGAATTTCTATTTTTACAACTGTATTTCACCCCAGAAAATAATATATCCTTTGATGGACACTAGGGAAATTGTCCAGTCACAGCTGGAACACCAGATTCAGGGTATTGCTTTTTTGGCAATTAAATTTCACCCAAGAAGAAAATATACCCTTTTACGGACAGATTTAAACTAGGCCTGCAACAGCTGGAACACTAGATTCAGGGTATTGCTATTTTGGCAATTAAATTTCACCCCAGAAAAAAATATACCCTTTTACGGACAGATTTATACTAGGCCTGCAACAGCTGGAACACCAGATTTACTGTATTTCTATTTTTGCTGCTGAATTTCACCCCAGAAAATAATATATCCTTTGACGGACACTAGGGAAGTACTCCAGTCACAGCTGGAACACCAGATTCAGGGTATTGCTATTTTAGCAATTAAATATCACTCAAGAAGAAAATATACCCTTTTACGGACAGATTTAAACTAGGCCTGCAACAGCTGGAACACTAGATTTACTGTATTTCTATTTTTGCAACTGTATTTCACCCCAGAAAAAAATATATCCTTTGACGGACACTAGGGAAATTTTCCAGTCACAGCTGGAACACCAGATTCAGGGTATTGCAATTTTGGCAATTCAATTTCACCCAAGAAAAAAATATACCCTTTAACGGACAGATTTAAACTAGGCCTGCAATAGCTGGAACACCAGATAAAGGGTATTGCTATTTTGGCAATTAAATTTCACCCCAGAAAAAAATATTCCCTTTTACGGACAGATTTAAACTAGGCCTGCAACAGCTGGAACAAAAGATTTACTGTATTTCTATTTTTGCTACTAACTTTCACCCCAGAAAATAATATATCCTTTGACAGACACTAGGGAAATTGTCCAGTCACAGCTGGAACACCAGATTCAGGGTATTGCTATTTTGGCAATAAAGTTTCACCCAAGAAAAAAATATACCCTTTTACAGACAGATTTAAACTAGGCCTGCAACAGCTAGAACACCAGATTCAGGGTATTGCTATTTTGGCAATTAAATATCACCCCAGAACAAAATTAATCCTGCTACGGACACTATTAAACTTGGCCAGCCACAGCTGAAACCACTGATTTATGTTATTGCTATTTTGGCAATTGAATTTCATCCCAGAAAAAAAAATATCCTTTGCAGGACACTATTAAACTTGTCCAGCCACAGCTGGACCACCAGATTTACGGTATTTCTATTTTTGCAACTGAATTTCACCGCAGAAAATAATATATCCTATGACGGATACTATGAAACTTGTCCAGTCACAGCTGGAACACCAGATTTACGGTATTGCTATTTTGGCAATTCAATTTCACCCCAGAAAATTATCTATCCTTTTCCGGACACTATTAAACTTGGCCAGCCACTGCTGGGACACCAGATTTACTGTATTGCTATTTTGGCTTTTGAATTTCACCCCAGAACAAAATATATCCTTTGCCGGACACTATTAAACCTTGTCAGCCACTGCTGGGACACCAGATTTAGTGGATTGCTATTTTGTCAAATGAATTTCACCACAGAAAAGATCTATCCTTTGCCAGACAGCAGACAGTATTACACTTGGCTAGCCACAGCTGGATCACCAGATTTAGGGGATTGCTTATTTGGCAATTGAATTTAACCCCTTAATAAAATATTGAAATTTCTATCCTGAGTTTCTAGTGGTGACAATAAGCCCGGCAAGCCCCTGATGTAGGATATAGCAAAAAAAAACTTAGTATTGCTGGATTGATGGACTTGGTGACAGCTTGCGCTTGTGCCCCACAAGACACAAAATGGCCGCCGAGCAAAGTGACAGAAAAATGCTCTGTGCAGCCTAAAAACCAGTGAGCAATTAACTAGCAGAAGTTGAATGATTCACATCTGTAGATCGATCACTTCATTAGGTGTTTTTGCTGACTTTTCCCTGCCTAATTTTGCCCTCACAGAGGCTGCATCCTCTCCCTACACTAATCAGAGCAGTGCGACGTGCGGCGCTATGTGACTCCAGCTTAAATAAAGGCTGGGTCACATGCTGCACTTGGTTAATCACAGCCATGCCATTAGTAGTTATGGCTGTGATGGCTTCTTAGGGCAAGAAGTAAAATGCTAGCTGAAACGCTAGCCCTTCAGAAAGCGGGAAGAAATCGCCGAACAACGGACCCGAACACGAACGTTTTTGAAAATGTTCGGGTCCGGATCCCGAACACCCCAAAATTTGGTATGAACCCGAACTATACAGTTCGGGTTCGCTCATCCCTACTGTTGTTACCTCCTTATTGATAGTAAAAGATGGAATAATTACGAAATGACAGGTCTATTTTATAGCCTAAACCAATAGAAGCAGCTATCACTCTGACAAGAGCATAGGAAATATCTGACAAGCTGCCACACAGCTGACAGAAAATGGCAACATTATCAGGGCAGGGCTGATGATCACACTTTTATCGCAAATTACAGACTGCATTGAATTTTTCGGGAACACATAATGTTTGTTGCATAAACATAGAATAATGCACATTTTTAAAATAATAAAATGAAACAATTTACAAAATGTCCTTGCAAAAAAAAATCTGTGTCCTTTTAAATATATGTTGCTTTGTTAAAGAATTGTGACTATGACTCTAATTTTGAATGGAGCAGGGGATTGTGGTACCTCACTCTGTCAGGTAACTTGAGCGTTGAAAGACATATTTCCTTTGCTGATGTTCCCTTTCATTGGATATTAAACCACCATTTGTTTTTATGTGTCTGATGTCTCATTCATAATGATCTCAAGACTCAGTTCCAAAGTTGTCTTCATGACAGCACATGCCATATGTGATTACTAGCTCTGTGGAAGATCTTCACCTATCTACAGCTTTATTCATGGTATCCAATCATTTCTGAAATAGACTGCTTAGTTGCCAAGAGCCAAAGGCATTAGAGCTAAACGTAATTTTCTTTGTCCTTTTTTTACATTCTGCTCTTAAGCTAAAACTCTGGTTCAGAAAACGTATTTGCAATACTAAATAGAGAAAATATGCTTTGTACTATGTGACACTGAAAAATGGTTTAGCTATTATGTAATTAGTACCATATAAACTTTGCACTGATTAAAAGTAGAGTGTTATAAATAAATAAAAAACTTACCGTTTGTGGGGATGGAAATGTAGCATTGCTAGGGCATTTTAGACAATAAAAGTTCATAAATAATCTAATTATAAAGCTGTGTGTATATGTGTATATGTCCGCTAAAGGAATCTGCACTGTCGCATTTACAATCATGAAATTTGGCACACATGTACATCAGGTGACCGGGAAGGTTTTAGACATACCGTTCCTGAGATATTCCCCAAAAATGCATTAGCCAAAAGAAGCCTGGTTACATGACCCTTATCAGCCAATAGAAGCTCGCATGCCCTTAGCCTCCACATACACACAGTTTTTCACCAGGTTATCATAACAACCCAGCCATTTTTCTTCACAGCTGTAGGTCAGCTTTAAAGGGGCAGGGTGCTGTGGATGACACTGTTAAGGGAGCAGAGTGCTGTGGAGTTCACAGTTAAGGGGGCAGGTAGGGTAAGGTAACTAGACCATGCCCCCACCCACTCCGCAGCTGACAGAGATTGAAAAAATGAAGGTAAAAATCAACTTCTGTCAGCTGCAGGTGTGGGAGGGAGGGTAACCTTCTCCCTGCAGCTCACGCCCAGACAGCACAGTGCTGTTGTCTGAGAGTGAACTGTTCAAAAGGACATCCGTGTGTCCGTCCAGGCCCTGAGCTAGACAGAGGACAGGGAGTCTGAAAGCCAGACTGTCCGGCCTAAAACCGGACCTCTGGCCACCCTAAGGGCAGGCTTCTGTGGAGGTCACAGTTAAGGGGATGATCCGCTATGGAGGTCAGTGTTAAGGGGCAGATTGCTGTAGAGGCCATTGTTAAGGGGACAGGGTGTTGTAGAAATCGCTGTTAAGGAGATGGGGAACTTTGGAGGTCACTAATAAATAGGCGGCCGCTGTGCAGGTCACTGTTAAAGGGGCGGGCACTGTGGAGGTCTCTGTTAAGGAGGCAGGGAATGGTTGAGGTCACAGTTAAGGGGGCGATCTGCTATGGAGGTCAGTGTTAAGGAGCAGGGTGCTGTAGAGGTCACTGTTAAGGGGGAAGGGTGTTGTGGAAGTCACATTTTAGGGGAACGGAGCTATGTGAAGGTCACTGTTAAGGGGGTGGTTTATTGTGGAAATCACTGTTAACGAGATGGGGTACTGTGGAGGTCACTTATAAAGGGATGCCCACTGTGGAGGTCACTGTTAAAGGGGAGGGCGCTATGGAAGTTACTGTTAAGGGGGCAGTCCGCAGTGGAGGTGACTGTTAAAGGGGCGAGCTGCTGTAGAGGTCACTGTTAAGGGGGTGGAATGCTGTAGAGGTCACTATTAAAGGGGCTGGTGCTGTGTAGGTCTCTGTTAAGGGGGCAGGGAATGGTGGAGGTCACAGTTAAGGGGACGATCTGCTATGGAAGTCAGTGTTATGGGGCGGGGTGCTGTAGACATCACTGTTAAGGGGGCGTGATGTTGTGGAAGTCATATTTTAAGGGAACAGAGCTATATGAAGGTCACTGTTAAGGGGGCAGGTTATTGTTGAAATCACTGTTAACGAGACGGGGTACTATGGAGGTCACTAATAAAGGGATGCCCGCTGTGGAGGTCGCTGTTAAAGGGGAGGGCACTTTGAAAGTTACTGTTAACTGGGCAGGCCACTGTGGTAATGGTAGAGGTCAGCTAAGGGGACTGTAACCTATGGTCAGTGTTAAGAGATGGGTGCTTTAGAGGTCACTGTTAAGGGGTGGGCCCCTGTGGAGGTCACTGTCAAGGGGGTGGGGTTCTATGGAACTCACTTCTAAAGGGGCAGGCTGCTGTGAAGGTCAAAGTTTAGGGGATGGGCTGCTGTGGAGGTCCCTTTTGTGGAGACGGGGCACTGTGGGGGGGAGTGGTCCGTGTTAAAGGGTGGGGGCCTGTGGAGGTCACTGTTAAGGGGGCAGGGTACTATAGATGTCACTGTTATAGTGGATACTGTCGATATCTTTTAACAACACACAAACATTAAATGAAATAGCTGAAATATACCCATGCGAAGCCGGGTCCTTCTACTAGTTCATAATAAATTAAATTAAGTATTTTTACACAAATAATTACCTTTTTTTAATCAGGCCATAATATTTTAGCTTGAAAATTTGAAATCTTACTCTTTCATTTTGATTGATTTGTAAAAGTAATCAGTTGGCACTTTGGAAAAAGGGGGTGTTCATATCTTGGGTTGCAGGTCCATATATCCAAGTAGGAAAAGTGGATCAGCATTCACTTTTTTATGCAAAACAACCTTCACTTTATTGCCATAAACAAAATACAGGCAGATGTGACACATTTTAGCTAAACAGCCTTTTTCAAGCAAGCAACTTCTTTCATGTATGACAAAAAAAGGTTTGGTTAGCCGAAATGCGTCATATCTGCCTGTATTTTGTTGATGGCGATAATGAAAAAGTGAAGTGAAGATTGTTTTGCAACAAAGTGAGTGCTGATCCCTTCTTCTACTTTCTTGTTGAGTAATCTAAAACACACTTCTTAAAATGCTTTTTTTCCCATTTATCAGGGCATATATAACAATTGGGTGGTCCTCATAGACCTCTGTAGACAGAAAAAAAGCCTGACATATTAATACACAACAGATTTTAAATACCATGTCACTTTTAGAAAAAGTAAAGCAAAAATCAGGCACTAGGTGGAAAATGGCTGATCAAAAAGTGGGCTTGGTTTTATGCTAAGTGGGTGCGAGGCTAAAGTGCTGTTTTTTTTTAAACCAAATCCAACATGCTTTGTTTTTTAATGTTTCTCAAGGCTTGCTCCGTATGTCACAATGTTCTCTCTGCAGTAGTCATGAACTCTACACCTCCTCTCTCCATGTTAACTGGACAGAGCAAGCCCTGGGAAACTTTACACAGCAAAGCATGCTGGATTCGGTTACAATACCCTGCAGGTAGCTGATGGAAGAAGGAAGTTCTGCATGTAAACATCCTGTCAGGATCCTGGTGCTGATATAAAAAAATAGTTATATGGTATAAAAATATGCACTATTTGGAATACTCTGGCAGAAAAAATCATCATGAAACCAGAGAACATTTTAAAGTTGTGCAATAATCGGGTCGTGCATCAGCAAATTCACTTCTGAATGGCTAAAGAAGGAAAAAGTTGAAGTATTGGAATGGCCAAGTGATAAGCTCAGACTTCAACCCCATTGATGTCCCATGGCAAGATTTTATGAGAACTTATCATAAACAAATGCCGTCAAACACCAATACACTGAAGCAATGTTGTAAAAAATGGTGGACAAAATTTTCTCTAGAACAATGTGAGAGACTGATAAACTATTGCATAAAACACTCCAAGTAAAAATCCTTAAAGGGAATCTATCACCATGAAAATACAGTGCAAACTGCAGGCACTATGTTGCAGAGCAGATAGAGCTGATCAGATTGATATATGTATGGTTTTGTGGGAAAATATCCAGTATAACTTGTATTATATTCATCTAAATCTCTGCTTATTCTGAGCTAAGAAAGAGTGTGGGTTGTCCTACTTAGCAACTGACAACGGTCTGTGTATACACAACAGTACAACTTGTCTTGCAAAAAAAACAAAAAACAAAACAAAGAACAAGCCTTCATACAGCTATATGAACGGATAAATAAAAAAGTTATGGCTTCTGAAAAGCAAGGAGTAAAAAAATAAAAACAGAAAATCCATGTCAGGAAGAGGGTAAAAAGAAAAGTATAAAGTATTTCCATTAATAGCCTACAATGCATATATCGGCATTAGTGTAGAGCGTGAATATTCGAATTGCAAATTTTAACCGCGAAAATCGCCACTTCAAGAATTTGCGAATATTTGGAATATAGTGCAATATATTCGTAATTGCGAATAGTGTTGATCGCAAATTTTCTAATTGCAAATTTATCGCAAATTTATTGTGAATATCGGCACTTAGTAACATCCCAAGCAACCAATAGGAAAGTTGCCTACCCCTTAGGCCTCTTTCACACGGGCGTCAAGTTTGACGCCTGGATAAGTTGCGGGTGCGTTGCGGGAAAATGAGCGATTTTTCCATGCGAATGCAAAGCGTTTTAATGTGTTTTGCACGTGTGCGGGAAAAATCAGCATGTTTGGTACCCAGACACAAACCCAGACTTCTTCACTGATGTTTGGGTTTGGATTAAGTATTCTGTAGATTTTATTATATTCCCTTATAACATGGTTATAAGGGAAAATATTTGCATCCTCACTACAGAATGCTTAGTAAAATGTGGATTAAGGGGTTAAAAATAAAAAAATTAACTCACCTTATCCACTTGATCGCATAGTTGCGATCTCTTCTTCAATCAGCTGCCGGCTAAAGGACCTGTGATGACATCACTGCGCTCCTCACATGGTCCAATAACATGTTCCATCACCATGGTGATGGACCATGTGATTGGACCATGTGATGTGACGTCACCACTAGTGTTGAGCGAACAGTTCGAGCATAGTTCGGGTTCGTACCGAATTTAGGGGTGTCCGGGACACGGACCCGAACCAGGACATTTTCAAAAAAGTTCGGGTTTGGGTTCATTGTTCAGCGATTACTTCCCGCTTTCTAAAGGGCTGCACAGCAGCCAATCATCTAGCGTTTTACTTCTTGCCCTAAGAGCCCATCACAGCCATGCCTACTAATGGCATAGCTGTGATTGGCCAAGTGCAGCATGTGACCCAGCCTCTATTTAAGCTGGAGTCACGTAGCGCCGCACGTCACACTGTTCTGATTAGTGTAGGGAGAGGACGCAGCTTCTGTGAGGGTGAGATTAGGCAGGGAAAAGTCAGCAACAGCACATAATGAATGGATCAATCTACAGCTGTGAATGATTGAACTTCTGCTAGTTACTTGCTCACTGGTTTTTAGGTTGCACAGAGCGTTTTTCTGTCACTTATTTTCTGGGTTGATCGGCGGCCATTTTGTGACTTGTGGTGCACCAGAACAAGATGCCACCAAGTCCATCAATCCATCAATACTAGTTTTTTTTTTTTTGCTATATCCTACATCAGGGGCTTGGCTGTGCTAATTGTCACCCCTAGAAACTCAGGATAGCAATTTCTATATTTTATTAAGGGGTTAAATACAATTGCCCAAATACCAATCCCCTAAATCTGGTGTTCCAGCTTTGGCTAGCCAAGTATAATACTGTCTGCTATCTGGCAAAGAATAGATTATTTTCTGTGGTGAAATTCAATTGCCAAAATAGCAATACCATAAATCAGTGGTTTCAGCTGTGGCTGGCAAAGTATAATAGTGTCCGCCAAAACATATATTTTGTTCTGGGGTGAAATTCAATTGCCAAAATAGCAATACCCTAAATCTGGTGTCCCAGCTGTTGCAGGCCAAGATTCATATTGTCCTCCAAAACATATATTTTGTTCTGGGGTGAAATTCAATTGCCAAAATAGCAATACCCTGAATCTGGTGTCCCAGCTGTTGCAGGCCAAGATTCATAGTGTCCGCCAAAACATATATTTTGTTCTGGGGTGAAATTCAATTGCCAAAATAGCAATACCATAAATCAGTGGTTTCAGCTGTGGCTGGCAAAGTATAATAGTGTCCGCCAAAACATATATTTTGTTCTGGGGTGAAATTCAATTGCCAAAATAGCAATACCCTGAATCTGGTGTCCCAGCTGTTGCAGGCCAAGATTCATAGTGTCCGCCAAAACATATATTTTGTTGTGGGGTGAAATTCAATTGCCAAAATAGCAATACCATAAATCAGTGGTTTCAGCTGTGGCTGGCAAAGTATAATAGTGTCCGCCAAAACATATATTTTGTTCTGGGGTGAAATTCAATTGCCAAAATAGCAATACCCTGAATCTGGTGTCCCAGCTGTTGCAGGCCAAGATTCATAGTGTCCGCCAAAACATATATTTTGTTGTGGGGTGAAATTCAATTGCCAAGATAGCAATACCCTGAATCTGGTGTCCCAGCTGTTGCAGGCCAAGATTCATAGTGTCCGCCAAAACATATATTTTGTTCTGGGGTGAAATTCAATTGCCAAAATAGCAATACCATAAATCAGTGGTTTCAGCTGTGGCTGGCAAAGTATAATAGTGTCCGCCAAAACATATATTTTGTTCTGGGGTGAAATTCAATTGCCAAAATAGCAATACCATAAATCAGTAGTTTCAGCTGGGGCTGGCAAAGTATAATAGTGTCCGCCAAAACATATATTTTGTTCTGGGGTGAAATTCAATTGCCAAAATAGCAATACCATAAATCAGTAGTTTCAGCTGGGGCTGGCAAAGTATACTAGTGTCCGCCAAAACATATATTTTGTTGTGGGGTGAAATTCAATTGCCAAAAAAGCAATACACTGAATCTGGTGTCCCAGCTGTTGCAGGCCAAGATTCATAGTGTCCGCCAAAACATAAATTTTGTTGTGGGGTGAAATTCAATTGCCAAGATAGCAATACCCTGAATCTGGTGTCCCAGCTGTTGCAGGCCAAGATTCATAGTGACCGCCAAAACATGTATTTTGTTCTGGGGTGAAATTCAATTGCCAAAATAGCAATACCATAAATCAGTGGTTTCAGCTGTGGCTGGCAAAGTATAAAAGTGTCCGCCAAAACATATATTTTGTTCTGGGGTGAAATTCAATTGCCAAAATAGCAATACCCTGAATCTGGTGTCCCAGCTGTTGCAGGCCAAGATTCATAGTGTCCGCCAAAACATATATTTTGTTCTGGGGTGAAATTCGATTCCCAAAATAGCAATACCATAAATCAGTGGTTTCAGCTGTGGCTGGCAAAGTATAATAGTGTCCCCCAAAACATATATTTTGTTCTGGGGTGAAATTCAATTGCCAAAATAGCAATACCCTAAATCTGGTGTTCCAGCTGTTGCAGGCCAATTGTAAATCTGTCCATAAAAGGATACCTTTCATCCAGGGCCTAAATACTAGCCCTAAAAGAGATATTCCCCTAAATCAGTGGTTACTGCTGTGCCTGGATTAGTGTAATACGCTACATAAATAAATAGGCAGATAGTGTTAGGTGCCTTGAAAAAAATGGCCTGAATTTGAAATCAATACATTGGGCCAAATATTTTTTTTCTTATTGTGGTGCTTGGTGAACAGTAACAATGAGGAAAACATCTAGTAAGGGACGCAGACTCGGTCATGGTGGTGTTAGTGTACCCTCTTGTGCTGGGAGAGGACGTGGCCATTCTGCCACAGCCACACGTCCTAGTGAACCAACTACCTCAGGTTCCAGTACCCGCCAGAAGTTACAGCGATATTTGGTGGGTCCCAATGCCGTTCTAAGGATGGTAAGGCCTGAGCAGGTACAGGCGCTAGTCAATTGGGTGGCCGACAGTAGATCCAGCATGTTCACAACATTATCTACCACCCAGTCTTCTGCAGAAAGCGCACAGGTGGCACCTAAAAACCAAGCCCATCAGTCTGTCACATCATCCCCATGCATATCAGGGAAACTGTCTGAGCCTCAAGTTATGCAGCAGTCTCTTATGCTGTTTGAAGACTCTGCTGGCAGGGTTTCCCAAGGGAATCCACCTAGCCCTTCCCCAGTGGTGGAAGACATAGAATGCACTGATGCACAACCACTGATGTTTCCTGATGATGAGGACATGGGAATACCACCTCATCGCAGTCCGCACATCTCTGATGATGACGAAACACAGGTGCCAACTGCTGCGTCATTCTGCAGTGTGCAGACCGAACAGGAGGTCAGGGAGGAAGACTGTGTGGAAGACGATGCAGGGGACGATGAGGTCCTAGACCCCACATGGAATGAAGGTCGTGCCACTGACTTTCATAGTTCAGAGGAAGAGGCAGTGGTGAGACCGAGCCAACAGAGAAGCAAAAGAGAGAGCAGGGGGCAAAAGCAGACCAGCCGCCTCCAAGAGAGTTCGCCTGCTACTGGCCACCGCCACCAGGGACCGAGCACCCCAAAGGCAGTTTCAAGGAGTTCCCTGGCATGGCACTTCTTTAAACAATGTGCTGACCCGAGTGGTTTGCATGCTGTGCCATCAGAGCCTGAAGCGAGGCATTAACGTTCTGAACCTTAGCACAACCTGCATGACCAGGCATCTAAATGCAAAGCATGAACTGCAGTGGAGTAAACACCTTAAAAGCAAGGAACTCACTCTGGCTGCCACCGACAACACCACCTGCGTCACCAAGCATCTCCACTATGTCACACGGCAGCGTTCAGCTCTCCATCTCACAAACCTTGGAGAGAAAGCGTAAATTCCCACCTAGCCACCCTCGAGCCCTGGGCCTGAATGCCAGCATTTCTAAACTCTTGGCTTTGAAATGCTGTCATTCAGGCTGGTGGACACAGACAGCTTCAAACAGCTGATATCCATGACAGTCCCACAGTATGTTGTTCCCAGCCGCCACTACTTCTCCAAGACAGCCGTGCCTTCCCTGCACAACCAAGTATCCGATAAAATCAAGTGTGCACTGCGCAACGCCATCTGTGGCAAGGTCCACCTAACTACAGATACGTGGAACAGTAAGCACGGCCAGGGACGCTATATCTCCCTAACTGCACACTGGGTAAATGTAGTGACGGCTGGGCCCCAGGCGGAGAGTTCTTTGGCGCACGTCCTTCCGCCGCCAAGGATCACAGGGCATCATTCTTTGCCTCCTGTAGCCTCCTCCTCCTACTCGGCTTCCTCCTCCTCTGCTTCCACCAGCTCATCCAGTCAGCCACACACCTTCACCACCAACTTCAGCACAGCCCGGGGTAAACGTCAGCAGGCCATTCTGAAACTCATATGTTTGGGGGACAGGCCCCACACAGCGCAGGAGTTGTGTCGGGGTATTGAACAACAGACCGACGAGTGCCTCAAGCCCGGCCTGGTGGTGTGCGATAATGGACGAAATTTCGTCGCAGCTCTGGAACTAGCCGGTTTGACGCACAAACCTTGCCTGGCACATGTGGTGAATTTGTTGGTGCAGAAGTTCATTCACAACTACCCCAACATGTCAGAGCTGCTGCATAAAGTGAGGGCCGTCTGTGCGCGCTTCCGGCGTTCACATCCTGCCGCTGCTCGCCTGTCTGCGCTACAGCGGAACTTCGGCCTTCCCACTCACTGCCTCATATGCAACGTGCCCACCAGGTGAAACTCCACCTTGCACATGCAGGAGAGACTGTGCGAGCAGCAGCAGGCCATAGTGGAGTTTCAGCTGCAGCACGCACGCGTCAGTCGCACTGCGGAACAGCACCACTTCACCACCAATGATTGGGCCTCCATGCGAGACCTGTGTGCCCTGTTGCGCTGTTTCGAGTACTCCACCAACATGGCCAATGGCGATGACACCATTATCAGCGTTACAATACCACTTCTACGTCTCCTTGAGAAAACGCTTAGGGCGATGATGGAAGAGGAGGTGGCCCAGGAGGACGAGGAGGATGAGGGGTCTTTTTTAGCACTTTTAGGCCAGTCTGTTAGAAGTGGCTCAGAGGGAGGTTTTTTGCAACAGCAGAGGCCAGGTACAAATGTGGCCAGCCAGGGCCAACTACTGGAGGACGAGGAGGACGAGGTGGAGGAGGATGAGGATGGAGCAGGTTCACAGCTGGATGGCACCCCGAAACAGCTCAGGCCCATCACTGGTGCGTGGCTGGGGGGATACGGAGGGCGATGACGATACGCCTCCCACAGAGGACAGCTTGTCCTTACCTCTGGGGAGCCTGGCACACATGAGTGACTACATGCTGCAGTGCCTACGCAACGACCCCAGAGCTGCCCACATTTTAACGTGTGCGGACTACTGGGTTGCCACCCTGCTGGATCCCCGGTACAAAGACAATGTGCCCACCTTACTTCCTGCACTGGAGCGTGATAGGAAGATGCGCGAGTACAAGCGCACGCTGGTAGATGCGCTCCTGAGAGCATTCCCAAATGTCACAGGGGAACAGGTGGAAGCTCATGGCGAAGGCAGAGGAGGAGCAAGAGGTCGCCAACGCAGCTGTGTCACGGCCAGCTCCTCTAAGGGCAGGGTTAGCATGGCAGAAATGTGGAAAAGTTTTGTCTCCACGCCGCAGCTGATACGGAACGTGTTAGCAGAAGGCAGCATTTCACTAACATGGTTGAACAGTACGTCTGCACACCCCTCCACGTACTGACTGATGGTTCGGCCCCATTCAACTTCTGGGTCTCCAAATTGTCCATGTGGCCAGAGTTAGCATTTTATGCCTTGGAGGTGCTGGCCTGCCCGGCGGCCAGCGTTTTGTCTGAACGTGTATTCAGCACGACAGGGGGCGTCATTACTGACAAACGCAGCCGCCTGTCCACAGCCAACGTGGACAAGCTGACGTTTATAAAAATGAACCAGGCATGGATCCCACAGGACCAGTCCCTCCCTTGTGCAGAATAGACATTTATAACTAACTCCCCCTCAACCATGTATGCTTGTAGTCCGGGGCACTTCTTTATTGAATCCTCATTATTTTAACTTTACCATGATCTTGCAGTGCAATCAAAAGTTGAATGAACCTCTCCTCTGTCTGGGTGGTGGGGCCGAAATAACTGAAAGTGGCCTTCTCCGGTGGTGGGTGATATGACGCATGATTCTTTGCTGTGGGACCTCTCTCCTCTGTCTGGGTGCTGGGGCCGAAATAACTTAAAGTGGCCTTCTCCGGTGGTGGGTGATATGACGCATGATTCCTTGCTGTGGGACCTCTCTCCTCTGTCTGGGTGCTGGGGCCGAAATAAATGAAAGTGGTCTTCTCCGGTGGTGGGTGATATGACGCATGATTCCTTGCTGTGGGACCTCTCTCCTCTGTCTGGGTGGTGGGGCATAAATAACTGAAAGTGGCCTTCTCCAGTGGTGGGTGAAATGACGCATGATTCCTTGCTGTGGTACCGCTCTCCTGTGTCTGGGTGTTGGGTCCTAAATAACTGAAAGTGGCCTTCTCCAGTGGTGGGTGATATCACGCATGATTCCTTTCTGTGGGACCTGTATCCTCGGTCTGGTTGCTGGGCCGAAATAACTGAAAGTGGCCTTCTCCAGTGGTGGGTGATGTGACTCATGATTCCTTGCAGTGGGACCTGTATCCTCGGTCTGGGTGCTGGGCTGAAATAACTGAAAGTGGCCTTCTCCAGTGGTGGGTGATATGACTCATGATTCCTTGCAGTGGGACCTGTATCCTCGGTCTGGGTGCTGGGCTGAAATAACTGAAAGTGGCCTTCTCCAGTGGTGGGTGATATGACGCATGATTCCTTGCTGTGGGACTTCTCTCCTCTGTCTGGGTGCTGGGGCCGAAATATCTGAAAGTGGCCTTCTCAGGTGGTGGGTGATATGACGCATGATTCCTTGCTGTGGGACCTCTTTCCTCTGTCTGGGTGGTGGGGCATAAATAACTGAAAGTGGCCTTCTCCAGTGGTGGGTGATATGACGCATGATTCCTTGCTGTGGGACCGCTCTCCTCTCTCTGGGTGCTCGGGCCGAAATAACTGAATGTGGCCTTCTCCGGTGGTGGGTGATATGACGCATGATTCCTTGCTGTGGGACCTCTCTCCTCTGTCTGGGTGGTGGGGCATAAATAACTGAAAGTGGCCTTCTCCAGTGGTGGGTGATATGACGCATGATTCCTTGCTGTGGGCCTTCTCTCCTCTGTCTGGGTGCTGGGGCCGAAATAACTGAAAGTGGCCTTCATCAGTGGTGGGTGATATGACGCATGATTCCTTGCTGTGGGACCTGTATCCTCGGTCTGGGTGCTGGGCAGAAATAACTGAAAGTGGCCTTCTCGAGTGGTGGGTGATATGACGCATGATTCCTTGCAGTGGGACCTCTATCCTCGGTCTGGGTGCTGAGGCCTAAATCACTCTAAGTGGCCTTCTCCAGTGGTGGGTGATATGACGCATGATTTCTTGCTGTGGGACCGCTCTCCTATGTCTGGGTGCTGGGTCCGAAATAATTGAAAGTGACCTTCTCCAGTGGTGGGTGATATGACGCATGATTCCTTGCTGTGGGACCTCTCTCCTCTGTCTGGGTGGTGGGGCATAAATAACTGAAAGTGGCCTTCTCCAGTGGTGGGTGAAATGACGCATGATTCCTTGCTGTGGTACCGCTCTCCTGTGTCTGGGTGTTGGGTCCTAAATAACTGAAAGTGGCCTTCTCCAGTGGTGGGTGATATGACGCATGATTCCTTGCTGTGGGACCTGTATCCTCGGTCTGGTTGCTGGGCCGAAATAACTGAAAGTGGCCTTCCCCAGTGGTGGGTGATATGACTCATGATTCCTTGCAGTGGGACCTGTATCCTCGGTCTGGGTGCTGGGCTGAAATAACTGAAAGAGGCCTTCTCCAGTGGTGGGTGATATGACTCATGATTCCTTGCAGTGGGACCTGTATCTTCGGTCTGGGTGCTGGGCTGAAATAACTGAAAGTGGCCTTCTCCAGTGGTGGGTGATATGACGCATGATTCCTTGCTGTGGGACTTCTCTCCTCTGTCTGGGTGCTGGGGCCGAAATATCTGAAAGTGGCCTTCTCAGGTGGTGGGTGATATGACGCATGATTCCTTGCTGTGGGACCTCTTTCCTCTGTCTGGGTGGTGGGGCATAAATAACTGAAAGTGGCCTTCTCCAGTGGTGGGTGATATGACGCATGATTCCTTGCTGTGGGACCGCTCTCCTCTCTCTGGGTGCTCGGGCCGAAATAACTGAATGTGGCCTTCTCCGGTGGTGGGTGATATGACGCATGATTCCTTGCTGTGGGACCTCTCTCCTCTGTCTGGGTGGTGGGGCATAAATAACTGAAAGTGGCCTTCTCCAGTGGTGGGTGATATGACTCATGATTTCTTGCTGTGTGCCTTCTCTCCTCTGTCTGGGTGCTGGGGCCGAAATAACTGAAAGTGGCCTTCATCAGTGGTGGGTGATATGACGCATGATTCCTTGCTGTGGGACCTGTATCCTCGGTCTGGGTGCTGGGCAGAAATAACTGAAAGTGGCCTTCTCGAGTGGTGGGTGATATGACGCATGATTCCTTGCAGTGGGACCTGTATCCTCGGTCTGGGTGCTGGGGCCTAAATCACTCTAAGTGGCCTTCTCCAGTGGTGGGTGATATGACGCATGATTCCTTGCTGTGGGACCTCTCTCCTCTGTCTGGGTGCTGGGTCCGAAATAACTGAAAGTGGCCTTCATCAGTGGTGGGTGATATGACGCATGATTCCTTGCTGTGGGACCGCTCTCCTATGTCTGGGTGCTGGGTCCGAAATAACTGAAAGTGGCCTTCTCCAGTGGTGGGTGATATGACGCATGATTCCTTGCTGTGGAACTTCTCTCCTCTGTCTGGGTGCTGGGGCCGAAATATCTGAAAGTGGCCTTCTCAGGTGGTGGGTGATATGACGCATGATTCCTTGCTGTGGGACCTCTTTCCTCTGTCTGGGTGGTGGGGCATAAATAACTGAAAGTGGCCTTCTCCAGTGGTGGGTGATATGACGCATGATTCCTTGCTGTGGGACCGCTCTCCTCTCTCTGGGTGCTCGGGCCGAAATAACTGAATGTGGCCTTCTCCGGTGGTGGGTGATATGACGCATGATTCCTTGCTGTGGGACCTCTCTCCTCTGTCTGGGTGGTGGGGCATAAATAACTGAAAGTGGCCTTCTCCAGTGGTGGGTGATATGACTCATGATTTCTTGCTGTGGGCCTTCTCTCCTCTGTCTGGGTGCTGGGGCCGAAATAACTGAAAGTGGCCTTCATCAGTGGTGGGTGATATGACGCATGATTCCTTGCTTTGGGACCTGTATCCTCGGTCTGGGTGCTGGGCTGAAATAACTGAAAGTGGCCTTCTCCAGTGGTGGGTGATATGACGCATGATTCCTTGCTGTGGGACTTCTCTCCTCTGTCTGGGTGCTGGGGCCGAAATATCTGAAAGTGGCCTTCTCAGGTGGTGGGTGATATGACGCATGATTCCTTGCTGTGGGACCTCTTTTCTCTGTCTGGGTGGTGGGGCATAAATAACTGAAAGTGGCCTTCTCCAGTGGTGGGTGATATGACGCATGATTCCTTGCTGTGGGACCGCTCTCCTCTCTCTGGGTGCTCAGGCCGAAATAACTGAATTTGGCCTTCTCCGGTGGTGGGTGATGTGACGCATGATTCCTTGCTGTGGGACCTCTCTCCTCTGTCTGGGTGGTGGGGCATAAATAACTGAAAGTGGCCATCTCCAGTGGTGGGTGATATGACTCATGATTTCTTGCTGTGTGCCTTCTCTCCTCTGTCTGGGTGCTGGGGCCGAAATAACTGAAAGTGGCCTTCATCAGTGGTGGGTGATATGACGCATGATTCCTTGCTGTGGGACCTGTATCCTCGGTCTGGGTGCTGGGCAGAAATAACTGAAAGTGGCCTTCTCGAGTGGTGGGTGATATGACGCATGATTCCTTGCAGTGGGACCTGTATCCTCGGTCTGGGTGCTGGGGCCTAAATCACTCTAAGTGGCCTTCTCCAGTGGTGGGTGATATGACGCATGATTCCTTGCTGTGGGACCTCTCTCCTCTGTCTGGGTGCTGGGTCCGAAATAACTGAAAGTGGCCTTCATCAGTGGTGGGTGATATGACGCATGATTCCTTGCTGTGGGACCGCTCTCCTATGTCTGGGTGCTGGGTCCGAAATAACTGAAAGTGGCCTTCTCCAGTGGTGGGTGATATGACGCATGATTCCTTGCTGTGGAACTTCTCTCCTCTGTCTGGGTGCTGGGGCCGAAATATCTGAAAGTGGCCTTCTCAGGTGGTGGGTGATATGGCGCATGATTCCTTGCTGTGGGACCTCTTTCCTCTGTCTGGGTGGTGGGGCATAAATAACTGAAAGTGGCCTTCTCCAGTGGTGGGTGATATGACGCATGATTCCTTGCTGTGGGACCGCTCTCCTCTCTCTGGGTGCTCGGGCCGAAATAACTGAATGTGGCCTTCTCCGGTGGTGGGTGATATGATGCATGATTCCTTGCTGTGGGACCTCTCTCCTCTGTCTGGGTGGTGGGGCATAAATAACTGAAAGTGGCCTTCTCCAGTGGTGGGTGATATGACTCATGATTTCTTGCTGTGGGACCTTCTCTCCTCTGTCTGGGTGCTGGGGCCGAAATAACTGAAAGTGGCCTTCATCAGTGGTGGGTGATATGACGCATGATTCCTTGCTGTGGGACCTGTCTCCTCTGTCTGGGTGCTGGGCAGAAATAACTGAAAGTGGCCTTCTCCAGTGGTGGGTGATATGACGCATGATTCCTTGCTGTGGGACCTCTCTCCTCTGTCTGGGTGGTGGGGCATAAATAACTGAAAGTGGCCTTCTCCAGTGGTGGGTGATATGACGCATGATTCCTTGCTGTGGGACCGCTCTCCTCTGTCTGGGTGCTCGGGCCGAAATAACTGAATGTGGCCTTCTCCAGTGGTGGGTGATATGACGCATGATTCCTTGCTGTGGGACCTCTCTCCTCTGTCTGGGTGGTGGGGCATAAATAACTGAAAGTGGCCTTCTCCAGTGGTGGGTGATATGACTCATGATTTCTTGCTGTGGGCCTTCTCTCCTCTGTCTGGGTGCTGGGGCCGAAATAACTGAAAGTGGCCTTCATCAGTGGTGGGTGATATGACGCATGATTCCTTGCTTTGGGACCTGTATCCTCGGTCTGGGTGCTGGGCTGAAATAACTGAAAGTGGCCTTCTCCAGTGGTGGGTGATATGACGCATGATTCCTTGCTGTGGGACTTCTCTCCTCTGTCTGGGTGCTGGGGCCGAAATATCTGAAAGTGGCCTTCTCAGGTGGTGGGTGATATGACGCATGATTCCTTGCTGTGGGACCTCTCTCCTCTGTCTGGGTGGTGGGGCATAAATAACTGAAAGTGGCCTTCTCCAGTGGTGGGTGATATGACGCATGATTCCTTGCTGTGGGACCGCTCTCTCTCTCTGGGTGCTCGGGCCGAAATAACTGAATGTGGCCTTCTCCGGTGGTGGGTGATATGACGCATGATTCCTTGCTGTGGGACCTCTCTCCTCTGTCTGGGTGGTGGGGCATAAATAACTGAAAGTGGCCATCTCCAGTGGTGGGTGATATGACTCATGATTTCTTGCTGTGGGCCTTCTCTCCTCTGTCTGGGTGCTGGGGCCGAAATAACTGAAAGTGGCCTTCATCAGTGGTGGGTGATATGACGCATGATTCCTTGCTGTGGGACCTGTATCCTCGGTCTGGGTGCTGGGCAGAAATAACTGAAAGTGGCCTTCTCGAGTGGTGGGTGATATGACGCATGATTCCTTGCAGTGGGACCTGTATCCTCGGTCTGGGTGCTGGGGCCTAAATCACTCTAAGTGGCCTTCTCCAGTGGTGGGTGATATGACGCATGATTCCTTGCTGTGGGACCTCTCTCCTCTGTCTGGGTGCTGGGTCCGAAATAACTGAAAGTGGCCTTCATCAGTGGTGGGTGATATGACGCATGATTCCTTGCTGTGGGACCGCTCTCCTATGTCTGGGTGCTGGGTCCGAAATAACTGAAAGTGGCCTTCTCCAGTGGTGGGTGATATGACGCATGATTCCTTGCTGTGGGACTTCTCTCCTCTGTCTGGGTGCTGGGTCGAAATATCTGAAAGTGGCCTTCTCAGGTGGTGGGTGATATGACGCATGATTCCTTGCTGTGGGACCTCTTTCCTCTGTCTGGGTGGTGGGGCATAAATAACTGAAAGTGGCCTTCTCCAGTGGTGGGTGATATGACGCATGATTCCTTGCTGTGGGACCGCTCTCCTCTCTCTGGGTGCTCGGGCCGAAATAACTGAATGTGGCCTTCTCCGGTGGTGGGTGATATGACGCATGATTCCTTGCTGTGGGACCTCTCTCCTCTGTCTGGGTGGTGGGGCATAAATAACTGAAAGTGGCCTTCTCCAGTGGTGGGTGATATGACTCATGATTTCTTGCTGTGGGCCTTCTCTCCTCTGTCTGGGTGCTGGGGCCGAAATAACTGAAAGTGGCCTTCATCAGTGGTGGGTGATATGACGCATGATTCCTTGCTGTGGGACCTGTATCCTCGGTCTGGGTGCTGGGCAGAAATAACTGAAAGTGGCCTTCTCGAGTGGTGGGTGATATGACGCATGATTCCTTGCAGTGGGACCTGTATCCTCGGTCTGGGTGCTGGGGCCTAAATCACTCTAAGTGGCCTTCTCCAGTGGTGGGTAATATGACGCATGATTCCTTGCTGTGGGACCTCTCTCCTCTGTCTGGGTGCTGGGTCCGAAATAACTGAAAGTGGCCTTCATCAGTGGTGGGTGATATGACGCATGATTCCTTGCTGTGGGACCGCTCTCCTATGTCTGGGTGCTGGGTCCGAAATAACTGAAAGTGGCCTTCTCCAGTGGTGGGTGATATGACGCATGATTCCTTGCTGTGGGACCTCTCTCCTCTGTCTGGGTGCTGGGGCCTAAATAACTCTAAGTGGCCCTCTCCAGTGGTGGGTGATATGACGGATAGTGTTGAGCGAACAGTTCGAGCATCGTTCGGGTTCGTGACGAATTTTGGGGTGTCCGAAACACGGACTCGAACCCGGACTTTTTCAAAAAAGTTCGGGTTCGGGTCCGTTGTTCGGCAATTTCTTCCCGCTTTCTGAAGGGCTGCACAGCAGCCAATCAGCTAGAGTTTTACTTCTTGCCCTAAGAGCCCATCACAGCCATGCCTACTAATGGCATGGCTGTGATTGGCCAAGTGCAGCATGTGACCCAGCCTCTATTTAAGCTGGAGTCACGTAGCGCCGCACGTCACACTGTTCTGATTAGTGTAGGGAGAAGACGCAGCTTCTGTGAGGGCGAGATTAGGCAGGGAAAAGTCAGCAACGGCACCTAATGAACGGATCGATCTACAGCTGTGAATGATTGAACTTCTGCTAGTTACTTGCTCACTGGTTTTTAGGCTGCACAGAGCGTTTTTCTGTCACTTATTTTCTGGGTTGATCGGCGGCCATTTTGTGACTTGTGGTGCACCAGAAGAAGCTGCCACAAAGTCTATCAATCCATCAATACTAGTTTTTTTTTGCTATATCCTACATCAGGGGATTGGCTGTGCTAATTGTCACCCCCAGAAACTCAGGATAGCAATTTCTATATTTTATTAAGGGGTTAAATACAATTGCCCAAATACCAATACCCTAAATCTGGTGTTCCAGCTTTGGCTAGACAAGTATAATACTGTCTGCTGTCTGGCAAAGGATAGATTATTTTCTGTGGTGAAATTCAATTGCCAAAATAGCAATACCATAAATCAGTGGTTTTTAGCTGTGGCTGGCAAAATAGAATAGTGTCCGCCAAAACATATATTTTGTTCTGGGGTGAAATTAATCTGGCAAAATAGCAATACCCTGATTCTGGTGTCCCAGCAGTTGCAGGCCAGATTTCATAGTGTCTGCCAAAACATATATTTTGTTCTGGGGTGAAATTAATCTGGCAAAATAGCAATACCCTGATCCTGGTGTCCCAGCAGTTGCAGGCCAGATTTCATAGTGTCCGCTAAAACATATATTTTGTTCTGGGGTGAAATTAATCTGCCAAAATAGCAATACCCTGAATCTGGTGTCCCAGCTGTTGCAGGCCAGATTTCATAGTGTCTGCCAAAACATATATTTTGATCTGTGGTGAAATTAATCTGCCAAAATAGCAATACCCTGAATCTGGTGTCCCAGCTGTTGCAGGCCAGATTTCATAGTGTCTGCCAAAACATATATTTTGTTCTGGGGTGAAATTAATCTGGCAAAATAGCAATACCCTGAATCTGGTGTCCCAGCTGTTGCAGGCCAGATTTCATAGTGTCCGCCAAAACATATATTTTGTTCTGGGGTGAAATTAATCTGCCAAAATAGCAATACCCTGAATCTGGTGTCCCAGCTGTTGCAGGCCAGATTTCATAGTGTCTGCCAAAACATATATTTTGTTCTGGGGTGAAATTAATCTGCCAAAATAGCAATACCCTGAATCTGGTGTCCCAGCTGTTGCAGGCCACGTTTCATAGTGTCCGTCAAAACATATATTTTGTTCTGGGGTGAAATTCAATTGCCAAAATAGCAATACCCTGAATCTGGTGTCCCAGCTGTTGCAGGCCAGGATTCATAGTTTCCGCCAAAACATATATTTTGTTCTGGGGTGAAATTCAATTGCCAAAATAGCAATACCCTGAATCTGGTGTCCCAGCTGTTGCAGGCCAGATTTCATAGTGTTTGCCAAAACATATATTTTGTTCTGGGGTAAAATTAACCTGCTAAAATAGCAATACCCTGAATCTGGTGTCCCAGCTGTTGCAGGCCAGATTTCATAGTGTCCGCCAAAACATATTTTTTGTTCTGTGGTGAAATTCATATGCGACGTGCCCACCAGGTGGAACTCCACCTAGCACATGCTGGAGAGACTGTGCGAGCAGCAGCAGGCCATAGTGGAGTTTCCGCTGCAGCACGCACGCGTCAGTCGCACTGCGGAACAGCACCACTTCACCACCACTGATTGGGCCTCCATGCGAGACCTGTGTGCCCTGTTGCGCTGTTCGAGTACTCCACCAACATGGCCAGTGGCGATGACACCGTTATCAGCGTTACAATACCACTTCTATGTCTCCTTGAGAAAACGCTTTGGGCGATGATGGAAGAGGAGGTGGCCCAGGAGGAGGAGGAGGAGGAGGAGGATGAGGGGTCATTTTTAGCACTTTCAGGCCAGTCTGTTAGAAGTGGCTTAGAGGGAGGTTTTTTGCAACAGCAGAGGCCAGGTACAAATGTGGCCAGCCAGGGCCCACTACTGGAGGACGAGGAGGATGAGGAGGAGGTGGAGGAGGATGAGGATGAAGCAGGTTCACAGCGGGGTGGCACCCGACACAGCTCAGGCCCATAACTGGTGCGTGGCTGGGGGGATACGGAGGACGATGACGATACGCCTCCCACAGAGGACAGCTTGTCCTTACCTCTGGGGAGCCTGGCACACATGAGTGACTACATGCTGCAGTGCCTGCGCAACGACCCCAGAGCTGCCCACATTTTAACGTGTGCGGACTACTGGGTTGCCACCCTGCTGGATCCCCGGTACAAAGACAATGTGCCCACCTTACTTCCTGCACTGGAGCGTGATAGGAAGATGCGCGAGTACAAGCGCATGCTGGTAGAGGCGCTCCTGAGAGCATTCCCAAATGTCACAGGCGAACAGGTGGAAGCCCAAGGCGAAGGCAGAGGAGGAGCAAGAGGTCGCCAACGCAGCTGTGTCACGGCCAGCAACTCTGAGGGCAGGGTTAGCATGGCAGAAATGTGGAAAAGTTTTGTCTCCACGCCACAGCTAACTGCACCACCACCTGATAAGGAACGTGTTAGCAGGAGGCAGCATTTCTCTAACATGGTTGAACAGTACGTCTGCACACCCCTCCACGTACTGACTGATGGTTCGGCCCCATTCAACTTCTGGGTCTCCAAATTGTTCACGTGGCCAGAGTTAGCATTTTATGCCTTGGAGGTGCTGGCCTGCCCGGCGGCCAGCGTTTTGTCTGAACGTGTATTCAGCACGGCAGGGGGCGTCATTACTGACAAACGCAGCCGCCTGTCCACAGCCAACGTGGACAAGCTGATGTTCATAAAAATAAACCAGGCATGGATCCCACAGAACCTGTCCCTCCCCTGTGCAGAATAGACATTTATAACTGCCTCCCCCTCAACCATTTATTCTTGTAGTCCGGGGCACTTCTTTATTGAATCCTCATATTTTCAACTTTACCATGATCTTGCAGTGCAACCCCAAGTTGAATGAACCTCTCCTCTGTCTGGGTGGTGGGGCCGAAATAACTGAGAGTGGCCTTCTCCGGTGGTGGTTGATATGACGCATGATTCCTTGCTGTGGGACCTCTCTCCTCTGACTGGGTGCTGGGGCCTAAATAACTGAAAATGGCCTTCTCCAGTGGTGGGTGATATGACGCATGATTCCTTGCTGTGGGACCTCTCTCCTCTGTCTGGGTGCTGGGCCTAAATAACTGAAAGTGGCCTTCTCCAGTGGTGGTTGATATGACGCACGATTCCTTGCTGTGGGACCTCTCTCCTCTGTCTGTGTGCTGGGCTGAAATAACTG
Source organism: Bufotes viridis (assembly GCA_033119425.1). Taxonomy (NCBI): domain Eukaryota; kingdom Metazoa; phylum Chordata; class Amphibia; order Anura; family Bufonidae; genus Bufotes; species Bufotes viridis. The sequence continues at coordinate 335,349,756 of CM065591.1, read as the reverse complement.
AGAGTGGCCTTCTTCGGTGGTGGTTGATATGACGCATGATTCCTTGCTGTGGGACCTCTCTCCTCTGTCTGGGTTCTGGGCTGAAATAACTGAGAGTGGCCTTCTTCGGTGGTGGTTGATATGACGCATGATTCCTTGCTGTGGGACCTCTCTCCTGGGGCCTAAATAACTGAAAATGACCTTCTCCGGTTCTGGTTGATATGACACATGATTCCTTGCTGTGGGACATCTCTCCTCTGTCTGGGTGCTGGGCCGAAATAACTGAGAGTGGCCTTCTCCGTTGGTGGTTGATATGACGCATGATTCCTTGCTGTGGGACCTCTCTCCTCTGACTGGGTGCTGGGGCCTAAATAACTGAAAATGGCCATCTCCGGTAGTGGTTGATATGACGCATGATTCCTTGCTGTGGGACATCTCTCCTCTGTCTGGGTGCTGGGGCCTAAATAACTGAAAATGGCTTTCTCCGGTGGTGGTTGATATGACGCATGATTCCTTGCTGTGGGACCTCTCTCCTCTGTCTGGGTGCTGGGCCTAAATAACTGAAAGTGGTCTTCTCCAGTGGTGGTTGATATGACGCATGATTCCTTGCTGTGGGACCTCTCTCCTCTTTCTGGGTGCTGGGCTGAAATAACTGAGAGTGGCCTTCTCCGGTGGTGGTTGATATGACGCATGATTCCTTGCTGTGGGACCTCTCTCCTCTGTCTGGGTGCTGGGCCGAAATAACTGAGAGTGGAAAATTATAGACAAACATGTTAGAGGTAGACCATCTCAAAACAGCTTGATTCTCCTGGTACTACAGTTGCACATCTCCCTGGATGTGGCCACAAGAGGAAAACTGATGACAAATTGAAGAGAAGTATAATGCAAATGGTAAATAAAGAGCCGAGAACCACTTCCAAAGACATTAGGTGAACTCCAACGTCAAGGTACATCAGTGTCTTATCACACATCTGTCGCTGTGTGACGATACCGCACCTCGCAGACCCGCCTAAATTCACTATAACAGGCTCACGCGATACGGTTTTGTCGCTGTTTACCAAGGCACGACGTTACGCCCTACCTGGGAGAGCATAAGGTCAGCTTGGCACAGTTTACACACACACCTCCTGACACACGGGCACAGGAAGGCATCGGGAGTGAGAGAGGATGGTCCACTATACCTCTGGTGTGTCATAACACTCGCTCATAACCCTGACAAGCTGACAGAGCTTTTTCACTGCCCCAGCAAAACAGAGCTCTGCAAGCCCGGTAGATTGCCACCAGTTCCTCGTTAGAAATAAGCCCGGTCCGTTAACGTGGCCCGGTAGCATACAACATGGTGCTGAAACAAGAACGTGGGGATTCATGATCAAGATACAGAACAGAGCAAGATTTATTTATATATTTAATTGCCTTGAGGGCACACTAGACATAACATTATATACACACAGATATATACAATGGTCAGATGTGCAAATACAGATGATATGGTACGAAAAGAGTTAAACAGATCAAAAGAGTCAGTTATCAGATAGATGAATAATCCTTTTGGTTATGATGATAAATGCTATAGCCACACGGGAGCAGTGACATCAGCAGGTTTTCCACAGTCCCTCCAAACACATTACACGATGTGACCCCCTTTAGAGAAAGACTCTGGCCTCTGGCTTGCATGGGCCTTTTCCCCTGTAGTCGGTCACTCCCCTCCCCTGGGGAGGATCCCACTACCCCTGGTTCCAGTGAGGCAGCTAAGAATCCAAAAAACCCATTATGGATCATGGCTTCTCACCTGAAGATCCTAGGGAGATGGTTATAGCTGCAATGAATCCAGCTGGGTTCTGGCTACAAGTGGAGACCAAAAATGGCACCGTTATTTGGTTCCTACTAGGAGTTCTCCGTATCTCCCTTTCCTAGCCCCCTACCCGGAAAGGAAGGCCAGGAGAACGTCCGTCTCTGTCCCAGGCTATGTAACCGGTTTATTTCTGCGATGGACAGTCAATTCATAATCCCTTTATGAACTCCCAGTTCCATGATGTCTGATGGATTCTTTTGTTCTGCTGACCAACTTAGCCCCCCCCCCACCCCCACTGGCATTCACCCTGCCAGAGAAGTTGAGTTGCCAGTGTTGCCGAGTGGGGTGTGCAAGATAAACACAAGGCCACACTTTGAAGCTTGGCCATCTGGGGGCCTGCTTCCTCTGCTAGCTAACAGCAAATAGCTCTACATTCCTCACATGCTGTTTTAGCTAAAGTGGACCTAATGGAAGAGGACTGAGGAGGAAACCACTGTTGAAAGTAAATCATAAGAAATCAAGACTGAAATTTGCCAAAATGCATATCGACAAGCCATTAAGCTTCTGGGAGAGCATGTCCTTTGGATAGATAAGAGAAAACTGGATCGTTGTGGTAAGTCACATCAGCTCTATGTTCACAGATGCAAAAAAGAAGCATACTAGTGTTTAGCGAGCATGCTTGGCCGAACTGGTGTGCTCGAGACAGTGTATTTAAAGAGGACCTTTCACTGGTCCACAGTTTATCAGGCAAAGGTATGTACATGGAGAGCGGCACCCAGGGATGTTCCTGCACTTACTTGTATCCCTGGGTGCCGCTCCGTTCGCCTGCTGTAGCCCCCGGTACCGGCGCTCCTGCTTCTCCAATTTTGCCTGGGGCGGAGACTTCTTTTGCCCTGGTCGTCTCCTTCTCCCAGGGCTGGAGCGCTGGCCAATCGCAGCGCTCAGCTCATATCCCCTCTTCAGAGTAGGGGGTGCCTGGTTTAATGCTTGGATATTTCTGAATCATTATCACTTCCCACAAGGCCTGTCAGCAGATTCAGGCTGTTATAAAACATACTGTCCAGTATTAAATTCTTCTATAGAGTCCTAAAGGAGGTATTAAGGTATTGTGTAATGATTGCTTCAGTCTTAGCTAAAAAGGCTAGTAGAAAGCAGAAAATGTAAGGCATTATTCACAAGGTGCAGGGTTTATTCCCATTTTTTTTAGCCTGGTTATAGCTAAAATGCTTTACAACCCACAAAAGAACTGCACTGACTAAATCATTTATTTATCAAGCTAGTGATCCCATAGGTTATACAGAACCTAGACCTACCCAATAGTTCTCTCTATGTAATGAATCATTCATGACATCTTTTTACAAATACAAAATAAATGAAAAAATTATAATTATAATTATAAGCCCTTCCACAAGGAAATCCTCATGTATGTGCACACATAGCTTCAATATTTTTATAATGTAATTAAAATATAGCTGTTTTGGAAACGTAAGGCTTATTTTACATGAGTGAGACATAATGAGTCAGGGTCTGTTCAGGGTAAAACTGATGGTTTTTCATGTAAGTTGAATCAGTTTTGTCTGCAATTGCATTCATTGTTTCAGTTTTTTCTGCGCAGTTACGGTTTTTTATGCATTTTTCAAACGCATGAAGAAATACTGAAGAGTAACATTCATCATCTCCTAGTAACCATTAGTGAAAAATTAATTGCCTCAGAATGATTTCTGTTTTAAATTCAAGCCTTATTCATTGCTATGGAGCCAGGGCTACATGAAAAACACACAATATAGAACATGCTGCGATTTTTTCCTGAACACAAAGTGATAAACAATGCTTATGTGCACAGAGCCATTGAAATTAATGGGTCAGGATTCCATTCACAAAAACCATCGAATCCAGACAGGAAACTTGCTCATATGAAAGAGTTTCAGAATTCAGAATTTCACTGGGAAAATAACATTTGACTAATGTGTGGTAACAGTCAGGCATGTTTGCAGTCTTTTTCCTGTCCTCTTCTCCTCCAAATGAATCCTACTATCTGTGAATCAAAAGACATCCAGTCTCAGTGACTACAGTTTAGTTTCCTAACATACCTAACTTTCATTGTCACAGACAAAAATTGAAATGGGCCTAGAAGAAAATGGGTCATGGCGACTGCACAATTGAAGATATAATATATTTTTGGAACTATCTGTGCTTGAGCTAGGTGATTAAATTGGGAAAACTTAAAGGCATAAATGGAGAGATTAAACTTTAACCTCTCAATGCAAAATGACAAATGAATGTCATTTTAATATGATGAATATTTGTAGTGGGATTATGATCTAAGTGTCACTATGGGGATCAGTGGGGCCCTGTACTCTGCCTGCATCACTATCCCAGCCTGCTTGCATGATTCACCCTAGATGACGGCCCACAACTGGAAGGAGGTCCCTTTCTTACTAAGTGCTGTGAACTACAGGGAAAAATTCAAGGACAAAATAATTACCTTTATGATAGATACACGAAGCAGATAACTGACTAGATGAGTCAGATAACCAGAACCAGAATAAAATCAAACTGAATTTAGCCATACACTCCAAAGTCAAGATCTAATCCAATACAAAACCAGAAAATGTGGCAACACTATAAAATAGAAATGTACCAAGTCAGGAGGTCAAAAACCAGGAAGTCTTGTCAGTTCCAAATCATCAGGCAAAGGAGTAGTAGTCAGAAACATGCCGAGGTCCAACAATCCAGAGGTCAGGAAAGAAATATAGCAGGGTATACGAGTAACACCTTAATCACAGGCAACTATGGCAAGCAGTTGTCTATTCAATAGGGTGCCCAACAGATCACATGGAGCGTCATGACGCCGGACATCCCAGCATCACTCCTGACTGGCCTGTCCTCCAACACCTGGAGGCTGGCTAGATTACCATGATGATGAGACACTGGCAGCACTGCTGCTGGAGAGCTCGCTTGCCAAATACAACAGAGAAGGAGCAGAGGTACCAGCGGCTCTGCAAACCTGCGAAGTGCACCCACCAGCAAAGCACCCACCAGGGTGCAGGCTGTGTAATGCAGCTGGCACTTGGCTACAATGACTGGGATCAGAGCTAATTCTGATGCCAGTCACTTAACTCTTCAAGAGGTCACACTCAATAGCATCTGGGCAGTTAGACAGGGAGGGTGTGCCTCCATCCTCTAATCGGAGACAACGTAGCAAAATCATAGGGCTAAGATCTGTTTGTATGGCAGCCTGGGGGTCTTGTGAAGGCTACAAGACCTACCATAGCAAACTGCCTATGGTGGGGCTTTAAATACAGGCAGTAAAAATCCTAAAGATAGTATACTATTCCAGTCTATGAATTAAGTGGTTAGAGGACTGTATGTTCAAGTCCTCTAATAGGACTAAAATGTCAATTTAAAAAAATTATTAGAGCAATTCACTAAAAAGGATTACAGGATGTTTACAAATAGAACTTCCTGTTTTCATTAGCTACACCGCTGGGTTTTATAACCAAACCCAACATTCTTTGTTCTGTAATGTTTCACAGGAATTTTCACTTGAAAACATCCTGCCAGGATGCAATGAAGCTGAGAAAAGGGGAAGAAAAGTGCTGAAGTGAAAAACAGATATATTGGGTAAACTGCAGATCTAAAAAACACAGTTATGGGTTGGTGGCACCCGCATCACGGTGCCAACCCATTGACTGTTGCGGCTAATAGAGATGAGCGAATCAAAGCTGACGATGTCAAATTCATTTCGAATTTCAGGAAAAAATCAATTTTGAACTAATGCAAATTTACTCGCGCTTTGTGTTAACAAATCGTATTTTTTCCTAACATGACGGCTATCTGGCTACAATGGCGGCTAAAATGGTGGCAACAAGTGTGAGGACATGGGGCAAGGAACTCTGGGAAGGTGGGATGATCCATAATGCCATGAATGCAACCAATTAGCAGCCAGCCAGCCCGGTGATGTCACAGGCCCTATAAATACAGCGGCCATCTTAGATTCTGACATTCACCAGTGTACTTTGTTCAGGGACAGACGTGTATGCAGGCGCTAGGGAGATTCAGTGAAAGAACAACTACTTGTTTAAAAAAAGCACATATATATATGTTTTTTTTTATAAACACTGGAGCCTGAACTCACACTCTGTCCCGCACTTCCAGCTGTGGCCACATAGAGGGCGCCAGAGCCACAACTATGCGTGTCTGTAGAACCCAGCCAGCAGATCAGAGTGAGGGGCAGAGGTGAGTGCACGCCCGAATAGTGCGGGAAGAGAGACTGACTAAAACAGACGCCGTGCATCCTATGCACCCCACCTCACTAGTAGCTCTGCGTGAGGAAAACACATGACAGCCAGCTGCAGAGCAGAGCTGGATACATGGTCGAGTGACCCCTGTAAGTAACTCCTGTGACGTGCTTTCCACATAGTGCAATCTCACACTAAAGCTATACTAAGAAACCTGACATACCCTGACTAGAACACTAGACTCAATGTCCCTTCCCCATAATAAATGTATGTTTTCTTTTTTCTTTTTTTCTGACATTTCATTAAAGTCACACACCCTCATTTCTTTAAAAAAAAAATTTTTTAACCACACACTCTTCCTGAACCTTACTACTCCCCCTTGCTGAGTGAATTCACCTGTGCACCCCCTGGATAGAAACAACATGCTGAAGCCTAATTTGTCCGCCCTTCCCCCCCCCCCTGCCTGTCTAACAGCACAGCGGCCTGTGCAATACTTTATCGAGCGGGCACATGCTGTGCCCTGCACCCTACGTGTCATGCCGCGTGGGGAGAAGAGCGTGTCTCCCTGGCAGACCGCTCCGGTGCGGTGCTGCTCCCCCTTACCAAGGGAGCCGACACACCGCCGGCCGGACTAAAAGCAATGATGCTGCTGGATGAGGCAGCTACTTATCTGGACCGTAGAAAGTCAGGGCCTGGAACAGCTGTGTAGCGCTGCACCCTTGTTGCTCCCTGAGGACGGTATGTAGAGCTCCCACACCATACGCTGGAGACGACATTCACTGTGGGAGGAAACGCCCGGCCAGATATAGTCATCATCACCCCTCCCACAAACACAGGCCAATGAATCGGCCTTAACACATATTGCCTGTTCAGTACAATCCAAGAAAAGAATACGCTGTTGAAATTTTGGTGTTATTTGCACTAAAAGCGTATATTGCCAGTTCAGTATAACCCTTGAAAAATATACCCTGTTCACATTTGGGTGTTATTTGCGCTAAATGCGTTTATTGTCAATGCCATATGTAAGGAACAAAAGAGAAAAATATACGCAGTTAACTTTTTCTGTTATTTGCACTAAAATCATTTAGTGGGCTTTTTCAGTCAAATACAAGAAATATATACGCAGATCACGTTTGTGTTTATTTCTGCTATAATAATTTAGGGGCCTATTTCATTACAAATCGAGAAATATATAGGCAGTTCACGTTTACTTGTATTTGTGCTAAAAGTGGTTAGTGGCCTATTTCTGTCCAAAAGAGAAATATATTCTGGGCTTTTAGGTTTGTTTTCATTTGCTTTTAATTATTTTAGTTCATCTAAAAGTATGTCAGACAGAGAAGTTCCAGGCCATGCACAGAGGAGTGGCAGAGGCATAAATGCTTCTTGCGCAGGCAGAGGTTGCAGCAGATTAATGGGGCGTGGCAGCAGGAGTTGCAGCGAGAGGCTTGAGCTCCCGGTGTCATCTACTGGTCGTGTCTTCACCAGCAACCTAGCGGTTATTGATTGGTTAACTCAGTAATCTAATTAATCCTAAGTGATATGGGACACCCCCAGCCAACAGTCGGTTGGTTCGTCAGACACAACCCTTAGTTGACATGGCCTGGGAGCAGGACCTGTGCCCTCACCTGTCCTCAAACTGCCTCTGTCCTTTGCTGTTCCCTCAGCCACAGAAGTACTATCAGATGTTGGCTCACATCTACTATTCAGCGAGGACGAGCTACTCGAGGACAGTCAACAGCTACTGCCCAGTCAAGATATGGAGGAGACAACCGCCACCTCCTCCGCTAGGCTGGCACGTAGTGATGACTTTGGGGCGAGTGGCATAGGAGGTGGTGTTGCGAGCGGTCAGGCTCCTGACCCGGAGAGCGTTGAGGAGGACACCAGTGACTTGCAGACACTACTCGATGATGATGAAGCCGATTTCACTTGGGAGGCACTTGTTACTGGCACATGATTGGGGGGGCATCTATGGGGGGCACTTGTTACTGGCACATGAGTGGGGGCACATGTTACTGGCACATTATTGGGGGGAATATATGGGGCACTTGTTACTGGTACATGATTGGGGGGAGAGGCACTTGACTTATTTGGGGGTCGGGCCGGGAGGGGGCCCAATTCAAATTTTGCCTTGTCGCCCATAGAACTCTAGTTTCGCCACTGAATAGAAGGTGCCGACGTGTGGAGCTGTAACTATGATCAGGGACAATACATGTCCTTTATATGCAGGGCACGGTGGTGTCATGCGCTCCTGCACCTGGTTTGCCAGGACGAATGTAGTCGCACAGGGGAGGAACTGTTCCATGTCCTTCAGAAAGAAATGAACTACTGGCTTTCTCCGCGACAACTGAAAATCGGAACCATGGTGACCGACAACAGGAAGAACATGGTGTTGGTGCTGCGTCAAGGAAGGCTGAGCCATGCGCCCTGCATGGAACACATGTTCAATCTGGTTGTTAAGTGATTCCTGAAGTTTTCCACCCATCTGCAAGACATCCTAAATATGGCCAGGAAACTGCATGCACTTCAGCCACTTGTACAACGCAAAGCACACCCTCCTTGAGCTGCAGCGGCAGAACGGCATCGACCAACATAGGCTGATATGCGACGTTTCCAGCCGTTGAAATTCCACCATCCATATGTTGGACCGACTATACGAACAGAGAAAGCCCATCAACAATTTCTTGATGCTCCAAGCGCATAGGAGTACTCCTAGCTCACCCACTGAGAGGGAGGACAAACTGAAGTACTACAGAGACATCCTATTTAGTCAGTTGGCCTCTGCCTATCTGCACCATCGTCCATCCTCTCTCATGTCTGACGGGGGGGCCCTCTGCGTTCACATTCCACTGCCATGGCTGCAACAGCAGCAGCAGGTAGACCTGGAGCAGGACCTGAACCATCAGGTGGTGGCATACTTGGACAGCACTCTGCCAGCCGTCATAGAAGATCCGCTGGACTACTGGGAAGCCAAACTGGATTTGTGGCCGCAACTGGCACAGTTTGCCCTGGAAAAGCTGTCCTGCCCGGCCAGTAGTGTGGCATCAAAGCGGGTGTTTAGTGCGACAGGGGCCATAGTTTCCCCAAGTTGCTGTCATCTCCACACTATGTCACCTTGCCACTCTGTGGTATCATGCTGCTGCTGTTGCTGCCATCTCCACGCTATGTCACTGTGCCACTCTATGGTATCATGCTGCTGCTGTTGCTGCCATCTCCACACTGTGTCACCTTGCCACTCTGTAGTATCATGCTGCTGCTGTTGCTGCCATCTCCACACTGTGTCACCCTGCCACTCTGTGGTATCATGCTGTTGCTGTTGCTGCTATCTCCACGATATGTCACTGTTTCACTCTGTGGTATCATGCTGCTGCTGTTGCTGTCATCTCCACACTTTGTCACCTTGCCACTCATTGGTATCATGCTGCTGCTGCTTGAAGGTCTTGGACTGATCACCCGCCCTCGATCTAATTTGTGTTTTGGAAGCAACAAACCCAACTTGCTTTTGAGGGCTGCATTAATTTGCAGGTTACCATCGTACAGCTTTACAGATAGCTTTCCTTCTGCATCTTTCTCAACAATCTGTGCCCTCAGTCTTTTATCCTGACTAACTGTCATTTTGCCACTCTGTAGCCTTCTTGACGCTAACATGGTAATCTTTCATCCTGATAAAACATGCAAATCAGCCAACAAATGAGTGATCGCCTGATTATCAGCTGATCAGCAGCAGTGGTGTGCCTAGGTTGTTTGGCACCTGGGGCGGGTCCTTTCTCTGCCCCCCCCAATACTTTAAAATAAATCATACCCCCTCACAGTAGTATTGCCCTCATTGTACAACCTTCACAGTCAGTGGCGTTGCTAGGGCTGGTGTCACCCGGTGCGGTAGAAAATTGTGTCACCCCCGCTAGCAGACAGATCGCCGACGCCCCCCATACAAAACTACACGCCCCCCCCATACAAAACTACACGCCCCCCCCATACAAAACTACACGCTCCCCCCCCATACAAAACTACACGTCTCCCCCAATACAAAACTACAAGGCACCCCCCCTGCATACAAAACTACATGGCACTCCCTTCCCTACATACAAAACTACACGGCACCCCCCCCCCCCCCGCTTGTAATATTAATAATATTACACGGCACCCCTGCATGCAATATTGCAAAGCACCCCCCTGCATACAATATTGCACAGCGCCCCCCCGCATTCAATATTACATGGCACCCCCTGCATACAATATTGCACAGCGCCCCCCGCATTCAATATTACACGGCACCCCCTGCATGCAATATTGCACGACAACCCCTGCATGCAATATTGCACGGCACCCCCTGCATGCAATATTGCACGGCACCCCCTGCATGCAATATTGCACGGCACCCCCTGCATACAAAACTACCCTGCATCCCCCTGCACACAAAACTACACGGCAACCACCCCCAGCTGCATACAAAACAGCACGGCACCCCCCGCATACAAAACGACACGGCAGCCCCCTGCATACAAAACTGCATTATTACACCCTCCAAACCCCCGCATGCAATATTACACGGCCCCTTCTGCAGACAATAATACATCCCTCCTGCAAAATATTACAATGCCCCCTACAAATATTACACAGCACGACCCCCCACCCGTATACAATATTAAAGGCATCCCCCACCTCTGCATACTGTCTCACATAGACTCCTTCACCATACAGTTTTCGGGCCCCCCTCCCCTCAGCACGTCCACAGCACACATTCACTCTCTCTCTCCCCCCTCTATGAGTTAGGAGCAGCCGTCTGTGACCTGCTCTGCAGACAGCCTGAGCTCTGAGCTCTGAGCTCTCTGGATTCCGACCCTGACTGCCGCTGCGCTGCCAATTCAGAGTCACGTGACAAGAGAATGTCACGTGACCCAGAGACGTCAGGAGGTCCGCTTCGTGTCTGGAGTTTAGCCACTACCGTCAGTGCAGCGCCGGGGGTGAGGGGCCCGGGGATGCTACTGGTGTTGGGTGGGGGGTCCGGGTGTCACCCCATCAGACTGGTGTCACCCGGTGCGGCCCGCACCCCCCGCACCCCCCTCGCAACGCCACTGTTCACAGTAGTTTTGTACAGATGTGTGCCCCCGAACAGTAGTTATGCCCACATTGTGCCCCCTAACAGTCATTATGCCAACATTGTGCCCTGTTGAAGTATGTATCCCTTCATTGTGCACCCTTCATAGTAGTTATGCCCTCATTGTGCCCCTCTCACAGAAGTTATGCCCTCTCTGTGCCACTTTCACAGTAGTAATGCCTTATCTGTGCTTCTGCACAGTTGTAATGCCCTCTTTGTGCCCCCTCGCACTAATAATCCCAATTGTGCCTCTTTCACGGTAATAATGCCCCTTAATAGTAGTAATGCCCATTGTCCCCTTCAAAGTAATAATGCCCATCGTGCCTTCTTAAAGAGGACCTTTAACCAAAAAAAAATAAATGTCTAATCGTTATATTACCTTTTAGGGGACCTGCCCCTGAAGTCTTCACCATATTTTTTTTTTTAAATGACCCCCCGTTCGGCCGCCTTTGTTCCCGATATGTTCTGCGCCTCGTATGCAAATGAGGCGCAGAAAGTTATAGTAGACGTCTCCTCGGATGTTCTGGTGGGAGTGCCTGGGCGTTTCTCCGCTCCCCCTGGCTGCGAGCGCATCCAATAGCAGTGCTTGGCTCTTAGCCAGGGAGAAGGAGCTCAAGTTCTCGCGAGAAGCGCGAGAACTTGAGCTTGCCGAGTCCCGGAACCCGCGCCATCTTGGTACGCTCGCTACGCTCCTCTTCTGCGCTGGGGAATCCAAGATGGCGCGGGTTCCGGGAACAATATCAGAACATATCGGGAACAAAGGCGGCCGAACGGGGGGTCATTTAAAAAAAAAAATATGGTGAAGACTTCAGGGGCAGGTCCCCTAAAAGGTAATATAACGATTAGACATTTTTTTTTTTGGTGTAAGGTCCTCTTTAATAGTAATACTGCTCATTGTGCCCCCTTAATAGTAGAAATCCCCATCGTGCCCTCTTAATAGTAGTAATACCCTCTGTGCTAGTAATGCCCATTGTGACCCCTTCACAGTAAAAATGATCCCCCCTTCAGAGTAGTAATGCCATCTGTGCACTGTGCCCCCTCCATAGTAGAAATGCTCATTGTACCCCCTCCATAGTAGAAATACCCATTGTGTCCCTTTCATAATAGCAATGCCCATTGTGCCCCTCCAGAGCAGAAATGCCCATTGTGCCCCCTCCAGAATAAAAATGCCCATTGTGCCCCCTTCACATTAGCAATGCCCATTGTGCCCCCTCCAGAGTAGAAATGCCCATTGTGCCCCCTTCACATTAGCAATGACCACTGTGCCCCCTCTGTGTTAAAAAAAAACAACAAAAAAAAACCACAGTAACTACTCACCTTGTCCCCTTCCAGAAGCTCACAGTCCTCTCTCCCCTGCAGACACAGATCGCTCTGCAGCACTGTGTGGGCAGATCTTATGCAGATTCACAGGCTGAAGGCTCTGCCCACACAGGCCAGCAGAGCGATCCATGTCTGCAGGCTGAATGGCGGAGCAGGGAGAAGCCTTCCTGGTCTACCATTCAGAGTGCCGCCGTCCTGAAGAAGGGGAGGAGCGTGGGAAGCTGAGCGGTGAGTGAAAGGACCCAGCTCCCTGCCCTCCAGCAATGAGCGCTTCCATCTGTATTGAGGGAAGCGATCATTGCTTCTGGCACCCACCTGAGTCCCGTACCCGGGGCACATGGCCCCCCACTTAGTACGCCACTTCTGCAAAGTGCTCCTTGAGGAGAAGGCAGAAGCGCTGATAAACTGCGCCTGTCTTCTCCTCTGTTCCCCCACTCTAACAATAGCCAGGGACCCATCCTGCTCCAGACTCCCGCTACAGTACAGGGGCAGGAGCTTTCCTCCTTCCCTGTGCGGCACTCCATGAAGAAACACAGCTGATCTCACGATCATCTGTGTTTCTGTCCAGCAGGACAGAGGCCGCAAACCTAGGCAGATTGTGCCCCCCGGCTTTAGACAGTTTTCACAAATCTGTACCAAATGCAACTAAATTATGTTTCTAGAATGTCCTTATAACATTCCACTTTTTATACGTACAGCATGTTTACATGATGCCTTTGCTATTTGTTTCAATATTTTATATATACTTATCAATTTATCATGATAAAAAAAATGTTTTAAAGCTCCTGGAAAAATTCATAGACCAAATAAAATGAAGATGAAATTGTCCTCAACAAATATTCATATGACAGTATACATGTCCACTTAAAATAGTATAAAATGATTTACTGGTCAGGCTATTATTACTCCTCTAACATCTCTGTTTAATTATTTATATGGAGGGATATGGTGTGATAGAATGCAACACTAAACCCAGCATACAGTAGTAAGTTATACAGAACACATTACTGGTTAGATGGTTCTATATTACTCGCTCACTTGCAGTATGTAATACACACAGTTGTGCGCATGATTACCTTTTTCAAATAAATTTTTCAAGTAAATTAGGGAGTTTGCTACTCCCTAATTTACTCTTTTCAAGTAAATTAGGGAGTTTGCTACTCTTCCAAACTGAAAAAAGCATTGGGTTGCTTGTTGCATACATAAGTAAAGATATGTAGGCTGTAAAGGTTATTTTAGTCACATCTTAGTACTGAATACAGTGTAAAGTGGTGAAGATCTAAGTTTCTTTTTGCAGTTACATTACAAAAATGATAGTTTGGAGTGAAACAATGAGTTCTTACATTGATAATCAAAAAAGACAAAAAATCTAAATAAAATAATGTTAGATTATTTGAGAATATATTCATTGGGTTTTTTGAAGAACACAAATGGTTCAACAATAAATAGACTATAATTGGCATATTAAAAGTACTGAGATGTATTTTAATGATTTATTTAGAGTTCACAAGAATCACAATTGTTATTATCCACACTCCACAGCATATGACATGATGATCTGCTCTTAATCTCTGTACAAATCTCAGTGGTAATACTGTATGTCTAAGCACAAAGTGAATATGAAGAGTTGCTAAAGTCCACTAATCTATGTATTTTTTTTCCCAAATGTGCAAGGGGTTCACTCAATATACTTCTAGCTATGATAGGCTTCAAAGGCACTTGAGACCTATTCGGTGTAATGCTGCATGAAACATGGCTGATTTTAATCATGGTTCCTTCTCCTTAGCCCTTCATTTCTGTAATATTACTATTTGAAAATGTTGAAAGGCAGGCTAGTTTAGTTGGATTATTAGTATGCATTGTGTGTTCACTCACAGGCAATAATACAGTGGGAATTCAGCTATCTTGAGCATAGGCTGATGTGAAGCATATGATATTACTTATGTAGGCATGAAAGCAATCTGCTTTAATATCAGACACTTTACTGAAAAGAATGTCAGGGTTACCAGAGGTTAGACAGACCAGTGTAGGAGAAAAAGAGAAAGAAAGAAAATTTTTTGGGTTTTAATTCAACATTTCTAGCCCTTGTCTGCTTAAGGGAAAGAGGAATACCATATTTTTGGTAAGGTTGTATAAACTGTATACTATCCTTCTTATTGCGCACACAAATGATTGCCGGTGACAAATGTATCTTCTGAAAGGAAGACAGATGGCTCAGTTATTTATGTATATTATGACCCACCTGCTAGTCATTTACTCAAGGGAATAGTATATTAGAAAGAAAAACATAAATCTGACTTTTTATAGAATAAATGCGAAATTATTTGCATTTGAATAGTACAATAGACATCTTTTTGAAAGCATATAAATCAAAATTCCTAACACAGTTATCTAAGAAATAAGTATATAAATATATATAGCACACTATTTATAGTGGTCTCAATCCAGAACATGGGTTATTGCAACACAATAATTTAATAAAAATTCATGATATGTACACATTAACCACATTATCCTATTTCAAGTGTTACATGACATTGGCCAAAAACTAAATATTACTTGAGAGATTTGCCTTTTTTGTTTTCTCACTAACAGTTTGTGGGACAAATGCATTTTGTGTTCCCCTCTTAAACATTAGTCTTTACTGGCACCCCTTCGTTTATCCTATTATGAGTTCACTGACACTATACTAACACTTTACAGAGTCTGTTTACACGCATACAGCATTTATCACCTACAATACATAATAATTACTTTGGAGATTTGCTGGCACATGCCTCAGGGACTTGCCCAGTCAAGATTTTTAATTTCCATTTTCTAAATACTCATCAAGGTTAATCATGTGTGAAGAGAGAATATTTTATTTTAATTCCTTCACCTTGGACATACATAACTGGGTACTGCAGAATGCATGTTCAGCAGAGGTGGTTAGTTCACCAGATCTTATGGGAATGGGCCAGTGTATATTTCTAAATTCTGCCTCTCATTCATAAATAGGCACACTAATGAAGCGCACATTCACTTTTAACCCCTTAGGAATGTCTGCCATTCATAGAAGTAGTCACCAGAGATATGCAAAATTACTCTAATTGAGAACTACTTTGATGTATCAAGATATAGCTGTTAGATAATTAAAGAGCCTGACCAAGGTCTATCTTAGTCTAATACTATTCTAAAAAGAATCTCTACTGGCATGTTGTGTGCTTGTGTTTCCCCCCAATAGTATAACTATCATTATCTCATCTGTTTAAATCATGTTTTTGTTAAGCATATTTTTAAAGAATTTTTGGTGATATATTTAATTTTCCATGTCATTATCTAAACGTTAAAAAAATCCTTAAATCCTGTAGTTTTCACACTGGCTACTAAGCCTAATCATAAGTGATACTTCTTGGTCTGTTGAGATAATCTCATTATCACAGGCAGGATTATAGTGACATATATCACACATAGACAGCTGTAGACAGCTGAGAACAGTGATTGGTTGCAGTGGTCACATACCAGGCATATTACAGCTCCTGTTTGTAAACAAACAGTGCTGGAGAAGTATGTGAGTATAACTTGTTTTAATTTTATTTTAAGGTATTCTAGGGGTTGTCCAAGATTTTGAATTATCTCACACAACCCCTTTAAATTACCGATAACGGTTAATTACCAATCAGCAAGCCTTTTTTCAAATACAATGACAGGTATGGGAACCATGGAAAAGATACCTGACTGTGTGAACTGGAACAGCACTTAATTTTGGTATGGGGGAGCAGTTGCAGAGGGAAGCAGCTATGGGTCCCCCATTTTTTTCTTCCTTAAACTTGCTTTACCTTTTCCTATTCATATACCGGGTAGTTTCTTGGGGCTTCTGTACTCTTCCAGTGTCTACTACCACTATTGCTGTTACTGATACAATTATACATATTGGCAGGCATTTATCGGCATGTTTGAGGCAATTTATAGTTTGGAGTTGCTTTGCATGCCTGTGCTAAATTAATTTCACTTTATGTCACTTGGTTTCATTAAATTTGGCACAACTGTGATGTGGTTTTGCCACTATCAGTGAAAGTACACTAGAGGGTTTCCAGGCAAAAAAAGTCACACATCATAAATGAAACATGAAAGTGTTCTATAATCTGTAATCTTGACCAACTTTCACCGACTTTTGAAAGGGACATCACTTACAGCATTTTTATGCCACAAAATTGGTGTGGCAGATTTGATGACTGTCTCCTATTCTTTATTTAGATATTTGATGTTTAAAGGGGTTCTCCAGGTATTAAAAAAATGAAAATACTTAAATAATATTTTATAATAAATGTATTCACAAATACCATTCCTTACTTAAAATGGCTTATTTTGTCTGGGGAGCAATCATTAGGAGAAATAAAATGGCCTCCATCCTGTTAGTACACACAAAACCTGTCCTGATCACACAGCCGGACAAGTTACTTCACAACACTGAGAAAAAGAGCTGTGTCATCCTCCTCTCTGCTCTACTTGTCAGGAATCATGATCCTGAATACAGGTGAATCTCTGTGGGAATGGAAAAGATGATGAGACATGAGAGAAGGGTGAGGTGTGGATAATGAGCAGCAGCTTTTGTATGCAGCCTCCATTACCACAGCAACACATTACCAGAGGCTGTCCATCCTCCTTGTACTTCATTTCTCCTCATGAACTCCAAACCTGCAGAGATTCAGCTAAAGTTCTTATCATCTGTATTCAGGATCATAATATCTGACAAGTAGAGAGGAGGATGAGGCAGCTCTTTACCTCAGTGTTGTAAAGTAACTTGTCCTTATGTGTGATCAGGACAGGTTCTGTGTGAATAAATAGGACAGCAGCCATTTTGTTTCCCCTTATGATCGCTCCCCAGACAAAATGAGCCATGATAAATAATGAAAGGTATTTGAAAATATACTTACTGTATAAAAAAGTAATATTTAAGCATTTTCATTTTCTTAATTCCCGGAGAACCCCTTTAAGACTATAGTAAGACACTTGGACACTTTTCTACTTTGTCATTTTAATGTTTTTTTATTTCATCTTTTGATACTGTCATTGTTAAACTCTGTAGTATTGTTAAAACATTTAACAAAAAAGGCTGAAATATAAAATAAGTTTGGATAATGCTGCCCTTGTCAGCTGGATAGAGTACACAAGATATGAGGCCATTCTTATAGATTCCTTGACCAGAGATGCTTTATGTTAGAATGTGTTTTTTTTATCATTTCTATTTTTTTCTGCAATTTTTGTGCAAATATGCACGCTTAGAACCACATGTTTTAAAAGATTTAGAATCTATGTTATTTAATTAAAAATTATTGATCTATGGTTATTAGAAAGCAATTGTGAATGCAAAATGTTTCAGTCATTGGAAGTATAAAATTAGATGATAACATCCGTTGATGGTCAAATAAGGTAAGAACATGTTTTTATGTGTAGAGGCTAATAGAGAGTTTAGATGTATTGATCATTAAGGGGGTTTCAATCTGAATTGTCTCTTGGTAGGGACATGAATTATGTGAATTATGTTGTAATATAATTACAACCATAACAACATTTCTCAAAATTTCACAAAATTTCTCAAAATTTTTTGGTCTACCTCACAGCTAGTTGTAAAGTAGACATACTTTGACATCCCTATCTTCAGTGCTTGATTTGGGGTGAGGGAGTGAAATAGTTGCTAAATTATGTGCAATACAAATTTGTAGTTTTATGGAGATATTTAACACATAAAATACAGAAAATTGATTCCAGTGCATGGTGGGAAACTAAAATGTAATACTTTATTACAAATCTAACTTTGTCCAGAGCACCCTGTAAACAGGACACATGATCAGTTGCCAAAATTCGTTATGCTGTACAGTGCAGGTGGATTGGGTGGATGGTAACAATTACACTCTGGCAGAAACTGTAGTAATGTTTTTTTTTTTAGTTTTTTTTTACTGCTGAAGGTGCAAACAGGAATGCTTAGGGTATCAACTTCAAGTATTCAGATCTCCATTATATAGATGCATTGACAGACTCTATAACAGGCAACTTAACAGGCCTTAACTTAATAGTCATTGATAACTATGGCAACCAGTCACTCATTGCTGGCACTCAATAATTCTGCAAACAGTCTCTGAATTTCCTTTAATTAGTAGTTTGATATACCAGGTACCCTCATTGACAGCACTGGCAATTTCTTTCACACAATCCATTTAGATCCTGCAAGTACTCACACTGGCATTTGTCCTTCCAGCTGTGAGTGGTTTACTCCACTACACTCTGCAAACTCTGGATCTTTCTACTGCAGCTCTACACACACATTTCTCTTATGCATACACTTGACTACATGTGCCTGAACAAGAGCAGCTTTCCTCTCTTACTGTGACTTGAGGAGCTGATCAGCCCAGTCATGTGACCACAGGTCCTTCAGCAGTCTCTTTTCCTTAGGGTAAAATGTTCTGTAGGTTAAAATGTTTGGTGCACTCTACTCTCAATTTGTATCAGGCAAGTTACTTTGAAATGTAAATTGAATTTGTGATATTAAGATGGAAGACCTTTCATAACTTTTTAATCATGCTGTTATAGTCACTTTTTAATCTTTTTGATAAGAAAAGATTACAAAATGTAAAACATGCATATCTAGACCTAAGAAATCTGCAGATGCTCCAGCACCACATTGTTAAAACCTTCAAACTTTATTCATACTGTATCTTCACATTAAAGCTGTTCAAGCGTCACAGCAGTGGCATACACACAATCCATGGGGCCCCAGTGCAAAACTGATCCATGGGGCCCACTACCTGTCGCCCCTCCCCCCTTCCCCCATTTCTGAGAGCACTGCTAAGGGCCATTTCAGTCCCAGTTAACTACTAAAATTGAACGTTTTGGCTAAATAAAGTATATTACAAAAATGTTACCTATCACTTGCCTCACACTTTAGCAAACAAAAAAAAAATGTAATTTATATGGCAGTTACACTTTAAACTTTGGGCTACTATGGGCTCTTTCGGTGCGGCTAATCCACTGCGTGAATAAGTGCCAAGCCCCATTCCGGACAGCAGAGACTCGGAGCAGTAACATGATTACTGTGATATTTTAACTACAAAATCATGATTACAACTTTTTCTCACTGTGATTTTGAAGTAAAAAGGTCACAGAAAGGCACAAAGCATTATCAATCATGTTAATGCTCAGTATCTCTGCTGTCCAGAACGGGGCTTGGCACTCTTTAATGGAGCAGATTAGCCGCACAGGATCCGCTCATGTTAAAGAGCCCTAAGCCCAATGCACGGGTACACTTACCCAGTCTGAATAAAATCTGGTCCTGCCTCATCCAGGGTTTCGCTGGCATCGGCGAGATGTCCGCTGGATCCAGAACAAGGTCCCTGTGGTGAGAAAAAAAAGAATAATCACAACAGGATGGGATGGTGACTGCCCCTGTGAAATCCACAGCAGGGGGCGCTGTGCTGCCCTTTAAGACTGAGCCATGCCAATGTATAGCAGGGTAATCTAGTGCTACCACACAGTAGTTATGCCCACCTTTGTTCCTGTCACAGTCGTTATGCCTTGATATGTGCCCCCCTCCCATTAGTTATGCCCAGATATGTGCATTCTACATTCTTTTTGTAGCAGGAAACATTATTTTAATTTCTTTATTGGCAAAGTATGAAAAGAAAAGAATTAACTCAAAATACATGAGAATCAGTATTATAAATAAAAGGTATTGAAACCATATACAGATTTTCAAGGTTAGTGATATTGGTTCTTTAAAGTGAACTTGTCATATTTAGTTCATAGCATCCTGATTGTCATCTGTGAAAATCATGTGCAATAATTGAAATAGTTGATTTAAATTCCCTTGGGAAAACCACTCCTATTTCTTCTCATCTCATTTACCAACTTAGTAAAGTTTTTTTTTTTTTGTGCTTAGAATGTAAAAGATGAATACATTTCTCAAATGACATGAACATAAGACAATAGCTTCTAAAAATACAAATGTCCCTTTTCTGTTTATAAAGTATTCTTTTAATTATTATAATTAATTGTAATTAAATGTAATTATTAATTAGTACATTTTTGGTGCATGATCAATATGTAACAGTCAACATTTATATAAATAATAATTAATACAAAAGTGTTATAAGTACATGAACAAGAAGTAACAAAGTAGTATTAGGACTAAGGGTGAGCGAACCTTTTTGGACCGAACTAAGTTCAGTCCGAACTTTGCTATTTTTCGGATGGCAGACAGACCTGAAGCTTTCGGAGTTTGTTTTGGATGAATCCATTAAAATGGTGCTTAGTGCCATTTTAGTGCATATGTCGGCAGAAAAAAAGCACTAGGAAGGAAGAAGAAGGGTTCTCACATGACTCTGACAGGAAGTGGGGAGGAGGGCTTGCCCTGGTTGTCTCCAAAGGCTGACAGACAGTCTGGATGAGCTAATCAGTGCTGCAGCAGGCAGATAGGTACCCTAGCAGAAAGAGCAGAACACCATTCTGTGCTGGGCTCTAAAATAGGGTGGTTAGGTGTTACAGTGTCTGCCAGGAAAACATTCTTAAGTAGTAGGGGACAGTGAAAAATCAATCAGGGACAGTCAGAAATAAATCAATCAAGCTTATTGACAAGGAAAGTAAGGGAAAGGCAAGGATTTCAAAGAAGAATTGTGTGTGCTGTGTACAATAGATAGAAGCAGGGCAGCTGACAGACAGGGAAAGAGGAGACAGGACCTGTGGCTGTGCCTGGGTCCAGCATGCATGTGGAACCTGCACTCCCTGAACTTTATGGTGACCATTTCAGCACATAACTGGTAGTACTTAGTGTTAGGTTCTCTTCTGATAGAGATTGCCTTGACGTTTGGCAGATGGGCCCAAATAATTAAAAAATATATTTGCCAAGAATCTAAAATTTGCTAAATAAGCGTAGCATTAGCACCAGAATGTTTTCTATAATTATGGCATTATTTTACTTTATTTGTATCTGCAGATAGCAGTAATCTACCTGTGTGTATTAATGAGAAATTCGGCATCAGACCTCAATTATCTGTTTCCATAAATTCTATTGCCACGCAGTTGAAAGTTAAATGTTATTTTGGGACTTGTTCAATTTGATTAAACCAACATATAGGTGATCAACACCAATACACAGGCCAGTACATAAATCAGTTTCCCTTTATTTCTATGCTCACAAACACATTTTCATGTTTTCTTTTTATATTGGGGACTGATTATATTCAAACTAGTAGCATCTATATGTGATTACTACACTAATAGGCAGGGTAGCACACAAAAGTATTTGAAAGTAATAATGAATTTGGGCCCAAATTCGTTTCCCTATTTCATAAGTTTTTAATAAAAAAACTTTGGGAGGTGTAAATATATTTAAACTAACAGTACGTGTTTACTACACTAATACACAGGGTAGTGCACAACATTATCTGAGAGGCTCAAAAATGTGTGGGCTATTGAAGGCTTCCAAACAAAAGTCACAGAGCCATAATATGTGTAGTAGCAGCCATACCATCTATTTGGCTAGAAGTAGTAGTAGGCCACAGTTGTCCCTGCTGGTTTCGGAAAGGCGCAACATTATAGCTGAGGAGAAAGAGGATGAGATAATGGAGTGGATGGCTCACTCTACCTGTCAGTCACAGCAGGATGACGTGGAGGTGCCTTCAAACTGCCAGCGGGACCCAAAGTGCTGGTCTGTCCCACTCGCAGGCAGATTCACACTCTACCTCACCCTCCTTCAGGGTTTGAGGTACACTCCAGGCACCCACAAACACCATCAATGATATTCTACTATCCCACAGTTTTTTTGATGTAAACTAATGTATAGATATGCTTCATACTAGAATTCACAACTTCCGGTTCACACTTTGAAGCCCCCGAAACGCTTTGAGCCCACCTGAGATCTTATCAAAGAAAACCACCTTAAGTACATCTTGGATACTACTTCGTTCTTTCCTGTTACACTACGAACGATCCTGGTGGGGGAGGTAGTGTCTATTTAGGTGTCTTAAGTTTATCGCATAGACCCTCTCCTCAGTGAAGTGAGTCATTTTATTCTACTTGTTTTTATTGCACTTATCCTCGTATACTGTTACTAATTCGAACACGACACCTGAAATGTTATCCTACCAGCAATCCGGACATGGGAGGTTGCGTTTATTGGGTGTTACGTATTTATCCCTTAGACCTCCTCCTCAGTTCAGTGAGTCTTGTTAATAATTGTTCCCACTAAGACACACCCTTCCACCAGATCCATTCATCCCCCCTTTACAGAAGATTCCCTATACCAAGGATAGGCAAACTGCAGCTCTCCAGCTGTTGCAAAACTGCAACTCCCAGCATGCAAAGACTGCTTAGAGCCTACAGCAGGGAATGGTGGGAATTGTAGTTTTACAACAGCTGGAGATCCACAGTTTGCCCATCCCTGCCCTATACCATCACTTTTACTCCTCTTAGATTGGATAAAATTTTCAGCACCTATTAAATTGCAATGGATATACAGATGTAGCAAGCATTATCTTTACTCCAGGTGCAATCGGATGTTCATTTTAACACAATTTGTTGTATTATTGTTGTATTTGTTGTATTATTGTAATGTTATTTTGTTGTGCTAACACATTAAAGGGGTTATCCAGTAAATTATATTGATGACCCATCCTCTGGACAGGTCATCAATCTCAGATTGGTGGGGGTCAGACACCCTGGACCACCGCCGACCGGCTGTTAGAAGAGTTCAGGCGCTCTGTAACAGCTGCTGCCTCTTCCTAGGCCATGTGAGGTCACCGTACATCGGTCACATGGCCTAGTTGCATCTCAGCCCCACAGAAGTGAATGAAGCTAAGCTGCAATACCAACCACAGCCTATATATTATGCATGATGCTGCGCTTGGTAAAATGCTGGGACTCAGCAGCACTCACCAGCAGTAGCTCCCTAAAGCAGATGATTAATGGGGATGCCCCCCACCTATATGATAAAGATAAACTATTCTGAGGATATGTTATTATTATTTTCTGGATAAGCCCTTTAAGCCCATCAAGATAATGTTGGCTACATCTGTAGATGCAGGTAGCATCTTTGTAACTCCCATAGAACTGAATGGAGAGAGCTGTCCACATACGTGGCCACCTTTGCATTAATTCGCCATCAAAATATAGTGGCCTAAGGTCCACTAATTTGCTGGGATACAGGTCTAGGACATAGGTGTGAGTCATGTATCTATCAAACATTTATGGCATATCCTCTACATATGCTATAAATGTATATGGTCAGAATGACCATTTAATTAGCTTTAAGAAGAACGGAAATTCAAACAAAGTATTCTATTTAAAAAAAAAATCATTTTTTCTAATAAAAAGAAACTTGGTTTATGAAAGAATTTGTTTACTTACGTTTGCCATTTTTCTTCCAAACTTCACTGAACAATGTATCTTTGTCCTACTAGGGGACTATGGGTGATTCTGATCATGCTTTACTTAAAAAAGGACCTTGAGAAAGGCTCAAGGTAGGAGCCGAAACGTTGCGCTACACACATTGGTGAATAAAATGTGATTTTATTTTTCATTCTGGAGTGCTGCCGCTTTATCATTTATATATATATATATATATATATATATATATATATATATATATATAACAGAATAGAGCAGGCAGCTCTCCAGACTTGTGAAGAAAATGTGGGATTTATTAACACCCAAACAACTGCAACAATTCAGCTCGCCTTAATGGAGCCTATGTCAAGCAAAGGTTAGTGCTCAAGTGAACATTATATAATGGAAGCTCATAGTTAATTACATAACAATCAATCAGTAATCAAAGTGATAAAATAGTACATATACAGTGTACAGAAATAATTTTGACATGATCATGTTATGCATTTATATATAATACGTGATCAGTATAAAAATCAAGTTCATTGTGTAAAAGATAAGCTTTCTAAAGCAAAAAGTTGATGATACAATAAATAATTCAATCACGTGCAAGTGTGTAAGTGATTAAATAAAATAAGGACATACGCTAGTCACGGAAGCTTTCATGGATCGCAGGCTTGTCATGGAACCTAATGCGCCTGCGCCTGGTCAAACATCTCAAGAGTATGACACTGCCCGCTTACTAGCGCACGGGATCCTCCTCTCGCCCATCCCAAAAATGGAGTCACTTGTCTCTATGTCACTCTGCGCATGACCAAATAGGACCGTAATGTAGCTTATGACCATCACCAACACTGTAAAACCTTGTCGTCTATGGACATATTATATTATAAAATAAAGGGAAAATCATTAGTATTCAGGTTCCGATATGCTGAAATGGGTGACAATCGCATAACATATTTATGTCTTACGTGTCCTCCCAAAGGTAAGCAGAGATCAAATCAGCTCCATGCCTATTAACCATTACCTTACATAGGTCGGAACCTGTCCCATGAATTCCTTATGACATCATTCTATGTATACATCCCCTTGGGTCCAGTTTTGGTGCATGTTGCACCATACACCTCATCCGAATAAATAGCAATGGAGGAGGGGGTAGGTGTCACCCGATCCACTCCTACCATGAGATGGTACAAAGAAGGATGACTTACACATATAAAAAAGTTACTAAGATTAAACTGGGGAAAATACTATTGCGGTCTATTTGGATGTCACAGTAGAGAAGAAAAAACATTTGTACCACGGATCAAATTAATATATCTATTCATATGGAAGTCTCATGCTGCGTCTTGTCCTTAAAATGGCTGTAGAAATCCATTTCAGATATGACTGAAAATAACGGAGAAGAAAAAAAGAAAAATTAACATAATGTAATTTGCACTACTAAATTCAAACACTCAGGAGGTTAGGTGAACGAAACCTCATCAAATAGTGGAGGATCGAATCACCTTAAATTTAACATTTAACCCTTTGGGCTTTAATGTTTGCAAGCGGAATATCCAGTAGAGTTCACCTCCGCGTCTGGGCATCTGTACTTGATCAATAATGCGGAATCTCAAATCCCTTTCTTTATGTTGGGCCTCCACAACATGTCTGGAAACCGGTAGGTCCATTTTTTTTTTTCCTGATACTGTATCTGTGGTTGTTAAGCCTTGTTTTCATGTCCCACGTTGTCTCCCTTACATAGAGGAGACAACATGGGCATTCCAACAGGTAGACCACAAATGCGGAGTCACAAGTGAGGTGTTGTTTTATAGAGAAACTCTCTCCTGTCTCTGGATGTGTGAATGTTGAACCTTTATCCATCAAGGAACAATTCCCAATACCCATGACATGGGAAACATCCAGTGCGTTTAGCTCCAAAGTAGGCATGAAATGAAGTTTTCTTAGTGCCCACATCTGCTCGTACCACCTGGTCTTTGATGTTCTGTGTACGTCTATATGACATCAGGGGTGGATTATTGAATTCCTGTATTTGTTTAAAGCTACTGCCTAAGATTTGCCAGTGCTTCCTCAGGATTTCACTAATCCTGACACTCAAAGGCGAATAGCAGGAAACAAACGGAATATGCATCCTCTGTTTAGAGTTTGTCTCCCTATCCATCAAAAATTCCTGCCTAGAAAAAGCTTTTACCTTATTCGCCTGTTGATGCACCAACTTCTTAGGATAGCCCCTAACCCGAAATTTCATACTCATCTCCTCTAACCTCCGGTCACTAAGGTCATTGTCCTGCACGATCCTTTTTACCTGCAGTAATTGGCTATAGGGGAGTGATTTTAACATTGGTTTCGGGTGGCAACTGTCAAATTTTAGAAGTGTGTTTTTGTCTGTCGTTTTGACATAAATGTCAGTACTCAACCTCTTATCATTTCTCCTAACCATGACATCTAGGAATTGGATCTCACATTCAGATGCTACCACCGTGAACTTAACATCAGGGTCCACCTCATTGAGAAAGTCCCTAAATTCAAAAAGACCAGACATGTCACCCGTCCAGATAAGGAACACATCATCTATGTAGCGCCACCACTGAAGGACTTGTCCAAAGTGGTGGCTAACATAGATGAGCCGCTCCTCCATATATGACATAAAAATGTGATTAGCACTTGGCATCCCAAGGAGTGCTGCTATTCATAACCTTTGTCTATATATATATATCTATACTAATAAAATCCCTGTGACGTCCGTGCGTGTGTGCCGAATACTCAACTGCGCATGCGCGGCGCACAGAGCATTTGGCACACACTCAACGGACACTGTTCAGATGTTGCCAGGCAGCAGGGGGCCGGTATATACAGACTGCTCAGTATATTCTAACTTGAAGCGTCCCCATCACTATGGGGACGCCTCTGTGTTAGAATATACTGTCGGATCTGAGTTAGATCGTGAAAACTCAGATCCGACAGTATATTCTAACACAGAGGCGTTCCCATAGTGATGGGGACGCTCAAGTTAGAATATACTGAGATACGTGCAGATCGGCCTCTGCTGCCTGGCACTATCTGATCTCTTACAGGGGATGTGATCCGCACAATTAACCCCTCAGGTGACGCACCTGAGGGGTTAATTGTGGGGATCACAGCCCCCTGTAAGAGATCAGATGGTGCCAGGCAGCAGGTGGCCGGACCCACCTCCCTCCCCAGTATTAAAATCATTGGCCAGTGCGGCCTCCCTCCCTCCCTCTGACAGCGGTCGACAGCAGGAGGAAACGTGGGTACGGAACTGTCTCCCTCCCGTCCCCTCTCTGCTCCCTCCCTTCTCTGGCCCAGCAACAAGGTAAGCCAAAGGGGGGGAGGGATCAAAGTATTTGTATTTCCTCATGTGCTGCCAGAGTGCCTGCCTGCTCCATACCCCCTCTGCTCTCTATGCAGCAGCGCTTTCATTCCCCTCCCCCCTCTGTGCAGCAGCCCTTTCATTCCCCCCCTCCATGCAGGAGCCCTTTCATTCCACCCCTCCATGTGCAGCAGCCCTTTCACCCCCCTCCGTGCAGCAGCCCTTTCATCCCCCTCCGTGCAGCGGCCCTTTCATTCCACCCCTCCATGTGCAGCAGCCCTTTCATTCACCCCCTCCGTGCAGCAGCCCTTTCATTCACCCCCCATGTGCAGCAGCCCTTTCATTCCCCCCCATGTGCAGCAGCCCGTTCATTCCCCCCTCCCCCCATGTGCAGCAGTCCTTTCTTTCACCCGGCCCTGTGTGCAGCCCCTTCATTCACCCGGCCCTGTGTGCAGCCCCTTCATTCACCCCCCTGTGTGCAGCCCCTTCATTCACCCCCGTGTGCAGCCCTTCATTCACCCCCGTGTGCAGCCCCTTTATTTACCCCCGTGTGCAGCCCCTTCATTCACCCCCTGTGTGCAGCCCCTTCATTCACCCCCTGTGTGCAGCCCCTTCATTCACCCCTCTGTGTGCAGCCCCTTCATTCACCCCCCCCCGTGTGCAGCCCCTTCATTCACCCCTCTGTGTGCAGCCCTTTCATTCACCCTTCCTGTGTGCAGCCCCTTCATTCAGCCCCTTCATTGGGGAGGGGGCGGCGGGTTGGTTGGGGGCGGCGACGGGAAGGGACCCCCATGGATCAGTATTGCACCGGGCCCCGCTCAGAGTTGAAATACTATGAATAACTGTTCTTATAATAACGATCTTCACCTCTTCACTTACTACATAGTGAGGCAGGAGGCCGGGCGGGCACTGGCAGCGTAACTGATTACGTCATGCGCCTGCACCGCCTGCTTCAATAATAAAGTGGGCGGAGCAGGGGCGTCACTTAGTTATTCATAGTATTTCTATTCTGAGCGGGGCCCGATACCATTACATTCACAATAACAATCTGTTATGGGGGAATCTGTGGATGAAACATAGCATACAATGCTATGTGTCATCTACAGATACTCAAATAACAGTGTCAGCCACAGATCCCCCCATAATAGACCCCCCCCATAACAGTTTCCAGCCACAGACCCCCCCATAACAGTGTCAGCCACAGATCCCCTCCATAACAGTGTCAGCCACAGATCCCCTCCATAACAGTGTCAGCCACAGATCCCCTCCAAAACAGTGTCAGCCACAGATCCCCTCCATAACAGTGTCAGCCACAGATCCCCCATAACAGTGTCAGCCACAGATCCCCTCCATAACAGTGTGTCCTCCAGAG
Organism: Bufotes viridis; assembly: GCA_033119425.1. NCBI lineage: Eukaryota > Metazoa > Chordata > Amphibia > Anura > Bufonidae > Bufotes > Bufotes viridis. The sequence goes on along the minus strand of CM065591.1, from coordinate 335,321,265 downwards.
ATCCCCTCCATAACAGTTTGTCCTCCAGAGATCCCCCATAACAGTGTGTCCTCCGCAGATCCCCCATAACAGTGTCATCCGCAGATCCCCCATAACAGTGTCAGCCACAGATCCCCTTCATAACAGTGTGTCCTCCACAGATCCCCTCCATAACAGTGTGTCCTCCACAGATCCCCCATAACAGTGTGTCCTCCACAGATCCCCCATAACAGTGTGTCCTCCACAGATCCCCCATAACAGTGTGTCCTCCACAGATCCCCTCCATAACAGTTTCACTGTGTTGTAGACCCATAACTGGGGCTCCACAATCTTTTTGCATTTTATGTTTCCCGGGGAGCTTTGCACTTTGGATTGCTGTGTTTGAGACTCTTAAGTGAGGCTCCACGGTATTTTTGTAGCTGGTCTCCCTAAGATCAGCTATTGCTTTGTTTGAGTAGCCTCCATAACAGTGTGTCCTCCACAGATCCCCCATAACAGTGTGTCCTCCACAGATCCCCCATAACAGTGTCATCCGCAGATCCCCCATAACAGTGTGTCATCTGCAGATCCCCCATAACAGTGTCATCCGCAGATCCCTCATAACAGTGTCAGCCGCAAATCCCCCCCATAACAGTGTCAGCCACAGATCCCCCCATAACAGTGTCAGCCACAGACCCCCCATACCAGTGTCAGCCACAGACCCCCATAACAGTGTGTCCTCTACAGATCCCCCCATAACAGTGCCAGCCACAGATCCTCCATAACAGTGTCAGAACTAATGTTCTAGTGCCCGTTATTGTAACGGGCCTAATGTCTAATATATATATATATATATATATATATATATATTCTTATGCCTTATTGCTTGTCATTGAAAAACTATTTGACTGTGGTGACTAAAAGGTTAAATAAAGAGTTATCTTTGATGCTGACGTGCTGATCATTGCCATGAAAGGGAGGTTGTTAAGATGATCCTTTAATAGTCTCACTATGAGGGTTACAGCAGAAAAGAAAATACCACAGCAGCACAGAGAGTACAAAAACTCCAAAATAAAGGCATCACAGTGACAGTAGAGTACAAGTACAAGTAAAAAAAAAAAAAAAAAGGCATATATAGGTATCACATCCTAAAAGATTCAGTCCATGGATGGAAAGATATCCACAGGAACCCGAGAGGCTATGAGTGCAATCTATCTCCTTTTGGGTCAGTGTTGGTTGTACAGACTAACAGTAGTGGAGATGAATGTCTTGTGAGAGCGCTCCTTTTCACAGGGGGTTAAGCAGTCTGTCACTGACAGTACTGCCCAATGCTATTACAGTCTCATGCATGGGATGGGAGTTGGTCTTCAGCATGGAGATCAACTTGAATAATATCCACCTGCACTCCCCAAGATGTAGCTGGCACTTCTAATCAGTATGTCAAGTATCTTCCTCTCCCTGGTTGAGATGCTGCTATTCCAGGAGGCCACTCCAAAGAAAATGGCTGATACCACTACAGAGTTGAAAGAGGCCCTAAGAAGGGCTCCCTGCACTCCAACAGCTCTCAGCCTCCTAAACAGGTGGAGCCTGCTGTGACCCTTTCCGTATAGTGCTTCAATGTTATTTGCCCAGTCCAGCTTATTATTGAGAAGCACACCCAGGCACTGGTTGTCCGTCCCCTGGATATCCACTGGTTTAAGAGGATGTCTATGCTCGTGAAAGTCCACTAACATCACTAGGGATGAGCGAACCCGAACTGTATAGTTCGGGTTCGTACCGAATTTTGGGGTGTTCGTGACACGGACCCGAACATTTACGTAAAAGTTCGGGTTCGTTGTTCGGCGATTTCTATGGTGCATTTTGAAAGCCTGCAAAGCAGCCAATCAACAAGCGTCATACTGCTTGCCCCAAGAGGCCATCACAGCCATGCCTACTATTGGCATGGCTGTGATTGGCCAAGTGCAGCATGTTACCCAGCCTCTATTTAAGCTGGAGTCACGTCGCGCCGCACGTCACTCTGCTCTGATTAGTGTAGGGATAGGATGCAGCTGCTGTTAGGGCGAGATTAGGCAGGGATTAATTCAGCAAAAACACTTAATGAAGTGATCGATCTACAGCTCTGAATCATTCAACTTCTGCTAGTTAATTGCTCACTGTTTTCAGGCTGCCTAGAGCGTTTTTCTGTCACTTTTTTTTCTGGGGTAATCGGCGGCCATTTTGTGTCTTGTGGTGCGTTTAAAAAAATAGCAATCCCCTAAATCTGGATTCCAGCTGTGGCTAGCCAAGTGTAATACTGTCTGGCAAATAATATATTTTTTTTTCTGGGGTGAAATTCAATTTCCAAAATATCAATTCAATACCCTAAATCAGTGGTTTCTGCTGTGGCAGGAAAAGTTTTATAGTGTCCGTCAAAGGATAGCTATTGTTCTGGGGTGAAATTCAATTACCAAAATAGCAATATCGTAACTCTGATGTTCCAGCTGTGGCTGGACAAGTTTCATAGTGTCCGTGAAAGGATATATCATTTTCTGGGGTGAAATTCAGTTGCAAAAATAACAATACCGTAAATCTGGGGTTCCAGCTGTGACTGGACAAGTTTCATAGTGTCCGTCAAAGGATATATTATTTTCTGGGGTGAAATCCAATTGCCAAAATAGCAATACCCAAAATCTGGTGTTCCAGCTGTTGCAGGCCAAGTGTAAATCTGTCTGTAAAAGGGTATATTACACTCAGCGTGCATCTCCAAGTGTATTTCTTTCCGTTAAATGGTATATTACAGTAAGTGTTAAAATACAGCATAATCCTCTACATTTGCACACACTGTTTTGCACCTCTAGGTGTATTTCTTTCCGTTAAAGGGTATATTACATAAAGTGTTAAAATACAAGTGCTGAAAGCATAATCCTATATATTTTTTCACACGCTACTGTGCATCTCCAAGTGTAAATCTGTCCGTAAAAGGATACCTTTCATCCAGGGCCAAAATACTAGGCCTACAATTGATATTCCCCTAAATCTGTTGTTACTGCTGTGCCTGGATTAGTGTAATACGGTACATAAATAGATAGCCAGATAGTGTTGTAGTGCCTGTAAAAAAAAAAGGCCTGAATTTGAATTCAATACATTGGGCCAAATAATTTTTTTTCTTATTGTGGTGAACGGTAACAATGTGGAAAACATCTAGTAAGGGACGCAGATGCGGACATGGTCGTGGTGTTGTTAGTGGACCCTCTAGTGCTGGGAGAGGACGTGGCCATTCTGCCACAGCCACACAAACTAGTGAACCAATTTCCTCAGGTTCCAGTACCCGCCAGAATTTATAGCGATATTTGGTGGGGCCCAATGCCGTTCTAAGGATGGTAAGGCCTGAGCAAGTACAGGTGCTAGTCAATTGGGTGGCCGACAGTGGATCCAGCACGTTCACAACATTGTCCCCCACCTAGTCTTCTGCAGAAAGCGCACAGGTGGCGCCTGAAAACCAAGCCCATCAGTCTGTCACATCACCCCCATGCATATCAGGGAAACTGTCTGAGCCTCAAGTTATGCAGCAGTCTCTTATGCTGTTTGAAGACTCTCCTCACAGGGTTTCCCAAGGGAGTCCACCTAGCCCTTCCCCAGTGGTGGAAGACATAGAATGCACTGACGCACAACCACTTATGTTTCCTGTTTATGAGGACATGGGAATACCACCTCATTGGAGTCCGCATGTCTCTGATGATGATGAAACACAGGTGCCAACTGCTGCGTCTTTTTGCAGTGTGAAGACCGAACAGGAGGTCAAGGAGGAAGACTGTGTGGAAGACGAAGCAGGGGACGACGAGGTCCTAGACCCCACATGGAATGAAGGTCGTGCCACTGACTTTCATAGTTCAGAGGAAGAGGTAGTGGTGAGACCGAGCCAACAGCGTAGCCTACCCACCCTCGAGCCCTGGGCCTGAATGCCAGCATTTCTAAACTACTGGCTGGTGGACACAGATAGCTTCAAACAGCTGATGGCGATGGCTGTCCCACAGTATGTTGTTCCCAGCCGCCACTACTTCTCCAATAGAGCCATGCCTTCCCTGCACAACCAAGTATCCGATAAAATCAAGTGTGCACTGAGCAACGCCATCTATTGGAAGGTCCACCTAACCACGGATACGTAGACTAGTAAGCACGGCCAGGGACGCTATTTCTCCCTAACTGCAAACGAAGTAAATGTAGTGGCGACTGAGCCCCAGGTGGAGAGTTCTTTGGCGCACATCCTTCCGCCGCCAAAGATTCTAGGGCATCATTCTTTATCCTCCTGTAGCCTCCTCCTCCTACTCGGCTTCTTCCTCCTCTTCTTCCACCTCCTCATCGAGTCAGCCACACACCTTCACCACCAACTTCAGCACAGCCCGGGGTAAATGTCAGCAGGCCGTTCTGAAACTCATATGTTTGGGGGACAGGCCCCACACCGTGCAGGAGTTGTGGAAGGGTATTGAACAACAGATCGACGAGTGGTTGCTGCCGGTGGGCCTCAAGCCCGGCCTGGTGGTGTGCGATAATGGGTGAAATCTCATCGCAGCTCTGGGACTAGCCGGTTTGACGCACATCCCTTGCCTGGCGCATCTGCTGAATTTGGTGGTGCAGAAGTTCATTCACAACTACCCCGACATGTCAGAGCTGCTGCATAAAGTGCGGGCCATCTGTGCCTGCTTACAGCGTTCACATCCTGCCACATCTCGCTGTCTGCGCTACAGCGTAACTTCGGCCTTCCCGCTCACCACCTCATATGCGACGTGCCCACCAGGTGGAACTCCATCTTGCACATACTGAAGAGACTGTGCGAGCAGCAGCAGCAGGCCATAGTGGAGTTTCAGCTGCAGCACGCATGGGTCAGTCGCACTGCGGAACAGCAACACTTCACCACCAATGACTCTGCCTCTATGCGAGACCTGTGTGCCCTGTTTGCACTTTCACTTTTTTACAGTTTCGAGTACTCCACCAACAGGACCAGTGGCGATGACGCCATTTTCAGCGTTACAATACCACTTCTATGTCTGTTTGAGAAAACACTTAGGGCGATGATGGAAGAGGCGGCGGCACAAGAGGAGGAGGATGAGGAAGAGGGGTCATTTTTTGCACTTTCAGGCCAGTCTCTTAGAAGTGGCTCAGAGGGAGTTTTTTTGCAAAAGCAGAGGCCAGGTACAAATGTGGCCAGCCAGGGCCCACTACTGGAGGACGAAGAGGATGATGAGGAGGTGGAGGAGGATGAGGATGAAGCATGTTCACAGCGGGATGGCACCCAACGCAGCTTGGGCCCATCAATGGTGCATGGCTGTGGGGAAACGGAGGACGATGACGATACGCCTCCCACAGAGGACAGCTTGTCCTTACATCTGGGAAGCCTGGCACACATGAGAGACTACATGCTGCAGTGCCTGCGCAACAACATCAGAGTTGCCCACATTTTAACGTGTGCGGACTACTGGGTTGCCACCCTGCTGGATCCCCAATACAAAGACAATGTGCCCACCTTACTTCCTGCACTAGAGCGTGATAGGAAGATGCGCGAGTACAAGCGCACGTTGGTAGATTTGTTACTGAGAACATTCCCAAATGTCACAGGGGAACAAGTGGAAGCCCACGGTGAAGGCAGAGGAGGAGCGAGAGGTCGCCAACGCAGCTGTGTCACGGCCAGCTCCTCTGAGGGCAGGGTCAGCATGGCAGAAATGTGGAAAAGTTTCATCACCACGCCACAGTTTACTGCACCACCACCTGATACGGAACATGTTAGCAGGAGGCAGCATTTCACTAACATGGATGGTGGAACAGTACGTGTGCACACCCCTCCACGTACTGACTGATCGTGCGGCCCTATTCAACTTCTGGGTCTCTAAATTGTCCACATGGCCAGAGCTAGCCTTTTATGCCTTGGAGGTGCTGGCCTGCCCGGCGGCCAGCATTTTGTCTGAACATGTATTCAGCACAGCAGGTGTCGTCATTACTGACAAACGCAGCCGCCTGTCCACAGCCAACGTGGACAAGTGATGTTGATAAAAATGAACCAGGCATGGATCCCACAGGACCTGTCCATCCCTTGTGCAGAATAGACATTTATAACTACCTCCCCTTAACCATATATTCTTGTACTCCAGGGCACTTCTCCATTGAATCCTCTTTTTTTAATTTTGCCATTATTTTGCTGGGCAACCCAAAGTCGAATGAAGCTCTCCTCCATTTGGGTGCCAGGGGCCTAAATATCTGTAAGTGGCCTTCTCCATTGGTGGGTGACATGAAGCCTGATTCTCTGCTTTGGGACCTCTCTCCTCTGTCTGGGTGCTGGGGCCTAAATAACTAAAAGTGGCCTTCTCCATTGATGACATGATGACTTTTTTGCTGCTATGGGACCTCTCTCCTCTTTCTGGGTGTCAGGCTCCTAACTTTCATGTACTTGCTTGCTGTCTTGGTGGCAGACATTTAACTCTTTTTACTGTCATGACCGCCCCATTGTGTGGGTGTCAGGGGCCTAAATTTCACATACTTGCTTGCTGTCTTGGTGGCAGACATTTAACACTTTTTACTGTCTAATGACAGCCCCATTGTTGGGTGTCAGGGGCCTATATGTCGTTTAATCATTTGTTGTCTTGGTGGGAGATATTAAACTCTTTTTACTGTCATGACCGCCCCATTGTCTGGGTGTCAGGGGCCTAAATTTCACGTACTTGCTTGCTGTTTTGGTGGCAGACATTTAAAACTTTTTACTGTCTAATGACCGCCCAATTGTCTGGCTAGTCAGGGGCCTATATGTCGTTTAATCATTTGTTGTCTTAATGGGAGATATTAAACTCTTTTTACTGTCATGACTGCCCCATTATCTGGGTGTCAGGGGCCTAAATTTCACGTACTTGCTTGCTGTCTTGGTGGCAGACATTTAACACTTTTTACTGTCTAATGACCGCCCCATTGTCTGGGTATTAGGGGCCTAAATTTCGTTTAATTGCTTGCTGTCTTTGTGGCAGACATTTAACTCTTTTTGCTGTCTAATGACCGCCCCATTGTGTGGGTGTCAGGGGCCTAAATTTCACGTACTTGCTTGCTGTCTTGGTGGCAGACATTTGCGGGTGCCATGGCCATGGCCCTGAGTCTGTGAATGAGGCCTGTGGCACTGCAGGCAGACATGAATACTTTTTAGCTGTGATGAGAACTTCAACTCCCATAGCATTCCCACCTGATGCCACCCAACCCCCTATTCCACCTCCTCCTCCTCCAAGTTGTCAATTGATATTGGTTAATTTTTTATTTATTTTATTTTATTTTAAGTAATTTCCCTATCCACATTTGTTTGCATGGGATTTACCTACATTGTGCTGCCTTTTCCAGCCCTCTAGCCCTTTCCTGGGCTATTTTACAGCCTTTTTAGTGCCCAAAAGATCGGGTCCCCATTGAACTTCTCGAACCTGAACATCCAGGTGTTCGCTCAACTCTAAACATCACCTTAGTCTTCCCAGCATTGATACTAAGGTGGTTCCACTGAAACCAATCCAAATATTACTGGATTAATTCTCTGTACCCCATGTCATCCTCATCTGTGATGAGGACTAAACTCAAGAAAATATGTTATACTACTTGTTATTTAACACTGTGTCACGATTACTGCATTGTGTATTTATAATAACTAATTATGTAAATTAATCAGTGATAAATTAGGTAGTGACAACATTTAGCTCATAATAATCAGAATGAACCACATAGTATGGAGATCATGCTTAAAGAACAGAATCAGAAACATGAAAATGGTTATTTAGATTTTTCTTAAAGAATTGTATTTACATTTATTATTTGAAGACAATGAAATTCATTCTAATCAATCAAATACAACAAAATTGTTTTCTGGAAGAACAACTTGACATATATCTCTTATGCAAGTGGGAGTCCATTAATTTTGCTTTGTTAATTAATTCTGTATCATTGTATGTGCAGTTGTCAAAAGAATTACATTGATTTTTCAGTTGGAGAAATACCACATTTATGAAGTAATAATGAACTGGGTTGAAAGGATTAGATATGATTATGTCAAGACTTTAGATTGAATCTATATCCCAACTCAATAGGGGATTAGTCATTTAGACAGTATCAGTGGGGAAACAGCTTGGAAAGGGCACCAGTGCATGGACTAAGCCAGTAAAGATTTGCATACAGTTGAGACTTGTATAAAATAGTTTATCTTTATTGAATTGGCAAATTAGATGCAAACTGTTTCTCTATTGGATAACTATTTGATTGGTAAAATGTCGATCTGCTTGGACATGCTGTATATATTTGTAAAATATTCTATAAGGTATAAAGTAGAAAATATTATATTTTAAAAGACTGTCTCCCAGGCCAGTAATTTGAATCATACGGACTTCTGGGATAGGATTTCCATTCAACAATCTCCATTCTTACTTGGATTAAGAGGATTAAAAACCATTAAATAACTATTCTCCACCTCCCTCAAGCAGATTTGCCTTTTTTCTTGGCCATGGCTTACTTCTGCTGTGGCCAGACTTGAGAGAAACAAAGTACCATACAAAAAAGTCCCTTAGCATGACAAAAAGGTTAAAAAAAAACACATACTGAGCTGCCAGTGTTGTAGACAATGAAGTCCAGCCAAGCTACATGTCTCATTTTCAACAAGACAAATAGTTAGGAACTTGACTGTGGCTTTGTTGAAAAACTTCAACACGAGGTACAGTTTTTGTTCCTTTCAATCCAAACCCAAAGCTCAAAGTGTCATATTAATTATTTAAATCTTCACAAGATTCCAGCTGTATCTTCCGAAGCCATACTTGGTGCCAGAAGGTCTCCTGTCTGCATTAGCTTTTGTTAATTAGCACTGAAACAGGCCTTTGATCTCAGTGGATATAACAAATAAACAAGTTATAGAGCAAAATGTATTCCATTACTTAAAAGGGCTGTCTCACTTCAGCAAGTGGTATTTATCATGTAGAGAAAGATAATACTGTACAAGGCATTTACTAATGTATTGCAATTGGCCATGTTGAGTCCTTTGCTGGCTTGATTCATTTTTCCATTATTCCATTTCAATTCCATTATACATTGCTTGCTTCCAGTTTGGGGGGGGGGGGGGGTAGGGGTGTGTGGCCTCAGCTGCAGTGCAGATACAAGCTGGGGAGCTGCTGCTCATGCGTGCCTATGTGTGCTCCCACAGTCCCAGCCACCAGAGTGGTTGATACTTTTTTCTGTAGGCTGCAAGCATGGCCACCGCTTCTGGATTGTCATTTGCTGAAGTGAGACAACCCCTTTGACTTAATTTTTTCATGTTCTCATACATTTTTTTGTATTGGCAGGTTTAAATTCTTCACAGCTAATAAGAGCACTAGCTTTCACTAGTTAGAAGAACTAATGCAAATGCTTCTTCTCTCTTTCTGTTTTTTCACAATTATTTTTGGTAGTAATCTTAAGTGTTACATTTATGCACACCATACATTTAAAGCCAAAAAAAAAAGATGAATTTAAAAAAAAAAGTTAACCTTTTGCATTGTACAGGCCATTCTATCTGTGGGTGTCATGGTATAAAGCAGGAGGTGCCTAGCAGATTCATGTGTGCTATAAGAGTGCTCTTTCTATGCTTAGTAGTAATGTGGGTGGTCTTAGTGATTTATAGCTATCGCTGTATAAACAATTATACAGGGAAGGCTGAGAAAGAGCAGGGATTTTAATAAAATGAAATTTTATGAGTAAGTGTTCGTTCACACAACCATAGCTCGTTTTGTGGTCTGCAAATTGTGGATTTGCAAAACACGGATACTGGTTGTGTATGTTCTGCATTTTGTGGAAAGACTATCCTGGCCTCTATAGAACAGACAAGAATAGGACATGTTCTATTTTTTGCGGGTGCCACAGAACAGACATACGGATGCAGACAGCAGGCGGTTTGCTCATCTTTTATGAGCTAATTCAAGTGAATGGGTCCACATCCGACCTGCACAAAATTCAAATAGGCATACGCAAAATATGCTTGTGTACATGAACCCTTATACTGAATCTTTTCCCACAAAACTATATATCAATATGCTCAGATTCTCTGGCTTTATGTCATGCTGTCTGCAGATCAGACACCATGTTCAATGTGACATGTTCCATTTAAAGCCTTAAAATCAGAAAATGATAGCTAAGAAAATGTCAGTTTCCTAGACTAATAGTCCAATATAAAATGTAAAATAAAATCGACTTCGAACTGAAAAGATCCAAGGCTCCAGAGAAACCAGTAAAACATTTTTTTTGGTGTCATCTTAATTTTCTAAAATGCAACATTTCATCTGCACGTGGCTATTTTTCAAGTACAAAGGAAAGACTACTCCTCTAGAAATGAAATTTTAGTTGGTCATGTCACTGTATATAGTCCTTGAGACTCTGAAAACACATATATACTGTAGTATTACAACTGTATCAATAATATATATCTTTCCTTGAAAAACACAGTTGAACAAAAACAACAAAGTTTTCACCAGATCTTCATACTAGTTCTATTCCTTAATGGAAATGCTGGCAATCCAGCTGCTCAATGATAGGATTTAGCCTAGCCTTGGTGAAGCAAGCCCCTTAGGAGTCAATGCAGAGGATGGGAGTGGTAGTGGCCCAGATGAAGTGTTGTCACAGTGTATTCCAACAGGCCATTGGTCCCCGTGAATCAGTGAAGTGGAAATGTAGTATGGAAGAATGAAGCAAGAATTAAACATAAAAACATTCTCTTTTACCAAGTACTATGTAGAACTTGAAATATATTCAATAGCAGCTGATTTCAAGTGCAATTTCCTGGCACCAGTAAGGAATATGGATATAGGTTGGATGGCTGCAGTTTAGCACTTAGGTGGTACTGGCCTAGTAATGTTCAGGGGGATTGGTGTCTTAGCTATAGTCCCTCATCTCACAGCAGTGTCTTCAAATGCTGATTGTATCTGTTAACTCTGCTGAGTCTGTATTCTCAAGGATTCACTTGAGGCTTAGGATAAAGTTGATTTCTCTACAGAATCTGTAGCAGTAGCAGGAGCCCAGATGTGTGCTTCCTCTCCCTTCTGTGTCTTAACAGGAACTCCGTCTCCTGGCAGAAAGCAGGACTAGCCCACTCCCACCAAGAGGAGCGGAACCAGGTAGTTAGCCCTGTTCCTGTCAACCATTCTTTACTGGTAATAATAGCCATACATACAAAAGTTTTAACAACATAAATACAATATATAACTATTTACAGTTTGTAGTACAACCAAGTCTGGGGTACTACATTGGGACTTTTTATTGTTTTTTGCATGAATTTTGCTACTGCAAAAGGGTCAATTCAATTACTGTCCAATTTGACCAGAAGAATTTGTATGATTGATCCCGAACCGCATCATGGTTTTGGTTTGAAATGGAAAACTAGATGGTAGTGTGAATGCAGCCTTAGTCATGAGCATAAAGGATACATTTTCTTTTGGCAGCACCCATTCCATGTAAAGAAATCTTAGTAGCTGAACTGTATAGAGAACGATGATAGAAGGATGTCTAGAACTAGTGTGTCTATCAGAGAAAGAGATTGGTCATTGTGTTATATAACATTAATCATACAAATATAATCTATTCATCTGCTTAAGCTGATTAGTTCTCCAAAGGTTTTTGGTGGAGTTCGCACCAAAAACGTACCTGGGAGTGCTGGACTTTCTACACCAGCAACAGAAAGATAAATAAATAAATAACTTAATAAAAATTAAAAAATACTTCAGAGCCTAATTGACGTCCAAGGAGCCTGCCATCAAAAAATGAAGTACAATCTGCATGCAGCATGTTATAGAGCAGGAGTAGCTAAGTAGATTTAGTTTTAAGAGTAAAGATTCACTATAACTTGTCATTTACAGTGTATATACCGGTATTTATATCTGTACTCTTTCTAAACGCATTAGCCCCAGAAGCTGACGGCTATATATGATTGCACACTTACTTGGCTACTGAAGTCAGAAAGAGCAGAGTATCAATCTGCTCAGCTCCTTCTGCTCTATAATATGCTGTCTGCAGATTGAACTGGATTTCATGATGACAGGTACTCTTTACTTAAAAATTAGACCAAACATTACAATATACAATTAATTTTTAAAGCTGAGATGATTCATTTTTTCAAAAGTATTTTTCTTCAACAAGGCTGGTAGCGTCCTTGGTGGCCCTCTGCAATGTACATAGTCACATAAGTAACGTTAGTAATATGAAAATGTATTTCTATCCATCCACTAACTGGTACTTTTAAACAATATTATCATGTTGATGTTGTTTTATACTCATCAACAGGTAGCCCTTTGGTTATAGGTGGGTTTTTTAATAAACCACTTAAGAAACATTCATCTGGGCTAGTCTATTTTAGGTCTTAAAGATGACACCTTTTTATGATTTTTTTTTAAATTGTTGCAGTCCAAGAGCCACAACTTCTTAATATTTCTGTTTATATAGCAGTAGGTGGGCTTGTTTTGATAGATAAGTTATATTTTTCAAAGATTGCATTTTTTGCCATTGATTACCTATGAAAAAAGAGTTTTATGAGCTGTCCACCAAATTTACATCCACTGCCAGACTGCCACTGCCAGACTGCCAGACTTCATTGTAGTTACCTGAGTCAGCAAAGCCTGGAGAGCTTACCCTGCAACATCCTTCCCAAATGGGGGGAAATCCCACTCAAAACCTAAATATCTAACCCTGAGCGATCTCTGTAGGTGGCATGGAATCCTATCTTGTGTTCAACAGGTAACTGGTAGCACATGAATTGGAATAGGGTTAGAACAATGTCAGAGCCTAGTAGTAAACAAAATTGACTACAAAGACAAGCCAGGTTAAAAGCAAGAAAGATAAACAGCACAATAACTAAGGACAGGAGAGTAATCAGGATAATAATCCAAATTTAAACCCAGTAGCAAATACAAGGGGGGAAGGCAAAGCGTAGTTGGGTAAACAAGCCAGATTAAAAACACAAGAATGCTAACAAAATATACAGCACAAACTAGCATACACAGAAATCTGGTATAACGTGTAATAACCGACATTCAGCAATAGCACAGCAGGACAAATCAAACTTATTGGCTCTGAAGCCAAGTCCCCCTGTGCCTCTCTTCTCCACGGCATGGGTAAGAACAAGTGAGTTCATAACAGATCTCAGGCTACGCGCTCTTACTAACTTTGTCTAGCTTTTGGAGCAGAGAGTATTTTTATTCATTTTTTCATGGAAGAGGAAAAGAAAGCTATTTAGAATTTTTTTACACTGTTCACTGTAATGCATTGCTTTTCCGTTTTCCAGTATAGTAAGGCCCCTTTCACACGGGCGAGTTTTCCGCGCAGGTGCAATGCGTGAGGAGGACGCATTGCACCCACACTGAATCCGGACCCATTAATTTCTATGGGGCTGTGCACATGAGCGGTGATTTTCACGCATCACTTCTGCGTTGCGTGAAAATCGCAGCATGCTCTATATTGTGCGTTTTTCACGCAACACAGGTCCCATAAAAGTGAATGGGGCTGCGGGAAAATCGCAAGCATCCGCAAGCAAGTGCTGATGCGTTGCGATTTTACTGCATGGTTGCTTAGCAACGGGACCCGATCTATATTATTTTCCCTTATAACATGGTTATAAAGGAAAATAATAGCATTCTTAATAAAGAATGCATTGTTAAATAAAGTGGAAGGGGTTAAAAATAATAAAAGTTAACTTAGCTTAGCCACTTGATCGCGTAGTTGCGATCTCTCCTCTCTTTCCCTGCATCAGCTAAGATCTAAAGGACCTGTGATGACGTCACATCAAATGGTCCAATCACATGTTCCATCACCATGGTAAGATGGACCATGTGATTGGACCATGTGATGTGACGTCATGTGACGCGATCAAGTGGCTAAGGTAAGTTAACTTTTATTATTTTTAACCCCTTCATCTTCATTTTTACTATGCATTCTTTATTAAGAATGCTATGATTTCCCCTTATAACCATGTTATAGGGGAAAATAATCAATTCTCCAGAAGACCCGAAACCGGACTTCAGTGATGAAGTCCGGCTTCGGGTTGGGTACCAAACATGGCGATTTTTCTCACGCGCGTGCAAAACGCGTTACAAACGTTTGCACCCACGCGGGAAAAACACGCATATTCCCGCAACGCACCCGCCTCTTATTCGGGCGTCAAACATGACGGCCGTGTGAAAGAGGCCTAACAGAAAAGCTTAAAAAAAAAAAAAAGAAAAGAAATGAAAGTACCAGATCTGGCCTATGCTGAAAACCAATATCACCTTACAGATCCTATTGAATTTAACCCCTTAGTGACCAAGCCTGTTTGGGCCTTAATGACCAAGCAAAATTTTGGAAATCTGACATGTGTCACTTTAGCTTAGAATAACTTTGTAACGGTTTTGCACATCAAAGTAATTCTGACATTATTTTGTCATCAAATATTGTACTTTACTTCGGTGGTAAAATTCTACCAAGAAAATATGCGTATCTTTATTAAAAAAGTGAACATTTATGAAAATTTATAAAAATTGGCACATTTTCCTATTTTAAACTGCAATATTTCACATACATACATAAATACTATTCAATATTTTTATCAGAAATATATTTCCACATCTTTACTTTATTTTGGCTGCACTTACAAACATTTTTTACTTTTTTTTATTTAGAAGACTTAACGTTATATCGTTATCGTTTTTCCTGCAACAAGCCAGGTTTGCAGAGGCTTATAAGTGTCAAAATAATAGAACCCACACAAAAATGAACCCATTTTAAAAACTAGGCCCCTTAACGTATTTATCTATGGGTGTAATGAGTTTTTTACTCACTGGTTTTTAAAAAAAATCAATGCTGAAAAGGTGAAAGAAAATAAAATTTTCATTTTTTTACACAAAAGTATCAATTTAAAGACATATTTTTCCTACAAAGCACATGAAAATGAAGATGTACACCCCCAAATGTATCACCCCGTTTCTCCTGTTTTCAGAAATAGCAATAACACATGACAAAACAGATGCACACTGCGGTCTTACTAAGCCCTCAAACTGATGCTAAATTGAGAGATTAGTCAACATGTCCTGCAGTGGAGGACATGTCTTAAGCCCGAGCACCACGCCAAGGTTTCTCTAGTAGCTCGGGCCTAACACTCACCTACATGTGCCAGATGGGCAATACCAGGGGCCAGTGGGCAAAATTACAGGAACGTATTAGGCCGACTCGCAGCAGACTCCTCAGTTACCTCCAGCATGTAACCATGCCTGCAATGGGAGGAGGGAGAAGGCTGTGAGCCCCACCCAAGACTGGCTGATATGGCCCAGGCCTCACAGGTGCACCTAAATATAGCCTGTGGATGGAAAACAGGCTACATTTACATGGGAGTTTATACACCTCCAAACAATTATATATACACAAACCAACTGAAAGGTGGCATGAATCAGGATGTGCTCAACCCAAAAATGCAGTTGTGCATATATATACAGGGGAGCAGATCCTGCACTTGTGGCCCGTTGCTAATGGCGATCCCCAGCAAAACGGCATACATATACTCGCGTTGCGAATTGATCTTAGAGCTAAGTTCCTAATGGTTGTATTGCTAGAATAGAATGAATATTGCAATGCGAATAATTCAGGTTATATTAATCGCATTGCGATTACAACTTAGTTAAATTTGTGAGATCGTGATTCTCACATCCGACAGTACATTTTAGCATGGAGGCGTTCCCATAGGGATGGGGACGCTACATGCACACGGGAAGTGGGCAGAAGCGTCAACGGGCATTGACTGAAGCGGGCAGGGAGCCAGGAATCCTCCGGACAGGTAAGAACAGCTTTTGGGAAGTGGGAAGACAACCAGAGAGCAACAAGAATTAACAACTAAAAAAAAAAAAAAAATGAATATTCGAAATTGCGAATATATAGCAATATATTCGCAATATTCGCGAATTATCGATCGAAGTTGCGATATTCGCGATAAAAATTCGCAATTCGAATATTCGCTCTCAACACTACGAGCTACTTGAGAAACCTTGGCGTGGTGCTCGGGCTTAAGACATGTCCTCCACTGCAGGACATGTTGACTAATCTCTAAATTTTAACATCAGTTTGAGGGCTTAGTAAGACCACAGTGTGCACCTGTTTTGTCATGTGTTATTGCTATATTGTTATATTGCTTATTACATCCACACAATTGCCATCTTGTGTAGGATGTCTATTGTGGTACTTGTCGTCCGCTGCGGGCATCCTCCACCGTATGCATTTTTGCTGGGGATCACCATTAGCAACGGGCCACAAGTGCAGGATCTGCTCCCCTGTATATATATGCACAACTGCATTTTTGGGTTGAGCACATCCTGCTTCATGCCACCTTTCAGTTGGTTTGTGTTTTCAGAAATACCCCCATTGTGGCCCTTATCTTATGTCTTAACAAATGACAGGGCACAAACATAAAGGAGCACCCAGTGGTTTTCAGAAAACAAAATTTCCTATAAAATGGTTCAGGCCCCATTGCATACTTGTAATGGCGTTGATCTGCCAAAACAATAGAAAACCCCTATAATGTACCCCATTTTGAAAACTAGACCCCCTAAGGTATTCACCTAGGGGTGCAGTGAGCATTTAGACCCCCTAGTTTTTTGTAGAAATGAATGCAAAGCAGGCAGAAAAAAAAAATATTTTTCATTTTTTTCACAAAGTGTCAATTTAAAGACAGATTTTTTTTCTACAGAGCACATGAAAATGAAGATGTACACCTCAAAATGTATCACTCTGTTTTTCCTGTCTTTAGAAATACCCCCGATGTGGCCCTAATCTTATGTCTTGTCACACGGCAGGGCCCAAACATAAAGGAGCACCTAGGGTCTTTTAGATAATAAACTGAAAATGGTTTAGCCCCCATTGCACACATCTAATGGTGTTAAGCTGCAAAATGATAGAAAACCCTTATAAATGACCCCATTTTAAAAACTAAATCCCTTACAGTTGAGAAGTGAAGCTTAGCACTTATAAGGGAGGCAGATTTCTAAAAAGGCATTTGCATGTATATATGACTATGTCTCGCCAAACTGAAAAAAAAAAGAAAAAAAAGACTGAACTGTAGTGAAAATCAACAAGTCCAAGAAAACAGAGCAACATGTGTCCAGCTATGTTGCAAATTCCAGTTTATTCACGAGATACAAGAACACGGATAGGGCTGTAATGACAAGCTGGCACTCAAGGATAGTGACTGGTCGTGCAACGTCTCTTTAGCCCCATCAATCTCTATATGAGAAGAATGTGCTAAGTGACGCGGCGCACCATAACAGACCCCTGCCCTGCAAGGTAGACACCGCTATGCACACAATCAACCAGTCACCTACAGAGTATATAAAGGGACAGTGTCCAGAACCGTCTGTAGGAACAGTAATGGATCACTAATTCCCAAAATGATGTCATTATTTCTAGAGGTGTTATGGGGTATCCCTAAAGAAATTCTTAATAAAGCCCTTAGTGTACTGGTGAGGAACAACTCAATGATTAGAGATACTCCAAATAAAAAAATATCATGCCAACATCACAATACAGTAATGTGATGGAATTAACAGCTTTGTGTGGTAGGACATAGTCATAAAAAATGAAATTAGGAAAATGAAGGAAACAAATCAGAAAAGGTAAAATTAGTTCTAATGTTTGAAAAAATAATTATCTCCACGACTCATCTCAAAGAGATCCCTCCCTCCCGGAACGCCCACAAACTAAACAGAAAATGAGAATAAACTGACTTCCTGAACCCCCCCCCCCCGCCCGTTCTTTTTGGATTTTGCAACCGTATGGTACAGAGGCCTGGTTGTGATGGGCAACTGGGGCAGTAAATCCGGGTATCCCTCCTCCTTCCATGTTTGCTATGCACCCGACATCTTTTCTGTGGATAAGTTTTGCTGTTAGTGGCAGGGACGGGGTGAGGGAAATGGCGTTCTGAAAGCCTTTGAACGTCCTTCAATTTGAAGGCTTGCCCAGGGGACTCAAACAGGAGACTCCTGGTACTCGAGGAAGTTGAAGTTTCCCTGGGACTTTTTAAATAAAATAAAACTATTCTAGGTAGCAATCTGGATGAGGTAGATTGCTGCCTTTTTATGCCAGGCCCTGTTTTTTTGCTTCACCAGGTAGGGATAAAGCGCCTGGTCCGAGAGGTCTACACCTCTCATAAATTTATTGTAGTCTGTCACACAGACTGGTTTGTGCTTGTCCGCTGTAGGCCCCTCTCCCTAACTGCCACTGTGGTGTCTGCATGCAAGGTGGTCAGCATGTAGACATCCTTCCTATCCTTCCACTTCACGGCAAGCAGCTGGTCACTTACGAGGGCGAAGGATGTTCCTTTCTCCAAATGTTTGGAGACCAGCGGTTGTAGGTATCCAACTCTATTTTTGCAGACTGTCCCACAAGCCCCTGTGTGTGCAGCAAGGAGGGTATAATAATATTATAAAGGGGTATACTGGTATAAAAATTATCTGTGTACACATGGTACCCTTTGTGCAGAAATGGCACCAATAAATCCCACACAACTGTGCCTGATGTTCCAATATTTTCGGGGCAGCCTTGGGGGGTAAAGTTGGTAGTCTCTGCCCTCATAACTAGACAGACCACAGGTGTAGCCGGACGTGCTCTCGCACACCTTATACAATTTTAATCCATATCTGGCACGCTTGGAGGGAATATATTGACGAAAGGAAAGGTGGCCTTTAAAACTAAAAAGGGACTCATCAACGGATAAATTATTTTCAGGGGCATATAATTTCAAGAATAAATCTGTAAGGAGGGTAATAAGGGGTCTCAATTTATTTAGGCGGTCAAAGGCTGGGTCAGTTCTGGGGGGGACTTTGGAATGGTCAGAAAAATGAATGAACCGTCTTAGTACTTCATAGCGGTTACGGGACATAACTGCTGCAAACGCAGGGGTTGAGTGGACACGACTCGCAGCCCAATAGGATCGGAACAGAGTTTTTTTTTATGAAGCCCATATCCAGGGTAAGCCCCACAATTTTTTTTATTTCAGGGACACTTGTGGGGGTCCATCGTCTTGCAAAAATAGATGTGGGCTTTTGTACAGCAAACGGTGTGGCATACAAATTAGTTTGCGGCACAATTAACTCAAGGACATTATCATCCACAAATAAATGAAAAAAATCATAAGGGGTAAAATTGGTGACATCCACATTAATTTGAGGAGTGGATAAAAATTGGGGTACTTGGGGGGAAAATGAAGTGGCAGGAACCCACATAGCAGAAGGGATGGGACCGCTGGGTGGAGAATGAGAGGAGGTGGCGACTTCTACCACCATAGGGCTATGGGGTCTGGGGATGAAATCGGAGTCCCCGCTATCTGAAAATATTTCTGCCTCTGAAGCGGTGTCAGATTCAGAGTCGTCAAAGCAGAGAAATTTGTAGGCCTGCTCCGCACTGAACAATCTCTGAGCCATTTTTTTTTTCTGTAAAGGTCAGAAAGAAATTAAAATAACTGACTGTCCCTAATAGACTAGTAATGGATGGCAAATGACTGACACCCACTGACAGAGTGACACCCACCGACTGATGGACTGACACCCACCGACTGACTCACTGACACCCACCGACTGACTCACTGACACCCACCGACTGACTAACACTGACTGACCGGCAGTAACGGACGGACACAGGGTCCCTAAAAAAGATAATTGACCGTCACTAAGACGCCTAATCACGGACACTCACTGACCGCCAGTTACTGACGGACAGTTTATAATTAGATTTTTTTTCTTTATTTTTTTGGATTTCTGCACAAATTGGTCATAAAATGTGATCTGATCTTCATCTAAGTTACAACAATAGACAATCACAGTCTGCTTAAACTAATAACACACAAATAATTACATTTTACCATGTTTTTATTGAACACACCATGTAAACATTTATAGTGCAGGTGGAAAAAGTATGTGAACCCCTAGACTAATGGCATCTCCAAGAGCTAATTGGAGTGAGGTGTCAGCCAACTGGAGTCCAATCAATCAGATGAGATTGGAGGTGTTGGTTACAGCTACCCTATAAAAAAAACACACACCAGTTCTGGGTTTGCTTCTCCCAAGAAGCATTGCCTGATTTGAATGATGCCTCGCACGAAAGAGCTCTCAGAAGACCTACGATTAAGAATTGTTGACTTGCATAAAGCTGGAAAGGGTTCTAAAAGTATCTCCAAAAGCCTTACTGTTCATCAGTCCACGGTAAGACAAATTGTCTATAAATGGAGAAAGTTCAGCACTGCTGCTACTCTCCCTAGGAGTGGCCCTCCTGTAAAGATGACTGCAAGAGCACAGCGCAGACTGCTCAATGAGGTAAAGAAGAATCTAGAGTGTCAGCTAAAGACTTACAAAAGTCTATTGCATATTCTAACATCCCTGTTAGCGAATCTACGATAAGTAAAACACTAAACAAGAATGGATTTCATGGGAGGATACCTCAGAGGAAGCCACTGCTGTCCATTGCTGCACAAGAGCACCTGGATGTTCCACAGCAGTACTGGCAAAATATTCTGTCGACAGATGAAACCAAAGTTGAGTTGTTTGGAAGAAGCACACAACACTATATGTGGAGAAAAAAAGGCACAGCATACCAACATCAAAACCTCATCCCAACTGTGAAGTATGGTGGTGGGGGCATTATGGTTTGGGGCTGCTTTGCTGCACCAGGGTCTGGACGGATTGCTATCATCCAAGGAAAAATGAATTCCAAAGTTTATCAAGACATTTTGCAGGAGAACTTAAGGCCATCTGTGCACCAGCTGAAACTCAACAGAAGATGGGTGTTTCAACAGGACAACGACCCAAAGCATAGAAGTAAATCAACAACAGAATGGCTTAAACAGAAGAAAATTATCCTTCTGGAGTGGCCCAGTCAGAGTCCTGACTTCAACCCAATTGAGATGCTGTGGCATGACCTCAAGAAAGCGATTCACACCAGACATTCCAAGAATATTGCTGAACTGAAACAGTTCTGTAAAGAGGAATGGTCAAGAATTACTCCTGACTAGTGTTGAGCGAACAGTTCGAGAATAGTTCGGGTTCGTACCGAATTTTGGGGTGTCCGGGACCCGGACCCGAACCCGGACATTTTCAAAAAAGTTCGGGTTCGGGTTCGGTGTTCGTCGATTACTTCCCGCTTTCTGAAGGGCTGCACAGCAGCCAATCAGCTAGCGTTTTACTTCTTGCCCTAAGAGCCCATCACAGCCATGCCTACTAATGGCATGGCTGTGATTGGCCAAGTGCAGCATGTGACCCAGCCTCTATTTAAGCTGGAGTCACGTAGCGCCGCACGTCACACTGCTCTGATTAGTGTAGGGAGAGGACGCAGCTTCTGTCAGGGCGAGATTAGGCAGGTTAAAGTCAGCAACAGCACCTAATGAACGGATCAATTTACAGCTGAGAATCATTGAACTTCTGCTAGTTACTTGCTCGCTGGTTTTAGGCTGCACAGAGCGTTTTTCTGTCACTTATTTTCTGGGTTGATTGGCGGCCATTTTGTGACTTGTGGTGCGCCAGAAGAAGCTGCCACCAAGTCCATCAATCCATCAATACTATTTTTTTTTTTTTGCTATATCCTACATCAGGGGCTTTGGTTAGACAAGTATAATACTGTCTGCTGTCTGGCAAAGGATAGATTATTTTCTGGGGTTAAATTCAATTGCCAAAATAGCAATACCATAAATCAGTGGTTTCAGCTGTGGCTGGCAAAATAGAATAGTGTCCGAGGTAAAGCACACACGTACAGACGCACGTACACGATTCTTGAATAGTTGTATTATCGCGATAATAAAACTAACAGTGTAAAGTTGACTGTATTGCTCTAAGTTATATTCGCGTACGAATGTAACTTCTATTACAGCACACCAATGCTAAAACTGACTAAGAGACAGCTTTAAGTTCTATTCGAACGCGATTGCAACTTTGGAACTTAAAGTGGTGTACGATTTTAAAAGTTGAGTACTAAAAAGTTGGAATCGCAATGCGATTCTTATGTATTGCTTAATCGCATTGCGATTACAACTTTGAGCTACTGATCACCATGGGAACGCCTCCTCCAGTAGAATGTACTGTCGGATGTGAGAATTAAGTTGAAATCGCAATGCGATTATTATATATCTGCTTAATCGCATTGCCGTTTCAACTTAGCATTGCTAAATAATTCCATCTATATTCGTTAACTTACTGACTCAGTAAGTTAACGATATGGATGGAATTATTTAGCAATGCTAAGTTGAAATCGCAATGCGATTAAGCAAATATATAAGAATCGCATTGCGATTTCAACTTAATTCTCAGATCCGACAGTACATTCTACTGGAGGAGGCGTTCCCATGGTGATCGTTAGCTCAAAGTTGTAATCGCAATGCGTTTATTGCGGTATATTATCCCTCTGGGTGTCTTTTACAGCCTTTTTAGTGCCCAAAAGTTCGGGTCCCCATTGACTTCTATGGTGTTCGGGTTCGGGATGAAGTTCGGGTTGAGTTCGGATCACGAACCCGGACATTTTCCGGAAGTTCGGCCGAACCTCTTGAACCCGAACATCCAGGTGTTCGCTCATCTCTACTCCTGACCGTTGTGCACGCCTGATCTGCAACTACAGGAAATGTTTGGTTGAAGTTATTGCTGCCAAAGGAGGTTCGACCAGTTCTTAAATCTAAGGGGGTTCACATACTTTTTCCACCTGCAATGTTTACATAAAAACATGGTAAAATTAAATTCTTTGTGTGTTATTAGTTTAAGCAGACTGTGATTGTCTATTGTTGTGACTTAGATGAAGATCAGATCATATTTTATGACCAATTTGTGCAGAAATCCATATCATTCCACAGGGTTCACATACTTTTTCTTGCAACTGTATATTGCAGAGGTACCACAGGTAATGTCACTGTTTTCAGCATCTACGGAAAAAGTAAACTGTATGTCACAGATACAATTTTTAAACATTACACATTACTGGAGATATCCCACAGATAATGTCAATTCTGTCACCAGCGTCTAATAAAAAATTACAGGGAATGTCACAGACAGTTGGGATGAGGAAACGATATATTGGAGATGTACCACAGGTAATGTCACTGTTTGCAGCGTCTATAGAAAAAGTACACCGTATGTCCAATTTTTAAATGCACACATTACACTTAAGATGACCCCCTGGTAATGTCACTCTCAGAATTGGACACCGTCTATTGAAAAAGTAGACTGTATGTCAGAGATACATTTTTCAAAACGCACACGTTACACTAGAGATATCCCACAGATAATGTCAATGCTGTCACCAGTGGCTAATAAAAAAATTACAGGGAATGTCACAGATATTTGGGATGAGGAAACAATATATTGGAGAGGTTCCACAGGTAATGTCACTGTTCGCAGCGTCTAGAGAAAAAGTAAACTGTATGTCACAAATACATTTTTTAACCGCTTCAGGACCGCCGTACGCAGGATTGCGTCCTGCGGGCGGTCCTGTTCTTCTGATCGGACGCGCCGGGGCGTCATCTCGCGAGACGCGAGACTTCCTGTGAACGCGGGCGCGCGCGCGTTCACAGCGTCTGGCGTCTGAAGAGTTGTACTACAGCCTGCCAGCGATGATCAATCGCTGGCAGGCTGTAGATGCGATATAAATCGCATCAAACAGCTATATCAGACGCTGTTTTATGAACAGCGTCTGATATAGCTGCTACCTGGTCCTCTGGTGGTCCCATTTTCTGGGATCGACCACCAGAGGACCAGGTAACTACAGTAAAGTTGCACCAAACACTACACTAACCCCCCACCCCCTCACCTATTAACCCCTTGATCACCCCATCTAGACCCCTGATCACCCCCTGTCATTGATCACACCCCTTGTAAGGCTCCATTCAGACGTCCATATGTGTTTTGCGGATCCGTGGACTCACAGATCCGTGGATTCACGGATCCAGCGGATCCGATCCGCGGATCCGATCCGCAGATCCTCAAAACACGGACACCGGCAATGTGCTTTCCGCATTTTGCAGATCCGCACATTGCCAGAACTATATAGAAAATGCTTTTCTTGTCCGCAGTGCGGACAAGAATAGGACATGTTCTATATTTTTGCGGAACGGAAGTGCAGACCCGAAGCGCGGATCCGTAATTCCGGATCCGAGCGGGACAAAGTCTGTCCCCATAGAAATGAATGGGTCCGCAATTCCGTTCCGCAAACAGAATTGCGGACGTGTGAATGGGGCATAAGGGTCCCCTATCACCACCAGTTAGTTAGCTACTTGTTAGGTAGCTAGCGCCCAGCCCACCGCACCGCAGTCACTGATTTTGGCAGAGATTTATTCATCCACATTGATCGATGCGAATGAAGAAATCTGTGGCGTTCATTTTTTTTTTTCAGCGCAGAGGCTGAACGGAAAAAATCTCATTACCCGTATGCTCAATATACGGAGAATCGCAGAAACTCCTAATGCTGGCCATACGTGTAATGATTGCGGAGACCCTCAAATGCCAGAGCAGTACAAAAACCCACATGTGACCCCATTTTAGAAAGAAGACACCCCAAGGTATTCCGTGAGGGGTATGGTGAGTTCATGCAAAATTTTATTTTTGTCACAAGTTAGTGGAATATGAGACTGTAAAAAAACAAAATAAAAAAACAATTTCCGCTAACTTGTGCCAAATTTTTTTTTCTGTGAACTCGCCATGCCCCTCACGGAATACCTTAGGTGTCTTCTTTCCACAATGGGGTCACATGGGGTATTTATACTGCCCTGGCATTTTAGGAGTGCTAAAGCGTGAGAATCCAAATGCGTAAAAATGGCCTGTAAAATCCTAAAGGTACTCATTGGTTTTAGGGCCCCTTTGCGCATCTTGGCTGCAAAAAGTGTCACTCATGTGGTATCGCCGTACTCAGGAGAAGTAGGGCAATGTGTTTTGGGGTGTATTTTTACATATACCCATGCTGGGTGTGAGAAATATCGCTGTAAACGACAACTTTTTACATTTTTTTATTCAAAACACATCGCCATACCCAAAACACATCGCCCTACTTCTCCTGAGTACGGCGATACCACATGAGTGACACTTTTTTGCAGCCAAGATGCGCAAAGGGGCCCAAATTCCAACGAGTACCTTTTAGGAGGGTATTTTTACGCATTTTTCTTCTCACGCTTTAGGGCCCCTAAAATGCCAGGGCAGTATAAATACCCCACATGTCACCCCATTTTGGAAAGAAGACACCCCAAGGTATTCGCTGAGGGGCATAATGAGTTCATGAAAAATTAAACTTTTTGTCAAAAGTTAGCGGAAAGGGAGACTTTGTGAGAAAAAACAATAAAAAATCAATTTCCACTAACTTGTGCCAAAAAAAAAAAATATTCTATGAACTCGCCATGCCCCTCATGGAATACCTGAGGGTTTCTTCTTTCCAAAATGGGGTCACATGTGGGGTATTTATACTGCCCTGGCATTTTAGGGGCCCTAAAGCGTGAGAAGAAAATGCGTAAAATGCCCTCCTAAAGGTACTCATTGGAATTTGGGCCCCTGCGCATCTTGGCTGCAAAAAGTGTCACACATGTGGTATCGCCGTACTCAGGAGAAGTAGGGCAATGTGTTTTAGGGTGTATTTTTACATATACCCATGCTGGGTGAGAGAAATATCTCTGTAAACTGACAACTTTGAATAAAAAATGTAAAAGTTGTCGTTTACAGCGATATTTCTCACACGCAGCATGGGTATATGTAAAATACACCCCAAAACACATTGCCCTACTTCTCCTGAGTACGGCGATACCACATGAGTGACACTTTTGCAGCCAAGATGCGCAAAGGGGCCCTAAAACCAATGAGTACCTTTAGGATTTCACAGGGCATTTTTATGCATTTGGATTCTCACACTTTAGGGGCCCCTAAAATGCCAGGTGAGTATAAATACCCCACATGTGACCCCATTTTGGAAAGAAGACACCCTAAGGTATTCCGTGAGTGGCATGGTGAGTCCACAGAATTTTTATTTTTGCCACAAGTCAGCGGAAATATTTTTTTATTTTTTTTTATTTTGTTTTTACAAAGTCTCATATTCCACTAACTTGTGACAAAAATAAAATTTTACATGAACTCACCATACCCTCACAGAATACCTTGGGGTGTCTTCTTTCCAAAATGGGGTCACATGTGAGGTATTTATACTGTCCTGGCATTTTAGGGGCCCCTAAAGCGTGAGAAGAAGTCTGGAATCCAAATGCGTAAAAATGGCCTGTGAAATCCTAAAGGTACTCATTGGTTTTAGGGCCCTTTGCGCATCAGGCTGCAAAAGTGGCACACATGTGGTATCGCCGTACTCAGGAGAAGTAGGGCAATGTGTTTTGGGGTGTATTTTTATATATACCTATACTGTGTGTGAAAAATATCTCTGTAAACGACAACTTTTAAAAATTTTATACAAAGTTGTCAGTTTACAGAGATATTTCTCTCACCTAACATGGGTATATGTAAAAATACACCCCAAACACATTGCCCTACTTCTCCTGAGTACGGCGATACCACATGTGTGACACTTTTTGCAGCCTGGAGTCGCAAAGGGCCCAAATTCAACGAGTACCTTTAGATTTTACATGGCGACTCACAATTTAGCCCCGCCCAAAATGCCAGAACAGTAAACACACCCCACAAATGACCCCTTTTCAGAAAGTAGACACCCCGAGGTATTCACTGAGGGGCATAGTGAGTCCGTCTGAGATTTCTTTTTTTTTGCCAGAAGTTAGCAGAAATTGAAACTTTTTATTTATTTATTTTTCTCAGAAAGTGTCATTTTCCGCTAACTTGTGAAAAAAATGAAATGATACATGAACTCACCATGCCCCCCGCGAATACTTTGGGGTGTCTTCTTTCTAAAATGGTGTGATTTGGGGGTATTTATACCATCCTGACATTCTAGCACCTGAAGAAACATGACAGGCGCTCAGAAAGTCAGAGCTGCTTCAAAATGCCGAAATTCACTTTTTGCACCATAGTTTGTAAACGCTATAACTTTTACCCAAACCAATAAATATACACTTATTGGACTTTTTTATCAAAGACATGTAGAACAATAAATTTAGAGAAAAATTTATATAGAAATGTAGTTTTTTAAAAAATTTACAACAGAAAGTGAAAAATGTCATTTTTTAGTAAAAATTTCGGTAATTTTTTATTAATAGCAAAAAAAGTAAAAATGTCAGCAGCAATGAAATACCACCAAATGAAAGCTCTATTAGTGAGAAGAAAAGGAGGTAAAATTCATTTGGGTGGTAAGTTGCATGACGGAGCAATAAACGGGTAAAGTAGTGTAGTGCGGAATTGTAAAAAGTGGCCTGGTCTTTAAGGGTGTTTAAGCTAGGGGGGCTGAAGTGGTTAAACGCACACGTTACACTTTAGATGTGGCCCTGGTAATGTCACTCTTAGAAGCGGGCACCGTCTATTGAAAAAGTACACTGGATGTCACTGATATTTTTTGAATGCGCGCACTTTACACAGGAGATGTGGCGCGGATAATTTAATTGTCAGCAGCGGACACTGTATACGGAAAAAGTACACTGGATGTCACTGATTTTTTAGGGATGCGCACACTTTACACAGAAGAAGTGGCATGGATAATTTAACTGTCCGCAGCGGCCTATTAGACGCTATTTTGTGCAGGATGCGCAGAAAATACATATATCGCTGCTGTCACACACAATAGTCCTTAAAAGGACTTTTGGGTCTCTGAAAAGCTTTTCTAATAAAAATCTTCCAATAACACTCCCTACACTGTCTGTCCCTTCCT
Source organism: Bufotes viridis (assembly GCA_033119425.1). NCBI lineage: Eukaryota > Metazoa > Chordata > Amphibia > Anura > Bufonidae > Bufotes > Bufotes viridis. The sequence goes on along the minus strand of CM065591.1, from coordinate 335,293,533 downwards.
ATGCTCAGCTCTCCCTGACTAATACTGAGCCAAACAGGTGTCATCGGGTGCTATATAGTACCCGATGACACGTTCCGGCCAGCCAATCACTGAAATGCAAGTAGCCAACGTGGCTACTGCATTACAGTGCGTGCCAGTACCTCCCTGCATGTTTATTGGCTGTGAACTGGTGTTCGGCCGAGCATGCCGGATCAACACTATTTAGAACATGTAACTGCACCACTGAACGGCAAATAGATTTTTCTTTTTTCCACTTATACGCTCCACAAAAGGGCTTTAGAACATATATATGAACGGCAAACATATTTCACTTTTGCCACTAATGCATGACAAAAAAGGCACTGCTGAATGGCAAATATATTTTACTTTTGCCACTAATATACGACAATAAGGGCTTTAGAACATGTAACTGCACCACTGAACGGCAAATAGGCCCTTATTTTTTTCCACTTATATATGACACAAAAGGCTTTAGAATACATATCAGCACCGCTGAATGGCAAATATATTTTTCTTAGTTCCACTTATGCATGGCACAAAAGGCTTTAGAATATATAACATCACCACTTAACGGCAAATATATTTTTCTTTTTTCCACTTATACACGCCATAAAAGGCTTTAGAACGTATAACTGCACCGCTAAACGGCAAATATATTTTTCTTTTGCCACTAATACACAACAAAAGGGCTTTAGAATATATAACTGCACGTCTGGATGGCACATATCTTTTTCTTTTTTCCACTTATACAAGACACAAAAGGCTTTAGAATAACTGCACAGCTTAACGGCAAATATATTTTTCTTGTTTCCACTTATACACACCGCAAAAGGCTTTAGAACATATAACTGCACAGATGAATGGCAAATATATTTTTCTTTTGCCACTAATACAAGAAAAAAAGTGCTTTAGAACATATAACTGCACTGCTGAATGGCAAATAGGCCCTTATTTTTTTCCACTTATACACGACACAAAAGGCTTTAGAATATATAACTGCACTGCTAGGCGGCAAATATATTAATCTTTTTTCAACTTATACATGGCACAAAAGGCTTTAGAATAACTGCACCACTGAATGGCACTGAATTATACACGCCACAAACATATTACTGATATTTTTCTTTTGCCACTAATACATGACAAAAAGGGCTTTAGAACATATAACTGCACCGCTGAACGGCAAAAAAGGGCTGCAATTTTAATACTTCACCACACAATGGCTAATTAGCCCTTTTTTCCCACTAATACAAGCCAAAAAATGCTTTAGAACAGGCATGCTCAACCTGCGGCCCTCCAGCTGTTATAAAACTACAACTCCCACAATGCCCTGCTGTAGGCTGATAGCTGTAGGCTGTTCAGGCATGCTGGGAGTTGTAGTTTTGCAACAGCTGGAGGGCCGCAGGTTGAGCATGCCTGCTTTAGAACATATAACTGCACCGCACAAGGGAAAATAAGACATAGAAATATTTTCTTGTAATAAACCCTGTTAATGGCTGTATCAAACAGCACTTGCACCCCAATAACAAGAACAAATTGATGGAATTACAAAACTCTATAATGGCAATATGGGTCCCCAGTCAGTGCACCAAGGTGTAATACGATTGTTCCTATTACCCAGGCTGTAACCTCTCCTACTGAACCCTGTTCAAAATAATCGCTGTGGAATGATTCCTTCCTATCCTTTCCCTACACCTTAAATAATTTTTCCCTGAACTTGTAAATCGTTTTTTTTTTTAGTTTATTTAAGTTTTTTCTAGCACTGTCCCTAGCGCCTGCTGACGTCTCTCCCTGCACTAAGTACACTGGAAAATGGCAGAATCCAAAATGGTTGAGGCTATTATATGGCTGTGACATCACAGGGATAGCTGGCTGCTGATTGGCTGCATGCATGGCATTATGGGTTCCCAGAGTTCCTTGCTTTATGTCCTCACACTTGAGCAGCCATTTGAGGAGAAAATATGATTTATAACCATGAAGAGTGAGGAAATTTTGATTCGGCGCAAAATAAATTTTACTTGAAATTCGGATCGAATTCCACTTCGTCAACTTCGATTCGCTCATCTCTAAAGATAATGATGGTACCCTCTCTTTACCCGGCTCCCACGTGCAATCGGATACGTCATCATCCACTACTGTCTTTTTATCATTTATGTCAACAATCCGTATTTCAAGCAGCACTCCTGATCACCCGGTCACACCTGATGCATCAGCCCGCCTTCCGTCCTAGACTCGTTCGGACTTAGATTCAGCAAAAAATATACATCGCAGGCAGCATCCACGGTGAATTCACCATGGATGCTGCCTGCGATGTATATTTTTTTATCATTTATGTGACACTCACCAGTCTCATGGCACGTCCCTGACCACTGGCAACACATGCTTTCTCTGGACTCTCATCATCATTAGGGAGGATGCAACAGACTTCTCTTTCAAGTCTGTGCTGAGTTGTCCTTGCCTATTGGCCTCATTAAGCTTGTCCTTGCTGAAAAACTGAGCAGAGCCAGCAGCATGCATTATTTCCCAGGCAGGAGGAGCAGCAAAAGAACGAGGCAGTTACAAGGACAGGTGGTGGCACAGAGGTTGTTCCACGCCAACTAAGTGTGGTGTCAGAGGAACCCACCGATTCTTGGCTGTGTGTATCTGTTGAGCTTAGATGATGTTGAAGAGCAAGTCAACCATTCCAGTACAGCTGGATTGTTGGTCAAAATACGACTGGAGGATGACAGTGGCAGCAATGGCCTGTTGCTGCGGCTACTGCTACCAGCGCCCCTTCTGCTGCTGCTACTTGTGCCAGCTACAGCAACATTTTTGCCACTGTCTATTCCTTTTAAGTGCCCAGGCAACTGTTTGTTGGCCATAATGTATAGTAACTGAATAGGTAATGTGACAGATTAAGTATAAATGGCGCAGCAGATGAACTAGGTAAACTTGCCTATATAGTATACTGCCTGTTGACAGTGAGTCTGATGCACAGTAATTATATGTACAGGTGAAACTCGAGAATTTGAATATTATGCAAAGTTCATTTATTTCAGTAATGCAACTTAAAAGGTGAAACTAATATATGAGGTAGACTCATTACATGCAAAGCGAGATATTTCAAGCCTTTATTTGTTATAATTTGGATGATTATGGTTTACAGCTTATTAAAACCCCAAAGTCCCAATCTCAGGTACCCTTTGCTCAGGGGGTATGGATTAATTAGCTGACTAGAGTGTGACACTTTGAGCCTAGAATATTGAACCTTTTCACAATATTCTAATTTCAAGTTGCATTAATGCAACTCCTTTTAAAATGCATTACTGAAATAAATGAACTTTTGTGTGATATTCTAATTTTTCGAGTTTCACTTGTATAACAGAACAGATTAATTATTAATGGAAAGTAGATTAACTAGGTAAATACACCTATATATTAGACCCCTGTTGACAATGAGTCTGATGCACAGTAAGTCTATGTATAACAGAACAGATTAATTATTAATGGTGCAGCAGATTAAATAGGTAAATATGTCTGTATATTAAACTGCCTATTGACAATGAGTCTGATGTGCAGTAGGTCTACACTATGTATAACAGAACATTTTAAGTATAAATGGTGTAGCAGATGAATTAAGTAAATGCGCCAATATATTAGGCTGCCTGTTTACAGTGAGTCTGATGCACAGTAAGTCTATATATAACAAAACAGATTAAGTTTAAGCTGTGCAGCAGATGAACTAGAGCAATGTGCCTACATATTAGACCCCCTATTGACAATGAGTCTGATACATAGTAAATCTATGTATTACAAAACAGATTATTTATTGATGGTACAGCAGATGAAATTGGTAAATGTGTCTGTATATTAGACCGACTGTTGACAATGAGTCTGATGTATAGTAAGTCTACACTATGTATAACAAAACATTTTAAGTATAAATGGCATAGCAGATGAACCAAGTAAATGTGCCAATATATTAGGCTGCCTGTTGACAGTGAGTCTGATGCACAGTAAGTCTATGTATAACACAGCTGATTACGTTTAAAATGTGCAGCAGATGAACTAGAGCAACGTGCCTACATATTAGACCCCTGTTGAAAATGAGTCTGATGCACAGTAAGTTTATGTATAACAGAACAGATTGAAGGGGTATTCCCATTTCAGACAATGGGGGCTTATTGCTAGGGTATGCCCTCATTGTCTGATAGGTGCCATCACTGGGGCCCTCACATACACTGGGAACATAACGGGGAAGGTGGTGGCCAGAGGACCCTGGGTTTTCCAGGGTCTAGCCACCGCCAAGCGTTCTGCCCATAGAAGTGAATAGGAGGGCACCATGCTTGCCCCGCCACCGCACCCATTCATTTCTATGGGGCTGACGGAGAATAGCTGAGCCAGCACTAGGCTATTTTCAGAGGCCCCATAGAAATGACTGGAGGATGGCTGCGCATGCGCAGTGCACCCTCCATAACTTTCAGGTTGCCATTTTAGGAAAAACATGAACATACAAAAAAGCGAGAGGAAATTTGGATTTGTGGCAAATCTAATTTTTCAATATAGCAATAACAAAGGACAAAACAGGTGCACACTGTGGTCTTACTAAGCCATCAAACTGATGTTAAAATTGAGAGATTAGTCAACATGTCCTGCAGTGGAGGACATGTCTTAAGCCCGAGCACCACGCCAAGGTTTCTCAAGTAGCTCGGGACCTAACACTCACCTAACTGTGCCATATGGGCATTACCAGGGGCCAGTGGGCATTACAGGAATGTGTAGGCCGGCTCACAGCAAACTCCTCAGTTACCTCCAGCATGTAACCATGCCTGCAATGGGAGGAGGGAGAGGGCTGTGAGCCCCACCCAAGACTGGCTGATATGGCCCAGGCCTCACAGGTGCACCTAAATGTAGCTTGTGGATGGAAAACAGGCTACATTTACATAGGAGTTTATACACCTCCAAAAATTATATATACACAAAACAACTGAAAGGTGGTGAAGCAGGATGTGCTCAACCCAAAAATGCAGTTGTGCATATATATACAGGGGAGCAGATCCTGCACTTGTGGCCCGTTGCTAATGGCGATCCCCATCAAAAATGCATACTACACAAGATGGCAATTGTGCGGATGTGATAAATAATATACCAATATAGCAATAACAAATGACAAGACAGGTGCACACTACGGTCTTACTAAGCCCTCAAACTGATGTTAAAATTGAGAGATTAGTCAACATGTCCTGCAGTCACTGGCGTAGCTATAAGGGTCGCAGCGGTCGCAATTGAGACCGGGCCTATAAGTCAGGGGGGTCCCCTCAAGCCAGGAGAGCCACAGTAAAGCCGTACCTGCAGACGGCACACCCTGCAGCTAAATTACTAGCTAAAATAACATAGGGGGCGGAGCGGAGGCATAGAGGCGAGCCCTGCGTGCACTGTGCAGGGCAGTCGAAGTGAGGAGGGGGAGTGGCTTCAGGTCAGGAAGAGGAGTGAGTGGGACTTTCGATAGATAAAGTAGCTGCGTGCTGACCGGGTTTAGCTGCGAGCGCAACGAGACTGCTGCTGCCTGCCTGCTGGATTGTGAGGAGCTCTGCTCTGCTGGCTGCACACTGTTGATACTAAGGTGAGCGGCTCAGAGCGGCGTTGGCGGCCTGATAAACTGGACCGGGGTCCAGCCTCCAGGGGTCAAGTGTGTGTGAGTGACTGTCCCTGACCCGCCTCATGGCTGACCCAGAGCGGTGATGTTGTTCCCTGGCAGCGTCCTGCTTCATGCCACCTTTCAGTTGTTTTGTGTATATCTAATTTTTGGAGGTGTATAAACTCCTATGTAAATGTAGCCTGTTTTCCATCTATAGGCTACATTTAGGTGTACCTGTGAGGCCTGGGCCATATCAGCCATTCTTGGGTGGGGCTCACAGCCCTCTCCCTCCTCCCATTGCAGACATGGTTACATGCTGGAGGTAACTGAGGAGTTTGAGGTGAGCCGCACTATACATTCCTGTAATTTTGCCCACTGGCCCCTGGTATTGCCCATACGGCACAGGTAGGTGAGTGTTAGGTCCTGAGCTACTTGAGAAACCTTGGCCTGGTGCTTGGGCTTAAGACATGTCCTTCACAGCAGGACATGTTGACTAATCTCTCAATTTTAACATCAGTTTGATGGCTTAGTAAGACCGCAGTGTGCACCTGTTTTGTCATTTGTTATTGCTATATTGTTATATTATTTATCACATCCACACAATTGCCATCTTGTGTAGGATGTCTATTGTGGTCCGCTGCGGGCATCCTCCACCGTACACATTTTTGCTGGGGATCGCCATTAGCAACGGGCCACAAGTGCAGGATCTGCTCCCCTGTATATATATGCACAACTGCATTTTTGGGTTGAGCACATCCTGCTTCATGCCACCTTTCAGTTATTTTGTGCAATTCTAATTTTTCCTTAAATTCGGATCGATTTGCTCAACACTAGTCATTAGTATATAAATGGTGTTGTAAGCCATGGGACCTGTCCCAGGCCAGAAGCATAAATGGAGAAAACTAGAGGACCCAGGACAGAGCCTTCAGGAACAGCAGCAGAGGGGTTGTGATGAGGAGGTGGTGTATGATTTGGAAAAACTGAAGGGTCTGTTGGTGAGGTAAGAGGAGATCCATGAGAGGTACTCTGATATCGAGGGATGGGAGGGTTTGTAACAGGAGAGAGTGGTTGACTATAAAAGGCAGAGGAGAGACCAAGGAGGAGCACTGGGAAATTATATTTACGTTTGACATATAGCAGATGATTGGAGACTTTGGTTAGGGTGGTTTCAATGGAGTGATTGCGTCTGAATCCAAATTGCAGTGGATCAAAAGTGAGTAGGATGAGAGCTGGGAAGATAGTTCAAGATGGACATGTTCTAGGAGTTTTTATGCGAATAGGAGAAAAGTGATGGTGTGATAGTTGGATAAAGAGGATGGGTCCAGGGAGGACTTCTTCAGTATGCGTGTGATGGTTGCATGCTTCAAGAGGAAGTGAAAATGACAGTGGTTAGTGATAGGTTGAAGGTGGATTAGGACAGGGATAACTATTGTAGGGAGTTTAGGGATGAGGTGGGATGGGGTTGGGTCAAGGGCACAGGTGATGAGGTGTGATTTTGAAATTAAGGTGGATTTGGTGTTACCTTTTTGATAATACCAAAAAGGTATTTTTTTTTTCCACTAGATTAGCTATATATGGATATGTTCAATGGGAAATTGTAGTATTTTTTTCACTTCTACCCTTTTTAATTTTTAATAAACTTAATTTTTTTCATATATTTTGATTCTGATATCTGCAATCCTCTTATGTAATTACCCCCATACATGTATTTTAGATGCCATAGTGAAGGCCTCTGTACATGGCCCGATGTAGCAAGTGATTGCCGGGAGGGAAGCGTTTTTCTGCCATTAACTGCCTTATTGGACATAGTATTGTTTATAGAATAGAGAGATGTTGTATCTGAAGTGCATTCACTACCCCCTCCCCTTTTTACAGACACGGACACACAAAAACACCATGAGACCTTTGACTTTAAGGTGACAGGGTTAGATGACATCCATGGGTAACTGAATAGGAGTAATGACAGAATTATTATTCCAACAGCTTATTCGGTTGTGTGTGTGTATGTACTTACTTGTATTACATTGCTGTCTGTCTGTAGGCAGGTTGTCCATAGCATCCAATCACAGTTTTTTTTATTTTTATCAAACTACTCTAGTAAAATGAAAGCTGTGCTGCAATAGGTTGCTATGGAGCAACAAAGAAAGTTTCTTTTACATAGTTTTAAGAAATCTGCTCCATTAAATACAGTTTGTATAGCAGATACGGGAGCTGTATAATGTATTTATTGTTACCAGGGTTTACATATACAAGAACAAAGAAACTTTTTCCCCATCAGTCTGCCTATGAGAAAGTGAAAACAAAATTTTAGAAATGTTTGAAAAATTATTAAGGAAAGACTAATATTTTGCCTGGATGTAATGACAAATTCAGACCCTTTTCTATGACACTTAAAATTTTGCTCTGGGGGGGCCTCCCAATTCTCTTGATCATCTTTAAGATATTTCTACATCTACACCCTGAATGAGGTCCACCTGTGGTAAATTCATTTGATTGGACATCATATGGAAAGACACACCCTTAGCAATTTATGATCTCACAGCTGACAATGTCAGAGAAAAAAACAAGCCATGAGGAGAAAAGAATCACCTGTAAACTTCAGAGACATGATTGTGTGGAGTCACATATCTGGAAGAGGGTACAAAAAAACCTGCTGCACTGAAAGTTTCCAAGAATATAATCTCCTTCAAATGGAAAATGTTTGGAACAACCAGGACTCTTCTAGGAGCTGGTAGCCCAATCAACTAAGTAATTGGGCGATATGTGCCCTGGTAAGAGAGGTGATCAAGAACCCAATGGTCACTCTAGCTCCAAAGATTATGTGTGTAGATGGGAGAAGCTTCTACAAGGTCAACCATTACTACAGCACTCCACCAATCTGGGCTTTAAAGAACTCTCAGATGGCAACAAACAAGATTTTCTGATGAATCCAATAATCCAATTGAGCGTTTTGGTCTCAATTCTAAGCATTATGTCAGGCACTGCTCCTCTCCTGCCCAATACCATCCCAATACCATCCCTACAGTGAAGCATGGTGGTGGCAGCATCATGTTGTGGGAGTGTTTTATAGCAGCTGGGACAGGGAGACTGGTCAGGGTTGAGGAAAAGTCGAATACTGCAAAGTACAAATATATTCTAAATGAAAACCTGATCCAGAGTGCTCTGGACTTCAGACATGGCTGAAGATTCACCTTCCAACATTACAGTGACTGTAAGCACACAGCCTAGAATACACAGGAGTGGCTTAGGGACAACTCAGTCAACATCCCTGACTGGCCCAGTCGGAACCCTGAATTAAACCCAATTAAATATCTTTGGAGAGACCTGAAAATGGCTGTCCATGGCTGTTCACCGACTATCCTCATCCAATCTGATAGCACATCATACTCATGCCAAAGGTGCTTCCACTAAGTACTGAATACTTGTGTTAGGGTCTGAATACTTGTGTTAATGTTTTAGTTTTACCTTTTCAATAAATTAGCAAAGATTTTGAACACACATTGGGGGTCATTTATTGAGCTGAAATACACCTATATTAGGCCTCTTTCACACTTGCGTTGTTAGGATCCGGCATGCACTTCCGTCGTCGGAAATGCCCGCCGGATCCGTAACAACGCAAGTGACTGTTCCATGCGATCACGTGATCCATGTGCATGGGGCGCCCTGACGTCACTCTGGAGCGCTCCGGGAGCCGCACGGACTGTAAGGCCTCATGCACACGACTGTTTTTTTATGCTGTCCGCAAAAAGGGGTTCCGTTGTTAAGTGATCCGCGTCCGTTTTTGCCTTCCGTTGTGTTTCCGTGTGTCTTCCGTTTTTTTTAGCGGACAGGACCCAAAAGATTTTACCAAAAGACAGGCTGACAATTTTTCCCAAGTGCCTGCCAAGGGATCCGCAAAAAAAACGGACACGGAACGCGGATGACACACGGATGGCCATCCGCATTTTTCACGGACCCATTGACTTAAATGGGTCCGTGAACCGTTTTTCACGGACAAGAATAGGACAGGTTATATTTTTTGGACGGACTGGAATCACGGACCACGGACGCGGAGGACAAACCGTGCATTTGCCGAGGTTTCCACGGACCCATTGGAAACCAATGGGTCCGCAGAAAATCACGAAAAACGGAGCAACGGACACGGAATCAAACAACGGTCGTGTGCATGAGGCCTAAGTATACTGCTCCCCCGCTCCCCACTACACTTTACCATGGCAGCCGGGACTTTAGCGTCCTGGCTGCCATGGTAATCATTCAGAAAAAGCTAAACGTCGCATCCGGCGATGCGCCGAAACGACGTTTAGCTTAAGGCCGGATCCGGATTAATGCCTTTCAATGGGAATTAATTGCGGATCCGGCCTTGCGGCAAGTGTTCAGGATTTTTGGCCAGAGCAAAAAGCGGTATTTTCTCTTGCCAAAAAACGTTCCGGTCCTGAACTGAAGACATCCTGATGCATCCTGAACGGATTTCTCTTCATTCAGAATGCATGGGGATAAAACTGATCAGGATTTTTCCGGTATAGAGCCCCGAGGACGGAACTCTATGCCGGAAAACAAAAACGCAAGTGAGAAAGAGCCCTTAGGTGTATTTCAGGCGCAGAATACGGTGCAATGGTTAGTTGCGCTGCAATCTGCGACTTCTCCCCACTCACACCAGGTCTAAAATTGTGGGCGTGGTGTGGGCAGGGAAGAGGAGGGGCCGGCAGGCCTGTCTCATTTAGCATTTTCTTTGCCAAATTTAGGAGTAGAAAAAGGTGTCTGTCTAACATTTTGAACTGGTGGAGGATCCGCCAAAATTATGAAAAGGCCAGCACCAGCTTAGAGGTTTATTAAGACTGGCGTCCTTAAAAATGTCCCCCTTTGTCATTATGGGGTATTGATTTTTAAATGTTAACACAAGGTAGCAAAATAATAGAATGTGAAAAAAGTGAAAGTGACCTTCTGAATGCTATATATATATATATATATATATATATATATATACACATACATACAATGGACATAAAATGTCTGCACACCCCTATTAAAATGTCAGGTTTTTGTCATGTCAAAAAAGTCAGATCAAGGCAAATTATTTCAGATTTATTTCCATCTTCAATGTGACCCAAAATCTATACAATTCTATTCAAAAACAAACTAAAATAATTTATAAGGGGGAAAAAATAACAAAACTAAAATAATGTGGTTGAATAAATGTGAAAGCACTTATAACTGGGGATGTGGTTGTGTTCAGGGTTAGCCAATCAGATTTCAACTTACATAAAATAGTAGTCAGTACACAGTTACCAACATCTCAAGTGATTCAGATTAACCTTATATAAAAAGTCAACTGTTCTAGTGGGATTTACTTGACATTTTCCTAGTTGCATTTTATAGTAAAAGCCATGGTCCATAAAAAGCTTACTACTAGTGTTGAGCGAACAGTTCGAGCATCGTTCGGGTTCGTACCGAATTTTGGGGTGTCCGGGACCCGGACCCGGACATTTTCAAAAAAGTTCAGGTTCGGGTTCGTCGTTCGGCATGTATTTAGGCGCATTTTGAAAGGCTGCAAAGCAGCCAATCAACATGCATCATACTACTTGCCCTAAGATGCCATCGCAGCCATGCCTACTATTGGCAAGGCTGTGATTGGCCGAGTGCAGCATGTGACTCAGCCTCTTTATAAGCTTGTGCGCACGTCGGGACGTGCTCACTCCCGATGTGAATAGAACAGGGATAGACGCAGCTGATGCTAGGGCGAGAATAGGCAGGGATAATTGAATAACTGGAAGCAAATTTCTCTCCTCCACCTGTGATTCATCTGAACAACTGCAGCTGAGCTGCTTTTTGATAGGGATTGGCTATTTTTAGAGTGGCCAGAGTGATTTTTCCATCCACATGTACCTGGGCTGACCGCCGGCCGCCATTTGCGACTTGTAGTGCTGCAGCAGAAGCTGCCACAGTGTGCATTCCAAAGCTCCAAACAAGTCAGACATCTACACCTGGGATTCAGACCAATAGCGATTTAGCAGCACAGTCCAAGGCTATTTTTTTAAAGGTTGTGCAGACCATTTTGTGGCACATGTTACTGGGCTGATAGGCGGCGGCCATCTTGGGACTAGTGCTGCAGCACAATCTCTCCCAACGTCCATTAATCACTTGTAATAGTGGTCTGTGCCATAGAAATCCTACATCAGGGACTTGGGTGTGCTTGTGTCACCCCTACTAATACCAGTCCACCTGTAATCCATACAGTCAAAAGACTGAAAGTATTCCAGTGAGGGAATTTTTTTATTTAAAAAGGCCAAGTTAGTTTATCTGGCGTTCAATATACTAGATACAGTTAGGCCTGCGTTTCATACATCTGGAATTAGCAAATTAATGTGCTGGGGTTGGGAAAACATATATGTACCCATACTAGAATCTGTCAAAGAAAGCGGTACTCACATATAACAGTCATTCCATCTGTAATCCATACAGTCAAAAGACTGAAAGTATTCCAGTGAGGGAATTTTTTATTTAAAAAGGCCAAGTTAGTTTATCTGGCGTTCAATATACTAGATACAGTTAGGCCTGCGTTTCATACATCTGGAATTAGCAAATTAATGTGCTGGGGTTGGGAAAACATATATGTACCCATACTAGAATCTGTCAAAGAAAGCGGTACTCACATATAACAGTCATTCCATCTGTAATCCATACAGTCAAAAGACTGAAAGTATTCCAGTGAGGAATTTTTTTATTTAAAAAAGGCCAAGTTAGTTTATCTGGCGTTCAATATACTAGATACAGTTAGGCCTGCGTTTCATACATCTGGAATTAGCAAATTAATGTGCTGGGGTTGGGAAAACATATATGTACCCATACTAGAATCTGTCAAAGAAAGCGGTACTCACATATAACAGTCATTCCATCTGTAATCCATACAGTCAAAAGACTGAAAGTATTCCAGTGAGGAATTTTTTATTTAAAAAAGGCCAAGTTAGTTTATCTGGCGTTCAATATACTAGATACAGTTAGGCCTGCGTTTCATACATCTGGAATTAGCAAATTAATGTGCTGGGGTTGGGAAAACATATATGTACCCATACTAGAATCTGTCAAAGAAAGCGGTACTCACATATAACAGTCATTCCATCTGTAATCCATACAGTCAAAAGACTGAAAGTATTCCAGTGAGGAATTTTTTATTTAAAAAAGGCCAAGTTAGTTTATCTGGCGTTCAATATACTAGATACAGTTAGGCCTGCGTTTCATACATCTGGAATTAGCAAATTAATGTGCTGGGGTTGGGAAAACATATATGTACCCATACTAGAATCTGTCAAAGAAAGCGGTACTCACATATAACAGTCATTCCATCTGTAATCCATACAGTCAAAAGACTGAAAGTATTCCAGTGAGGGAATTTTTTTATTTAAAAAGGCCAAGTTAGTTTATCTGGCGTTCAATATACTAGATACAGTTAGGCCTGCGTTTCATACATCTGGAATTAGCAAATTAATGTGCTGGGGTTGGGAAAACATATATGTACCCATACTAGAATCTGTCAAAGAAGCGGTACTCACATATAACAGTCATTCCATCTGTAATCCATACAGTCAAAAGACTGAAAGTATTCCAGTGAGGAATTTTTTTATTTAAAAAGGCCAAGTTAGTTTATCTGGCGTTCAATATACTAGATACAGTTAGGCCTGCGTTTCATACATCTGGAATTAGCAAACTAATGTGCTGGGGTTGGGAAAACATATATGTACCCATACTAGAATCTGTCAAAGAAAGCGGTACTCACATATAACAGTCATTCCATCTGTAATCCATACAGTCAAAAGACTGAAAGTATTCCAGTGAGGGAATTTTTTTATTTAAAAAAGGCCAAGTTAGTTTATCTGGCGTTCAATATACTAGATACAGTTAGGCCTGCGTTTCATACATCTGGAATTAGCAAACTAATGTGCTGGGGTTGGGAAAACATATATGTACCCATACTAGAATCTGTCAAAGAAAGCGGTACTCACATATAACAGTCATTCCATCTGTAATCCATACAGTCAAAAGACTGAAAGTATTCCAGTGAGGGAATTTTTTTATTTAAAAAGGCCAAGTTAGTTTATCTGGCGTTCAATATACTAGATACAGTTAGGCCTGCGTTTCATACATCTGGAATTAGCAAATTAATGTGCTGGGGTTGGGAAAACATATATGTACCCATACTAGAATCTGTCAAAGAAAGCGGTACTCACATATAACAGTCATTCCATCTGTAATCCATACAGTCAAAAGACTGAAAGTATTCCAGTGAGGGAATTTTTATTTATTTAAAAAGGCCAAGTTAGTTTATCTGGCGTTCAATATACTAGATACAGTTAGGCCTGCGTTTCATACATCTGGAATTAGCAAACTAATGTGCTGGGGTTGGGAAAACATATATGTACCCATACTAGAATCTGTCAAAGAAAGCGGTACTCACATATAACAGTCATTCCATCTGTAATCCATACAGTCAAAAGACTGAAAGTATTCCAGTGAGGGAATTTTTTATTTAAAAAAGGCCAAGTTAGTTTATCTGGCGTTCAATATACTAGATACAGTTAGGCCTGCGTTTCATACATCTGGAATTAGCAAACTAATGTGCTGGGGTTGGGAAAACATATATGTACCCATACTAGAATCTGTCAAAGAAAGCGGTACTCACATATAACAGTCATTCCATCTGTAATCCATACAGTCAAAAGACTGAAAGTATTCCAGTGAGGGAATTTTTTATTTAAAAAGGCCAAGTTAGTTTATCTGGCGTTCAATATACTAGATACAGTTAGGCCTGCGTTTCATACATCTGGAATTAGCAAACTAATGTGCTGGGGTTGGGAAAACATATATGTACCCATACTAGAATCTGTCAAAGAAAGCGGTACTCACATATAACAGTCATTCCATCTGTAATCCATACAGTCAAAAGACTGAAAGTATTCCAGTGAGGGAATTTTTATTTATTTAAAAAGGCCAAGTTAGTTTATCTGGCGTTCAATATACTAGATACAGTTAGGCCTGCGTTTCATACATCTGGAATTAGCAAACTAATGTGCTGGGGTTGGGAAAACATATATGTACCCATACTAGAATCTGTCAAAGAAAGCGGTACTCACATATAACAGTCATTCCATCTGTAATCCATACAGTCAAAAGACTGAAAGTATTCCAGTGAGGGAATTTTTTATTTAAAAAAGGCCAAGTTAGTTTATCTGGCGTTCAATATACTAGATACAGTTAGGCCTGCGTTTCATACATCTGGAATTAGCAAACTAATGTGCTGGGGTTGGGAAAACATATATGTACCCATACTAGAATCTGTCAAAGAAAGCGGTACTCACATATAACAGTCATTCCATCTGTAATCCATACAGTCAAAAGACTGAAAGTATTCCAGTGAGGGAATTTTTTTATTTAAAAAGGCCAAGTTAGTTTATCTGGCGTTCAATATACTAGATACAGTTAGGCCTGCGTTTCATACATCTGGAATTAGCAAACTAATGTGCTGGGGTTGGGAAAACATATATGTACCCATACTAGAATCTGTCAAAGAAAGCGGTACTCACATATAACAGTCATTCCATCTGTAATCCATACAGTCAAAAGACTGAAAGTATTCCAGTGAGGGGATTTTGCTTATAAAAATAATATATTTCATTGTGGTGCGAGTTGAATCGCAACAATGAAGAAAAATACTATTAAGGGACGAGGACGCGGTCGTGGTGGTGTCCGTGGAGCCTCTGTTGCTGGTAGAGGACGTGGCCGTTCGGCCCCAGGCGCACACAGTAGGGAACGAACTCCCTCAACTAGCCGGCAGAATGTACCGCAATATCTCGTGGGGCCCAATGCCGCTCTTAGGATGGTAAGGCCTGAGCAGGTACAGGCATTAATCGATTGGGTGGCCGACAGTGCTTCCAGCACGTTCACCACATGGTCTTCCACCCAGTCTTCTGCGGAAAGCGCACAGGTGGCACCTGAAAACCAAGCCCATCAGTCTGTCACATCACCCCCAAGCATATCAGGGAAACGGTCTGAGCCACAAGTTATGCAGCAGTCTCTTCTTCTGTTTGAAGACTCTGCTTCCAGGGTTTCCCAGGGCGTCCACCTAGCCCTTCCCCAGTGGAGGAAGACATACCATGCACTGACGCACAACCACTTATGTCTCCAGATGAAGAGGACATGGGAATACCACCTCATCGGAGTCCGCACGTCTCTGATGATGACGAAACACAGGTGCCCACTGCCGCGTCTTTTTGCAGTGTGCAGACTGAACAGGAGGAGGTCAGGGAGGGAGACTGGGTGGAAGACGATGCAGAGGACGATGAGGTCTTAGACCCCACATGGACTGAAGGTCGTGGCGATGACTTTCACAGTTCAGAGGAAGAGGTAGTGGTGAGACCGAGACAACAGCGAAGCCAAAGAGGGAGCAGGGGCCAAAGCAGGCGAGCCGCCGCCCCAGAGTTCGCCTGCTACTGGACATCGCCAACAGGGACCCAGCCCCACAAAGGCAGCTTCAAAGAGTTCCCTGGCATGGCACTTCTTTAAACAATGTCCTACCGACAAGACCCGAGTGACTTGCACGCTCTGCCATCAGAGCCTGAGGCGAGGCATTAGCGTTCTGAACCTCAGCACAACCTGCATGACCAGGCATCTACATGCAAAGCATGAACTGCAGTGGGGTACACACCTTAAAAACCAGGCACTCGCTGAGGCTCCCCTGCTCCCTCTACCGCTGCTGCCTCGGCTTCCGCCTCGAGAGGAATGTTGCCACCTGCCGAGCAGCAAACAGAGGATGTGCCACCGACACCACCACCACCGCCACCGTCAACTAGCGTCTCCACTATATCACACAGCAGCGTTCAGCTCTCAATATCTCAAACCTTAGAGAGGAAGCGCAAATTCCCCGAGTCACCCTCGAGGCCCTTGGCCTGAACGCCAGCATTTCTAAACTGCTGGCCTTTGAAATGCTGTCATTCCGGCTGGTGGACACAGACAGCTTCAAACAGCTGATGGCCATGGCTGTCCCGCAGTATGTGGTTCCCAGCCGCCACTACTTCTCCAAGACAGCCGTGCCTTCCCTGCACATGCAAGTGTCCGATAAAATCAAGTGTGCACTGCGCAACGCCATTTGTGGCAAGGTCCACCTAACCACAGATACGTGGACCAGTAAGCACGGCCAGGGACGCTATATCTCACTAACTGCACACTGGATGAATGTAGTGGCGGCTGGGCCCCGGCGGACAGTTCCTTGGCGCACGTCCTTCCGCCCCCTAGGATCGCAGGGCATCATTCTCTGCCTCCTGTAGCCTCCTCCTCCTACTCGGCTTCCTCCTCCACTGCTTCCACCAGCTCATCCGGTCAGCCACACACCTTCACCACCAACTTCAGCACAGCCCGGGGTAACGTCAGCAGGCCATTCTGAAACTCATATGTTTGGGGGACAGGCCCCACACGCGCAGGAGTTGTGGCGGGGTATTGAACAACAGACCGGCGAGTGGTTTCTGCCGGTGGGCCTCAAGCCAGGCCTGGTGGTATGCGATAATGGGCGAAATCTCGTGGCAGCTCTGGGACTAGCCGGTTTGGCGCACATCCCTTGCCTGGCGCATGTGCTGAACTTGGTGGTGCAGAGGTTCATTCACCACTACCCCAACATGTCAGAGCTGCTGCATAAAGTGCGGGCCGTCTGTGCGCGCTTCCGCCGTTCACATCCTGCCGCTGCTCGCCTGTCTGCGCTACAGCGGAACTTCGGCCTTCCCGCTCACCGCCTCATATGCGGCGTGCCCACCCGGTGGAACTCCACCTTGCACATGCTGGAGAGACTGTGCGAGCAGCAGCAGGCCATAGTGGAGTTTCAGCTGCAGCACGCTTCGCGTCAGTCGTACTGCCGAACAGCACCACTTCACCACCAATGATTGGGCCTCCATGCGAGACCTGTGTGCCCTGCTGCGCTGTTTCGAGTACTCCACCAACATGGCCAGTGGCGATGACACTGTTATCAGCGTTACAATACCACTTCTATGTCTCCTTGAGAAAACACTTAGGGCAATGATGTTAGAGGAGGTGGCCCAGGTGGAGGAGGAGGAGGAGGATGAGGGCTCGTTTCTAACACTTTCGGGCCAGTCTGTTCGAATTGGCTCAGAGGGAGGTTTGTTTAAGCAGCAGAGGACAGGTTCACAAGTCGCCAGCCAAGGCACTGTACTGGAGGACGAGGAGGATGAGGAGGAGGAGGTGGAGGGGGACGAGGATGGCGCAAGTTCACAGCGGGGTGGCAGCCCAGGCCCATCACTGGTGCGTGGCTGGGGGGATACGGTGGACGATGACGATCGCCTCCCACAGAGGACAGCTTGTCCTTACCCATGGGTAGCCTGGCCCACATGAGCGAATATATGCTCCAATGCCTGCGCAGCGACAGCAGAGTTGCCCACGTTTTAACGTGTGCAGACTACTGGGTGGCCACCCTGCTGGATCCCGGTATAAAGACAATGTGCCCACTTTAATTCCTGAACTGGAGCGCGACCGTAAGATGCGCAGTACAAGCACTGCGCTGATAGAGCGCTCTTGAGAGCATTCCCACATGTCACAGGGAACAGGTGGAAGGTGAAGGCAGAGGAGTGGCAAGAGGTCGCCAACGCAGCTGTGTCACGGCCAGCTCATCTGAGGGCAGGGTTAGCATGGCAGAAATGTGGAAAAGTTTTGTCTCCACGCCACAGCTATCTGCACCGACACCTGATACGGAACGTGTTAGCAGGAGGCAGCATTTCACTAACATGGTTGAACAGTATGTCTGCACACCCCTCCACATCCTGACGGATGGTTCGGCCCCATTCAACTACTGGGTTTCGAAATTGTCCACGTGGCCAGAGTTAGCATGTTATGCCTTGGAGGTGCTTTCCTGCCCGGCGGCCAGCGTTTTATCTGAGCAGCGTATTCAGCACGGCAGGGCGTCATTACTGACAAGCGCAGCCGCCTGTCCACAGCCAACGTGGACAAGCTGACCTTCATAAAGATGAACCAGGCATGGATCCCACAGGACCTGTCCCTCCCTTGTGCAGAGTAGTCCTTATTAACTGCCTAAAACATGTCTTGTTGTGCTACGGGCCACTTCTTTATTTGATACAAATTTTATGAAACCCACAGTTGAATGAAACTCTTCTCTGTCTGGGCGCGGGGCTAACCAGATGAAAGTGGCCGGTTAAACTAACGGGTGACATGAAGCCATAACCTCTGCCATGCTACCTCTGTCTTCTGTCTGGGTGCTGAGGCCTAAGTCAAATAAAGCGGTCTTCTGCTGTGCTGGGGATATGAAGCTAATCTCTGACCTCTCTCCTCTGTCTGGGTCCAAAGGCCTAAATCACTGAAAGAGGCCTTCTCCTGTGGTGTGTGATATGATGCCAGAATATGTGCTGTGGGGCCTCTCTCCTCTTCCTGGGTGCAGGGGTCAAATAAACTAAATTGTGGCCTACTCCTGTGGTGGTTGATATGATGCCTGATTCTCTGATGTGGAACCTCTCTCCTCTGTTTGGGTGAAGGGGTCAAAGTAACTCAATGGTGGCTTCTCCTGTGGTGGCTGATATGATGCCAGAATATGTGCTGTGGTGCCTCTCTCCTCTTCCTGGGTGCGGGGGTCAAAGTAACTCAATGGTGGCTTCTCCTGTGGTGGCTGATATGATGCCAGAATATGTGCTGTGGGGCCTCTCTCCTCTTCCTGGGTGCAGGGTCAAAGTAACTAAATGGTGGCTTCTCCTGTGGTGGTTGATATGATGCCTGATTCTCTGCTGTGAAACCTCTCTCCTCCATCTGGGTGTAGGGGTCAAAGTCTTTCAAAGTCGCCTTCTCCTGTGCTGATTGATATGAAGCTGATGGTTGTGCCATCTGACATGGTTGCCAGGGTCTGATTCAATGGGGGCCTACTCCTGTGGTGGGTGATCTAAATGCCTGATTCTCTGCTGTGAAACCTCTCTCCTCCGTCTGGGTGTAGGGGTCAAAGTCTTTCAAAGTCGCCTTCTCCTGTGCTGATTGATATGAAGCTGATGGTTGTGCCATCTGACATGGTTGCCAGGGTCTGATTCAATGGGGGCCTACTCCTGTGGTGGGTGATCTAAATGCCTGATTCTCTGCTGTGAAACCTCTCTCCTCCGTCTGGGTGTAGGGGTCAAAGTCTTTCAAATTCGCCTTCTCCTGTGCTGATTGATATGAAGCTGATGGTTGTGCCATCTGACATGGTTGCCGGGGTCCCATTAAATTGGGGCCTACTCCTGTGGTGGGTGATCTAAATGCCTGATTCTCTGCTTTGAAACCTCTCTCCTCCGTCCGGGTGTAGGGGTCAAAGTCTGTCAAAGTCGCCTTCTCCTGTGCTGATTGATATAAAGCTTATGCTTGTGCCATCTGACATGGTTGCCGGGGTCTGATTCAATGGTGGCCTACTCCTGTGGTGGGTGATCTAAATGCCTGATTCTCTGCTGTGTAACCTCTCTCCTCCGTCTGGGTGTAGGGGTCAAAGTAACTAAATGGTGGCCTACTCCTGTGGTGGGTGATATGATGCCAGAATATGTGCTGTGGGGCCTCTCTCCTCTTCCTGGGTGCAGGGGTCAAAGTAACTCAATGGTGGCTTCTCCTGTGGTGGTTGATATGATGCCTGATTCTCTGCTGTGAAACCTCTCTCCTCCATCTGGGTGTAGGGTCAAAGTCTTTCAAAGTCGCCTTCTCCTGTGCTGATTGATATAAAGCTGATGGTTGTGCCATCTGACATGGTTGCCAGGGTCTGATTCAATGGGGGCCTACTCCTGTGGTGGGTGATCTAAATGCCTGATTCTCTGCTGTGAAACCTCTCTCCTCCGTCTGGGTGTAGGGGTCAAAGTCTTTCAAAGTCGCCTTCTCCTGTGCTGATTGATATGAAGCTGATGGTTGTGCCATCTGACATGGTTGCCGGGGTCCCATTAAATTGGGGCCTACTCCTGTGGTGGGTGATCTAAATGCCTGATTCTCTGCTGTGTAACCTCTCTCCTCCGTCTGGGTGTAGGGGTCAAAGTAACTAAATGGTGGCCTACTCCTGTGGTGGGTGATATGATGCCTGGTTCTCTGCTGTGGGACCTCTCTCCTCTGTCTGGGTCCAAAGGCCTAAATCACTGAAAGAGGCCTTCTCCTGTGGTGTGTGATATGATGCCAGAATATGTGCTGTGGGGCCTCTCTCCTCTTCCTGGGTGCAGGGTCAAATAAACTAAATTGTGGCCTACTCCTGTGGTGGTTGATATGATGCCTGATTCTCTGATGTGGAACCTCTCTCCTCTGTTTGGGTGAAGGGGTCAAAGTAACTCAATGGTGGCTTCTCCTGTGGTGGCTGATATGATGCCAGAATATGTGCTGTGGTGCCTCTCTCCTCTTCCTGGGTGCAGGGGTCAAAGTAACTCAATGGTGGCTTCTCCTGTGGTGGCTGATATGATGCCAGAATATGTGCTGTGGGGCCTCTCTCCTCTTCCTGGGTGCAGGGGTCAAAGTAACTCAATGGTGGCTTCTCCTGTGGTGACTGATATGATGCCAGAATATGTGCTGTGGGGCCTCTCTCCTCTTCCTGGGTGCAGGGGTCAAAGTAACTCAATGGTGGCTTCTCCTGTGGTGGTTGATATGATGCCTGATTCTCTGCTGTGAAACCTCTCTCCTCCATCTGGGTGTAGGGTCAAAGTCTTTCAAAGTCGCCTTCTCCTGTGCTGATTGATATAAAGCTGATGGTTGTGCCATCTGACATGGTTGCCAGGGTCTGATTCAATGGGGGCCTACTCCTGTGGTGGGTGATCTAAATGCCTGATTCTCTGCTGTGAAACCTCTCTCCTCCGTCTGGGTGTAGGGTCAAAGTCTTTCAAAGTCGCCTTCTCCTGTGCTGATTGATATGAAGCTGATGGTTGTGCCATCTGACATGGTTGCCGGGGTCCCATTAAATTGGGGCCTACTCCTGTGGTGGGTGATCTAAATGCCTGATTCTCTGCTGTGTAACCTCTCTCCTCCGTCTGGGTGTAGGGGTCAAAGTAACTAAATGGTGGCCTACTCCTGTGGTGGGTGATATGATGCCTGGTTCTCTGCTGTGGGACCTCTCTCCTCTGTCTGGGTCCAAAGGCCTAAATCACTGAAAGAGGCCTTCTCCTGTGGTGTGTGATATGATGCCAGAATATGTGCTGTGGGGCCTCTCTCCTCTTCCTGGGTGCAGGGGTCAAATAAACTAAATTGTGGCCTACTCCTGTGGTGGTTGATATGATGCCTGATTCTCTGATGTGGAACCTCTCTCCTCTGTTTGGGTGAAGGGGTCAAAGTAACTAAATGGTGGCTTCTCCTGTGGTGGCTGATATGATGCCAGAATATGTGCTGTGGGGCCTCTCTCCTCTTCCTGGGTGCAGGGGTCAAAGTAACTCAATGGTGGCTTCTCCTGTGGTGGCTGATATGATGCCAGAATATGTGCTGTGGTGCCTCTCTCCTCTTCCTGGAGTGCGGGGTCAAAGTAACTCAATGGTGGCTTCTCCTGTGGTGGTTAGTATGATGCCAGAATATGTGCTGTGGGGCCTCTCTCCTCTTCCTGGGTGCAGGGTCAAAGTAACTCAATGGTGGCTTCTCCTGTGGTGGCTGATATGATGCCAGAATATGTGCTGTGGTGCCTCTCTCCTCTGTCTGGGTCCAAAGGCCTAAATCACTGAAAGAGGCCTTCTCCTGTGGTGTGTGATATGATGCCTGAATATGTGCTGTGGTGCCTCTCTCCTCTTCCTGGAGTGCGGGGTCAAAGTAACTCAATGGTGGCTTCTCCTGTGGTGGCTGATATGATGCCAGAATATGTGCTGTGGGGCCTCTCTCCTCTTCCTGGGTGCAGGGTCAAAGTAACTCAATGGTGGCTTCTCCTGTGGTTGTTAGTATGATGCCAGAATATGTGCTGTGGGGCCTCTCTCCTCTTCCTGGGTGCAGGGGTCAAAGTAACTCAATGGTGGCTTCTCCTGTGGTGGCTGATATGATGCCAGAATATGTGCTGTGGGGCCTCTCTCCTCTTCCTGGGTGCAGGGGTCAAAGTAACTAAATGGTGGCTTCTCCTGTGGTGGTTGATATGATGCCTGATTCTCTGCTGTGAAACCTCTCTCCTCCATCTGGGTGTAGGGGTCAAAGTCTTTCAAAGTCGCCTTCTCCTGTGCTGATTGATATAAAGCTGATGGTTGTGCCATCTGACATGGTTGCCAGGGTCTGATTCAATGGGGGCCTACTCCTGTGGTGGGTGATCTAAATGCCTGATTCTCTGCTGTGAAACCTCTCTCCTCCGTCTGGGTGTAGGGGTCAAAGTCTTTCAAAGTCGCCTTCTCCTGTGCTGATTGATATGAAGCTGATGGTTGTACCATCTGACATGGTTGCCGGGGTCCCATTAAATTGGGGCCTACTCCTGTGGTGGGTGATCTAAATGCCTGATTCTCTGCTTTGAAACCTCTCTCCTCCGTCCGGGTGTAGGGGTCAAAGTCTGTCAAAGTCGCCTTCTCCTGTGCTGATTGATATAAAGCTTATGCTTGTGCCATCTGACATGGTTGCCGGGGTCTGATTCAATGGTGGCCTACTCCTGTGGTGGGTGATCTAAATGCCTGATTCTCTGCTGTGTAACCTCTCCTCCGTCTGGGTGTAGGGGTCAAAGTAACTAAATGGTGGCCTACTCCTGTGGTGGGTGATATGATGCCAGAATATGTGCTGTGGGGCCTCTCTCCTCTTCCTGGGTGCAGGGGTCAAAGTAACTCAATGGTGGCTTCTCCTGTGGTGGCTGATATGATGCCAGAATATGTGCTGTGGTGCCTCTCTCCTCTGTCTGGGTCCAAAGGCCTAAATCACTGAAAGAGGCCTTCTCCTGTGGTGTGTGATATGATGCCAGAATATGTGCTGTGGTGCCTCTCTCCTCTTCCTGGGTGCGGGGGTCAAAGTAACTCAATGGTGGCTTCTCCTGTGGTGGCTGATATGATGCCAGAATATGTGCTGTGAGGCCTCTCTCCTCTTCCTGGGTGCAGGGGTCAAAGTAACTCAATGGTGGCTTCTCCTGTGGTGGCTGATATGATGCCAGAATATGTGCTGTGGGGCCTCTCTCCTCTTCCTGGGTGCAGGGGTCAAAGTAACTCAATGGTGGCTTCTCCTGTGGTGGCTGATATGATGCCAGAATATGTGCTGTGGGGCCTCTCTCCTCTTCCTGGGTGCAGGGGTCAAAGTAACTAAATGGTGGCTTCTCCTGTGGTGGTTGATATGATGCCTGATTCTCTGCTGTGTAACCTCTCTCCTCCGTCTGGGTGTAGGGGTCAAAGTAACTAAATGGTGGCCTACTCCTGTGGTGGGTGATATGATGCCTGGTTCTCTGCTGTGGGACCTCTCTCCTTTGTCTGGGTGCTGTGGTCAAAATAATAGTAAGTGACCTTCTCCATTGGTGGGTGACTTGAAGCCTGATTCTGTGCTATGGGACCTCACTCCAATTAATATTGTTTAATTTTTATTTATTTTATGTTAACTCATCATTTCCCTATCTACACTTGTTTGCAGGGGATTTAACTACATTTTGCTGCCTTTTGCCGCCCTCTAGCCCTTTCCGGGTGTGTTTTACAGCCTTTTTAGTGCCCAAAAGTTCGGGTCCCCATTGACTTCTATGGGGTTCGGTTTCGGGATGAAGTTCGGGTCGAGTTCGGATCCCGAACCCGAACATTTTTCGAAAGTTCGGCCAAACTCGTCGAACCCGAACATCCAGGTGTTCGCTCAACTCTACTTACTACACATCAAAGGGATCTCACTGTTGCAAAGTATTATTAAGGAGATGGGTACAAACAATTTCTGAGGCATTAGATATACTATGGAAAACATTGATCATCAAGTAATCATCAAGAAGTAGATAAAATTTGGAACAACAGGGACATTTCCAAGAATTGGACATCCCTCATAAAATGATGAAAATACAAGAAGAAAAATAGTATGGGAGGCTCTCAAGAGGCCTATAGCAACATTAAAGGAACTGTAGGAGTTTATTGCAAATACTGTTTGTGTACTACATGTGACAACAATCTCACATATAATTATTATGTCTAAGCTGTGGAGTAGCAATAAGGAAGGAAGCATTTTCTTACAAAGAAAAACATTCAAGCCCTGCTATGTTTTGCCAAAATCTGTATCAAGTCTGCCAAAAGCATGTGGGGAAACATGTTATGGTCTGATGAGATCAAGGTTGAACTTTTTTGTCCTAATTCCAAAAGGTATTTTTAGCACAAAGCCAACATTGCACATCACCAAAAGAACACCATACCCACAGTGAAGCATGGTTGAGTCTGCATTACACTTGTGGGTATTTTTCTGCAACTGGAAGTGGGGCTTTAGTCAACGTGGAGGGAATTATGAACAGTTCCAAATATCAGTCAATACTGGCACAAACCCTTCAGGCCTCAGCTAAAAGGCTGAAGATGAAGAGTAATTTAACTGTTCAGGACAACAACAACCCTAGGCATACCTCCACATTAACAAAAGAATGGCTTTGCCAAAAGAAGATCAAAATTTTGGTATGGCCCAGCCAGAACCCAGACCAGAATACAATTAAACGTTTGTTGGTTAAACCAAAAAAGTACACAAAGTGCACAGAAGATTATTTAACAATCTGATAGATTTGGAGCACTTTTGCAAGGAAGAGTGGGCAAAGATTGCCAAGTAAAGAAGTGTCAGGCCGATAGACTGCTGCCCAAAAGACTGAATGCTGTCAAAAATTCAAAGAGTCCTAAATGCAAGGGCAACATCCCTTGCATTAAACTTGAATGGGTCTGTGATTAGGGATGAGGGAACTATACAATTCGGGTTATACCGAATTTTGGGGTGTTCGGGACATGGACCCGGACATTTTCAAAAAAGTTTGGGTCCGTTGTTCGGCGATTTCTTCCCGCTTTCTGAAGGGCTGCACAGCAGCCAATCAGCTAGCATTTTACTTCTTGCCCTAAAAAGCCATCATAGCCATGCCTACTAATGGCATGGTTGTGATTGGCCAAGTGCAGCATGTGACCCAGCCTCTATTTAAGCTGGAGTCATATAGCGCCACACGTCACTCTGCACTGATTAGTGTAGGGATAGGATGCAGATGCTGTGAGGGCGAGATTAGGCAGGGAAAACTCAGCAAAAACACCTAATGAAGTGATCGATCTACAGCTGTGAATAATTAAACTTCTGCTAGTAAATTGCTCACTGGTTTTTAGGCTGCACAGAGGGTTTTTTTTTTGTCACTTTTTTCTGGGGTGATCGGCGGCCATTTTGTGTCTTGTGGTGCACCAGCACAAGCTGCCACCAAGTCCATCAATCCATCAATACTATTTTTTTTTTGCTATATCCTACATCAGGGGCTTGGCTTTGCTTATTGTCACCCCTAGAAACTCAGGATTGAAATTTCTATATTTTATTGAGGGGTTAAATTCAATTGCCAAAATAGCAATCCCCTAAATCTGGTGTCCAAGCAGCGGCTGGCCAAGTTTAATAGTGTTCAGCAAAGGATAGATAATTTTCTGGGGTGGAATTCAATTGCCAAAATAGCAATCCCCTAAATCTGGTGTCCAAGCAGTGGCTGGCCAAGTTTAATAGTGTCCAGCAAAGGATAGATAACTTTCTGGGGTGGAATTCAATTGCCAAAATAGCAATACCGTAAATCTGGTGTTCCAGCTGTGACTCAACAACTTTCATAGTGTCCGTCAAAGGATATATTATTTTCTAGGGTGAAATTCAGTTGCAAAAATAAAAATACCGTAAATCTGTTGTTCCAGCTGTGACTGGACAAGTTTCAAAGTGTCCGTCAAAAGATATATTATTTTCTGGGGTGAAATTAAGTTGCAAAAAAAGAAATGCCGTAACTCTGGTGTTCCAGCTGTGACTGGACAAGTTTCATAGTGTCCGTCAAAGGATATATTATTTTCTGGGATACAATTCAATTGCCAAAATAGCAATACCCAAAATCTGGTGTTCCAGCTGTTGCAGGCCAAGTGTAAATCTGTCCGTAAAAGGGTATATTACACTCAGCGTGCATCTCCAAGTGTATTTCTTTCCGTTAAAGGGTATATTACAGTTAGTGTTAAAATACAGTATAATCCTCTACATTTGCACACACTGTTTTGCATCTCTAAGTGTATTTCTTTCCGTTAAAGGGTATATTACACAAAGAGTTAAAATGCAAGTGCTGAAAGCATAATCCTATATATTTTTTCACATGCTACTGTGCATCTCAAAGTGTAAATCTGTCTGTAAAATGATACCTTTCATCCACGGCCTAAATACTAGGCGTACAATTGATATTCCCCTTAATCTGTGGTTACTGCTGTGTCTGGATTAGTGCAATACGGTACATAAATAAATAGCCAGATAGTGTTAGGTGCCTGTAAAAAAAAGGCCTGAATTTGAATTCAATACATTGGGCCAAATAATGTTTTTTCTTATTATTTTGAACGGGAACAATGAGGAAAACATCTAGTAAGGGACGTGGACATGGTCGTGGTGTTGTTAGTGTACCCTCTGGTGCTGGGAGAGGACGTGGCTATTCTGCCACAGCCACACGTCCTAGTGAACCAACTACCTCAGGTTACAGTACCCGCTAGAATTTACAGCGATATTTGGTGGGGCCCAATGCCGTTCTAAGGATGGTAAGCCCTGAGCAAGTACAGGCGCTAGTCAATTGGGTGGCCGACAGTGGATCCAGCACGTTCACAACATTATCTCCCACCCAGTCTTCTGCAGAAAGCGCACAGGTGGCACCTGAAAACCAAGCCCATCAGTCTGTCACATCACCCCCATGCATATCAGGGAAACTGTCTGAGCCTCAAGTTATGCAGCAGTCTCTTATGCTGTTTGAAGACTCTGCTGGCAGGGTTTCCCAAGGGAATCCACCTAGCCCTTCCCCAGAGGTGGAAGACATAGAATGCACTGACGCACAACCACTTATGTTTCCTGATGATGAGGACATGTAAATACCACCTCATCGGAGTCCGCACGTCTCTGATGATGGCGAAACACAGGTGCAAACTGCTGCGTCTTTTTGCAGTGTGCAGACCGAACAGGAGGTCAGGGAGGAAGACTGTGTGGAAGACGATGCAGGGGACGATGAGGTCCTAGACCCCACATGGAATGAAGGTCGTGCCACTGACTTTCATAGTTCATAGGAAGAGGAAGTGGTGAGACCGAGCCAACAGTGTAGCAAAAGAGGGAGCAGGGGGCAAAAGCAGAACAGCCACCGCCAAGAGAGTTCGCCTGCTACTGGCCACCGCCACCAGGGACCGAGCACCCCAAAGGCAGCTTCAAGGAATTCCCTGGCATGGCACTTCTTTAAAAAATGTGCTGACAACAAGAACCGAGTGGTTTGCACGCTGTGCATCAGAGCCTGAAGCGAGGCATTAACGTTCTGAACCTTAGCACAACCTGCATGACCAGGCATCTACATGCAAAGCATGAACTGCAGTGTAAACACCTTAAAAACAAGGAACTCACTCAGGCTCCCCCTGCTCCCTCTTCTGCTGCTGCCTCGGCTTCTTCCTCCACCTCGGGAGGAATGTTGGCACCTGCCGCCCACCAAACAGAGGATGTGCCACCGACACCACCACCTCCGTCACCAAGCATCTACACTATATCACATGGCAGCGTTCAGCATTCCATCTCCCAAACCTTGGAGAGAAAGCGTAAATTATTACTTAGCCACCCGCGAGCCCTGGGCCTGAATGCCAGCATTTCTAAACTACTGGCCTTTTTAATGCTGTCATTCAGGCCGGTGGACACAGATAGCTTCAAACAGCTGATGGCGATGGCTGTCCCACAGTATGTGGTTCCCAGCCGCCACTACTTCTCCAATAGAGCCGTGCCTTCCCTGCACAACCAAGTATCCGATAAAATCAAGTGTGCACTGCGCAACGCCATCTGTGGCAAGGTCCTCCTAACCACAGATACGTGGACCAGTAAGCACGGCCAGGGACGCTATATCTCCCTAACTGCATACCGGGTAAATGTAGGGGCGGCTGGGCCCCAGGCGGAGAGATCTTTGGTGCACTTCCTTCCGCCGCCAAGGATCGCAGGGCATCATTCTTTGCCTCCTGTAGCCTCCTCCTCCTACTCGGCTTCCTCCTCTTCTTCCACCTGCTCATCCAGTCAGCCACACACCTTCACCAACAACTTCAGCACAGCCCGGGGTAAACGTCAGCAGGCCATTCTGAAACCCATATGTTTTGGGGCAGGCCCAACACCGCGCAGGAGTTGAGGCAGGGTATTGAACAACAGATCGACAAGTGGTTGCTGCTGGTTGGCCTCAAGCCCGGCCTGGTGGTGTGCGATAATGGGCGAAATCTCGTCGCAGCTCTGGGACTAGCCGATTTGTCGCACATCCCTTGCCTGGCGCATGTGCTGAATTTGGTGGTGCAGAAGTTCATTCATAACTACCCCGACATTGTGTGGGTGTCAGGGGCCTACATAAATGATAACCGCCTGTTCCATTGCAGGGTGACCTGAGGCCTGTGTTGCTGTTACGGGACCGATATACCCTTTGCGGGTGCAATGGCCCTGAGGCACTGCAGGCAGACATGAATCCTTTTTAGCTGTGATGAGAACATCAACTCTCATAGCATTCCCACCTGATGCCACCCCAACCTCCTATTCCACCTCCTCCAAGTTGCCAATTGATATTGGTTCATTTTCATTTATTTCATTTTAAGTCATTTCCCTATCCACATTTGTTTGCAGGGGATTTACCTACATTTTGCTGCCTTTTGCAGCCCTCTAGCCCGTTTCTGGGCTATTTTACAGCCTTTTTAGTGCCCAAAAGTTCGGGTCCCCATTGACTTCAATGGGGTTTGGGTTCGAGATGAAGTTCGTGTCGAGTTCGGATCCCATACCTGAACATTTTCGGGAAGTTCGACCGAACTTCTCGAACCCGAACATCCAGGTGTTCACTCAACTATCTGTGATCCATCCACACCGCAAAAAATGGAACATGTTCAAGTGAATGTGTCTTCAATTGAATTGTACAGATTATAGGTGACATAAAAGGTGGAAATAATTCAGAAATTATTCTTCTTGTTCTGATTTTTTTTACATCACAAAATTCTGCCATTTTAACAGTGATCTGTAGACTTTTTATATCCAAAATAACTCAACACACAGCCATTACTGTCTAAACAGCTGGAAAGAAAAGTATACTACTAAGTGAAAATGGCCAAATTGTGCCCAAAGTGGCAATATTAGGGGGACCACCATTATTTTCCAGCACTGTCTTAACTCTCTTGGGTATGGAGTTCACTAGAGCTTCACATGTTGCCACTGGAATCCTCTTCCACTCTTCCATAGCAATATCATAAAGCTGGTGGATGTTAGAGACCTTCCATTCCTCCACATTCCGTTTGAGGATGCCCCACAGATGCTAAAAAGGGCTTAGGTCTGGAGACATACTTGGCCAGTCCAGCACCTTTAACCTCAGTTTCTTTAGCAAGGCACATCTTGAAGATGTGTTTGGGGTCATTGTCATGTTGGAATACTGCCCTGGGGCCCAGTTTCCGAAGGGAGGGGAATATGCTCTGCTTCAGTATGTCACATTACACGTTGGCATTCAAGGTTCCCTCAATGAACTGTATTTGTACTCCTCACCTTGCTGCCGTTTCTGCCGCACATGCTTTACACAATTTGAACCAAATAAGAAATAAATGTAGCATGTTGGGAGTTGTAGTTACACCACAGCTCGAGTGCCGGAGGTTAGCCATCACTGGCCTAGGCCATCTTTATGTGGAGAAACAATTCTTTTTTTCAGATCCTCAAAGATTTTTTTTGCATGAGGTGCCATGTTGAACATGTTGCAATAACACCATATTTAACACACCTGCTCCGCATTCTTATCTGACACCTTGTAACACTAAGGAGTCACATTACACTGAGGAGGGAAAATGGCTAACTGGACACAACTTGGCAATTTTCGCTTAGGTGTGTATTCACTTTTGTTGCCAGCGGTTTAGAAATTAATGGCTGTGTGTTGAGTTACTGTATTTTGAGGGCACACCAAATTTACACTGTTATACAATCTGCATACTGACTACTGTACATTGTATCAAAGTGTTCTCTCATGAAAAGATATAGTAAAATAATTACAAAAACGGGAGGGCTGTACTCACTTTTGTGAGCTACTGTATACTCATTTTTCCAACAAACTAGATTCCAGAATGTAGGTTACTGCTTAAATATACAATTGTTTTATTAATAATTCCATTATAATCATCAGTACAATAATTAACAAAGCATAATACACACATGGAAAGCATAACCTGGCTACAGGGAAAAACATCCGTGTGTCAGAATATGTCTAATTCTTGGCCGCAAAATGTGGTCAACAGACACACTGAAGTCAATGAGTCAACAAAAAAAATGCATGCAACATGGACATTAGAGATTAGCGAATTTTTCAAAAATTAGATTTGCAGGTTCGCCAATTTTTTTGGGAAAAATTTGGTTCAGTATGAATTTATTTGTGGTGAATCTTGTTAAAAAACAGCTATTTCCTGACTTTATAGAGCTTTTATAGTGGTGTAGAACACTGTGCATTGCAATAACACGCAGAGGGAATATGCTCTGGTAGTGAAATAATACTGTCAGTCCATATGACATCCAGATGACAGGCGTCCATCTTAGAATCACTGCACACTTCACTTATTTGGGCAATCACAGCGCCAAAACTGACCTAATAACTCAAGTATTAACTCAGCGTTAGAGGTCGATGTTAGCGCTAAGAAGAAGAGCACTCCTTTTACACTGTCATCAGCTGATTCCACATAGATGACTACAGAACCTCTTCTATTAAACGCTTATACAAGTAGAGCACCCCATTAGAGTGGAGAGGGTGTCAGCAGTAAGTTTGTCTTGACATCACTGATTTTTTTGCCCTTACTCTGATCTGTCAGAACAATATCCCCCAAAAAATGGATCCTGTCTGTTGAGCCTCCGCCTTCACTCGGTCACCATCAGTATTGCTAATGCCAAAAAAAACAGGAGTGGATTCAAAATAGAGATGACACGTGAATTGAATATTTGCATGTCTTCTGTGTTTTCTAAACACTCCTGCTTTTGAATACCAAATCATAAGCCAATTCAGATAGGACCATACAGGCTTTAGAGCTGCTACACAGACAGGATCCTTTGTAGGTCAAATTTTTCCTTCCTTCTGACAAATCAGAAGAAGGGTCAAATAAATGATGATGTCAGCCAAGCCGAAAGGCAAAATAGTGGCCCAGTCATGAAGTGGGGAGGGTGGGAACAGAATGAGAAGTCCACATAGTGGCCCTAGGAGACCACAGAGTGGCCCAATGACAGAGTCTGGAGGTGGCAGCAGCATCAGGAGGAGATGTTTGCTGCATCAGCTGATGAAACTATTAACTGCTTGTATGTGGTGGAGATGTGCACTCTCTCCCCCACACTGCAGTAATGGATCACAGTTCTGCATCAGACATCAGTGCAGTCGCTGACCACCAGTATAACGTTAGTGTTACTGATTGCCTGACAGACAAATAGCTTTATCACTAGCTATCTGCTGTAACTATGTTGCTGGTCAATAGCTTCTTGACGAGCACTTGAAACTGAGTCTCTCCAAGTCCTATTAATACATTTGCACTCTGACTGCCTGACTGGTCATCCATTAACTGATGAACACAATCGTTATTATTTGCTGGGATGCAACTTGTCTAACTGACTACCATGGCTGATGCAGACTAACAGGTATTAAAAACATCACACACTGCAGGCAAACGAGGTTCAGAAGAGCGTGACACCGCCGTGCTCTGCACATGTGGTATGCTTGAGGGGCACGGTGGAGGATGAGGAGGCAGAGGTGGACATTGCAGATGGACCAACGGCGTGACAATGTGGCGGGGAAAGTTGCTGTGTGGCGGGGCAGGAACCATATTCCGTAACCATATGCCATAAAGGACGTGTATTGTCCCTGACCGCAGTTACAGCTCCACACATCAGCGCTGCCATGCACTTTGGCAGACACCAACAGGCTCAAGACTGCCCCACCTTCTGTTCTACATGTCTGTGCAGGGCTGGTACTGCCTTTTTGGCAAAGAAATGACGGCTTGGGACTCTCCACCTCGGCTCAGCACAAGCCATCAGTTCTCTGACAGGTGCAGAGTCCACCACTTGGAAATGGAGGGACTGCAGAACCAGCTACTTGGACAGGAGCACTTTCCACTTCTGCACTGTAGGATGAGTGCACGCATTCTGTTGTCTCTTGGCAATCGCTTTGGTGACCGATTGCTGACAGAATGACTGACGGGGAGTAGAAGGAGCAGGAGCATCGGGACCAGCAGATGATGGGAAGGACAGACAGCTCCCTTCGGCTGAGGTGGTGGAGCCTTGACTGCCTGAAACCGGGTGAGTGCCACTGGGTGATGCAGTGGTTGCTGCAGCAGGTTGGACCACCACATCGGAGCCATGGTTCTCCCAGGCCACTTTATGGTGACGCTCCATATGTTGACGCAGGGCCGTGGTGCCAACATTGGCACCCTCGCCACTCTTCACCTTCTGCTCACAGATTCTACATATGGCCATGTTCACCTCCTCAGGCGGCTTAACAAAAAACTGCCACACCGCCGAGTAGGTGATTTTACCCCCAACACTACTCACTGACTGACTGCTAGTGCTGCTGCTTCCATTAACCCGTGCAACGCTACTTTCTGGGCAGGTAGGCTCCTGTGAAGCAGGTGGTCTACCCCGGGCATGTTTTGCTCCCGACCTCCCGCTGCTGCCACCCTGCTGACTCCAGGCCACGCTAGCGACTTGCTGGCTCCGCCGCTGGCTCACAGGCAAGCTGCCACCCTCTTCTCTGGAAGATAACGAAGCCCCTTAATCACCCGGCTCCCTAATGCAATCAGCTACATCATTATCATCGAGTACTGTCTGCATGTCACTGATGTCCTCCTCAACCGTCTCTGGGTCAGGAGCCTGACCGCTCGCAACACAAGCTCCCACGCCACTCTGCTTATCACTACTTTCCCACCTAGTGGAAAAAGCGGCAGATGTCTCCTCCAGATCTTGGCTGGGCAGTAGCTGCTGAATGTCCTCTAGTTGCTCGTACTCACTGAAAAGTGGAGCCAAGCCGAGGGAATATAATACTTCTCGTGCTGAGGGAATTGAAAATGATAGATGAAGGTTCAGGGCAGGTGGAAGCATAAGGCCTGCTCCCGAGCCATGTCAAGCGTCGTGTCAGAGGAACCCACCGACTCTTGGTTGCGGGTGTCTGATGTCACTTGGGACGAAGCGGATGACCGAGTCAACCATTCAAGAACCGTTGGGTTGCTGGTCAAGACACGACCGCTAGATGACACCGGGAGCTCAGACCTCTCATTATGACCACAGCTGCCATGCTCCCTTACTCTGCTGTGACCTCTGCCTGCACCAGAAACATCTAGGCCTCTGCCACTCCCCTGTGCAGGGCCTGACATGTCTCTGTCTGACATACTGTTAGATCAAATAATCAAATGTTAGATCAAATATTTTTTCTTTCGTCACTAATACAGGGCAAAAAGGGCTTTAGAATATATCACTGCACCACTGAATGGCAATTAGGCCCAAATTTATTTCTACATTTACACAGCACAAAAGGCTTTTCAACAGATAAGTGCAATGCTGAACGGCGAATATATTTTTATTTTGCCACTAATTCATGGCAAACTGGGCTTTAGAATATATCACTGCACCGCTGAATGGCAATTAGGTCCTAATTTTTTTTCAACTTTTACACAACACAAAAGGCTTTTCAAAAGATAAGTGCAACGGTGAACGGCGAATATATTTTTATTTCGCCACTAATGCACGGCAAACTGGGCTTTAGAGTATATTACTGCACCGCACAAGGGCAAATATATTTTTATTTTGCCACTAATACCTGGCAAAAAGGGCTTTTCAACATATTACTGCACCGCACAAGGGCAAATAAGAAGTACTATAGAAATATTTCCTTGTATTAAACCCTGTTAATGGCTGTATCAAACAGCACTTGCACCCCAATAACAAGAACGGTTTGCTGGAATGACAGAGCTGTATAATGGCAATTTGGATCCCCAGTCAGTGCACCAAGATATAATAGGATTGTTCCTATTGTTCCCAGTCTGCAACCTCCCCTACTGAATCTTATTCTACATAAATGCTGTGGAACGATTCCTCCCTATCCTTTCACTGCATTTATAAATATTTTTTTCACCATAATCATGTCTTTCCTATCACTGTCCCTAGCGCCTGCAGACATCTCTCCATGCACTAAGTACACAGGAAAATAGCAGAATCTAAGATGGTTGACGCTATTTATAGGGCTGCGACATCACAGGGCTGGCTGCTCATTGGCCGCATGCATGACATTATGGACAATCCCGCCTTCCTAGAGTTCCTTTCTCCATGTCCTCACATGTGCAGCAGCCAATTTAGGAAAAAATTTGATTCGTTACCACAAAGCATGAGTAAATTTGGTTTCGGTGCGAATAGAATAATTCCAGAAATTAGTATCGAATTCCACTTCGTCAACTTTGATTCGCTCATCTCTAATGGACATCACACGGACATCATCTGTATTTTGCGGATCCGTGTTTTGCAAATCATAAATCACAGGTCAACAATACGGTCATGTGCATGAGCCCTTATGTGAAGTGAACAGGGTAATACAATGCATTTTACTAGATATTTCAGCACGTGTACTGCTGAATGAGAGATGAGGGTATGACATAATAACAACACACTAATAGAAAAATCTTCACAGTAGTTTATATCTTGAAATTGAAAATTATTGTACAGGACAGTTTTATTAACACAAAATGGATTGAAAAGTCTGTTCTTTGGATTGTTCCTTTATAAAATGACTAACATTCTTCAGAAAAATTAATTTGTGGAGAAGATAAAATGTTTTCTTAGAAAATGTGAATCTGCTTGATACATTTTCAGCGTCCAAGACAGAGTGCTCAATTTATTCCCACACAATCTGCAAAGGGATGTTAACATTTTTGGGTTGGTGTCTCACAGAATATTTTTATATCTTCACGGTGCACAAGATACTATTGCTGTAGAGATCATGTTCCTTTTTAACTTGATATGATATCTGAACTAATTTTGACCTTTGGTGAAACACAGATTACTTATAATATGAGTTTTATTAGTTTTAAAACAAATCCATAGTCTCTTCAGATAGGAATAAAAATGTCTCATGTCAATAACTCATTGTTACATTCTTAAAGATAGATGTGAAATACATAAGTTACCAGTAATTATCAAGTTTAATTAACTTTATACAAGTAGTGATGAACGAAGCAACACTTTGGATTAATGCTATACGGAGATCCGTGTGTGTGTGTGTGTGTGTATATATATATATATATATTGTGGCAATGTGAATAGGAAGGGTGTAGTAAAGTCCCGGGAAAGCATGGAAAAGGTGTGTTGTTTGCACCAGCAGCGTGTCACCAAGGGGCCCGGCCTTGGTGGAGTAAAGGCCCGACATATAGGTGGCCACTAAGTAAGTTGGTGGACACCAAGATAGTTAACTTAGCTGGCTCCAGCTAGTCCAGGGCGGGCTTTTACTGGGAGCAGGCAATGTGCTGGGTGGGTGCCTGTTCCCCATGCTCCAGTCCGGGATTTTGGACAATGCTCATGTCCAGGGATGCTATTTAATCCTGTTGCTGGACTTGGGTGGGGTCTCCCAGTCTGGGAAAGGAGCAGGCTGTGTCAAGGCCTGTGGGAGCCGGGACCCTCTAACCCTGTGTGTAGGGTAAGCACTAGTGATGTGTTTTGGGAAGCTGGGTGGTAGACCGAGATCCTGATAGAGAGGGAAATACTGTTTAGTCAGTGGCCAGATGGCCGAGGATTTAAGTTTGTGATTTAAGTTTTGATTGCTGTTTTGTGCTTGAAAATAAAGCATCATTTGGACTTCAAGCTGGTGTCTGTGGCAAACTCTGCAAGAATGACCCCCGAATAAGAGAAAATCCCTACATATGGTGGAGGATGCGGGCAATAACAGCAGGTTGCTAGGGGCAACGGCCTGACTGAGAAGAGCAGGTGCTGCTGAATATTGGCAAGGAATTGCTGTGTTGCTGTGCAGTGATTTAAAGGGCCGGAAGCCTGTTTTGTCCAGTGGAGCAAGCTCTGCTCATGTGATTGTGGACTGTTTTTTTTTTCTCCCTGTGGTGCAAGCTGTGTGCGGATTTAAAGGGCCAGAAGCACAGTAAAAGACACAGACCTGTCAAAATGGCTGCAAAATGGCGGAGCCCATGGGAAAAGTCCTGCGAGTTGGAGATCGGGGGAATACCGCTGGGAGTTATATTAGACTC
Source organism: Bufotes viridis (assembly GCA_033119425.1). Lineage (NCBI taxonomy): Eukaryota > Metazoa > Chordata > Amphibia > Anura > Bufonidae > Bufotes > Bufotes viridis. The sequence continues at coordinate 335,256,579 of CM065591.1, read as the reverse complement.
CCGCCAGCAGGTGTCTCGGGTAATGCCCGAAGTACTGGACTTTCTAGAGAGGGGGCCAGAGACAGATGTCACCGTGTCACTGACCTTTGTAACAGACTATGGTTCTGTACAATGCAAGTTCTTAAAATGTGAGACTCTGGAAGTGGAGTTTGTGCTCGGCAAAGACTTTCCATTATTCTGGCAGCTGTGGAGCGGAGAACCCGATAAACAGCAGATGTGTGCCGTTGCCGAGGGCAACCGTCAGGAAGACAGGAAGGTGGAGAGTGATGCATTTCCTACGAGTGCCTATTTTCCTTGCGACTGTACACAGAGTCCTCAAGGATGCAGTTGGAGGGACCATCCAGAAAAAATTGTGACTCCAGGCCATGTTGTTACTAGTGGCAACGGTTACAGTAAGGAGTCTGCTGGTGTTCGGGATACCAAGAACCAAGAGAAGGCTGGTGATCTCGGTAGAGGTGTCAGGGGAAGATCCTCGTCTCCTGAGACTGCCAATCCCGTGACATTGCTGGGTAAGACTGTTCCTGTTGATAATGTTGTGACAGTAAGCCGGCGGCAGTTGCCACCTGCCGGGCCGGTGAGTGATGAAGCACTGAGGCGAGAAACTGTCTCAAAAATGAATGACTATGTGAAAAATGCTGTGTCTGAACAGACGGGTAAGCCTGTTGCGGTTGCTGCCTTACAAGGATCTACACAGGAGAAGATTATGGTGTTGCCTAAAGTACCTGTGACCAAGGCTAGATTTGGGATGGCGAAAGTCAGAGATCCCATGCTAGCCCGGGTAAGAGATGGCATGATAGCCGCCCCTGAGACTGGCAGATTATTAAATGTGCGGGACAATTATAAGGATAATACAGACTATTCAGTGGTTCTCACTGAGGGTGAGACTCCCGTGAGAACTGGGACTGGTGATCTTGATGCCATAAATGTGCTCGTACATGAGAGAATGATGTTCTGTGATATTGGGGGCACTGGAGACACTTCTATAGAAAGTGATGAAGCCCCTGCAGACCCTATACCTGTCCCTTTAAATAAAGGTATAAGGGAAATGCAGATAAACCATTGCTTTCTAAGTGACGTGACTATTAAAAACAGTGGAGCTGATAAGGTGCAAAGTGATGTTACCGTGTTGGCCAAAATACATAATGTTAATGCGGATTTTTGTGAAGGATGTGATGATGACATGCCTTTTACATTGAATGTTATAGACAGGGGAGAAGCGCCCCATGGTGGTAAAAATGTAAAAGTTGAAAAAATGCAGATAAATGTTGAGCGCACCGAGTTGGGGGAACCCACTGTAGTGAAGAATATGCAAGTACATGGGGCAGTCCTAGAGGGTGTACCACACGTACTAGAAGTGGATATGCAGTCTCCACAGGTTTCTATGATTAATAAAATGTCCCAGGTGGGGATTAGCTCATCGGTGCTCCTTGAGGGCAGGATTGAGAATGACACGAGCGGTATATATAACGCACGTTCTGTGACCGATAGCAACTCAGAGAGAGAGGCTTCCATGTCGAGGTCTTGCCAAACTAAAGTAGTTAATAGTAGCGACCAGATGACCGTTATATCTGACGAGACGAGAGTTCAGTTAGGTGACATCAGTCTAGTGTCTGAAGCTCATATCCAGACAGTTTTAGATGACCTGACAGGACAGTACAACTGCAAACAGGAGGCTGATCTCACTCTCGCCACACGGTCCCTGGATACGATAGAGAAGGGACTAGATGTCGTCACGGAGTCACTAAAGAAGGCTGCAGAAGGGTTTAAAAGAGGAGACCCCGGAAAAGATGAGTGAACTGAAGGGTCTACTGCCTGGTGTCCTGGGGAAGGGAAAAGACTCCAGAAAGACACAAAAGTCTATAGTAGACCTCAACAACGGGCTTGAAGAGTCCCTGGGTGGAAATCCCACAGAGTGTCTAAGGAAGAATGGTGGTACTTCTACAACTGCTGTTACACAAGAACAGAGTGAAGAGCAGCTGGAACAGAAGGCCCAAGAGCGGGGCGCTGCTAACAAGCTGGTGCGAAAAACTAAGAAGAAGACCAAGGCCCTCTCCTTGGCTAGAGCCCTTGAAAAAGCGCTTGAGGCGCTTGAGGAGTGTGATGCATTTGAGAGTCTGAACAGGCAACAAAGAACAGAGATGAAGATCTCATGAGCTCAAAGGGGGACATCGAGAAGAACGTCTATGAGTTGGAGAAGCCTAAGCGTGCCCTCGAGCAGCAGGTGGAAAATGAGAAACCTGAAGAGAGTCCTCTGAAAGACATCATGTCTAAGCCAAAGCCTGTTAAGAATAGGTCTGGAGATGGTGGCGCTTAGTGATGTCGCGAACATAAAATTTTCAGTTCGCGAACAGCGAACGCGAACTTCCGCAAATAGACTTCAATTGGCAGGCGAATTTTAAAACCCACAGGGACTCTTTCTGGCCACAATAGTGATGGGAAAGTTTTTTCAAGGGGTCTAACACCTGGACTGTGGCATGCCGGAGGGGGATCTATGGCAAAACTCCCATGGAAAATTACGTAGTGGACGCAGAGTCGGGTTTTAATCCATAAAGGGCATGAATCAACTAACATTCCTAAATTGTTTGGAATAACGTGCTTTAAAACGTCCAGTGTGTGTATACGATCAGGTATGATGTTGTATCGATCAGGTAGTGTAAGGGTTACGCCCGCTTCACTGACATTGACAGACCAAACTCCCCTTTTAATGCACCGCAAACAGTTCATTTGCACAACCGCAAACTCCCCATTTGCACAAGGTTGGATACCAAGCTAGCCACGTCCCGGTGATGTCATTGAAGGTTTCTTCCTCCACCCAGCCACGTACAACACCAAGGGTCCCCAAAAGGTGAATTGAATTGATTTTTCGAACGGGGAGATGGTTAAAAAAAAACGCTGGCTCCCTCCCCTTTGTTTTTATCCACGGTGACTGCGTCTGCGCCGTGCAATTTACTGTCACACCCGATATGAGTATAATTTTCTGTAGTACTATTCTCATCAGTTTAATCCCTCTAACGTCCCCAATCTGGGGGCCATTTATTGAATAGATTTTTCGAACGGGGAGATGGTTAAAAATACGCTGGCTCCCTCCACTCTGTTTTAAACCACGGTGACTGCGTCTGCGCCGTGCAATTTACTGTCACACCCGATATGAGTGGTATTTTCTGTAGTACTATTCTCATCAGTTTAATCCCTGTTACGTCCCATATCAGGGATTGCCTTTTGTGAAAAAAAATTAGGCCGGGTACCTTCGACTGCCTTCACAGTGACAGACCAAACTCTCATACACTAAACTGAATTGATTTCAGGAACCGGGAGATGGAAAAAGCAGCTTGGTCGGTCCTCTTACTCCCAAATTGGGGCACTGCGCGTGCACAGAGCAATGTGCTGTGACACCCTATATGAGTGGTGTCTTAACTAGTACTATTCCTATCAGTTTAATCCCTGTTACGGACCCTATCCGGTCGAATTGATTAACCATTGTCGAATTAGCGAACCATTACGACATCATGAAATAATTTAGTTCTGAGCTCTGTACTTGCTTTGTATTGGAATTGATGGGGATTTTTTTAATTGCCTGCATCATTTCTAATAAACTATTTAGAGACTTTATTATGATTTTTTATTTTATGTATTAAAAACCCATACAACATATAAAAAAAAAGGTAAATTAATGTTTTCTCTATGAAATATTATCTAGCCGTCCGATCGCTTTTGGTCTGACCATAATGAAGCAACGGCCTTATCATCTGGGGTGTGGCAACATTGCCAACACACTTATAGAGGTGATGATTGCTTCATTGTGATACGCAAGCCCCTTCACCACAACAAGGTAACGATCACGAAGGGGAATTGACACTTGTATGTGCCTTTTTTTTTTTGTTTTGTTTTTGCAGCCACAGTGCTGCAACATAGGACAGAAAAATTAGGCATGTACACATGCCTGAAAAATAATGGCACTGTTGCAGCCGCTATTGTAGCAGCGGCCGGAAAAATTTATGTTTTCCAGGCAGAAAAGTGACTAAAACATTGCGGCTTGAACCTTAGTTGGTGGTGGAGAATTCACGAAAGTCATCCGGTATGCAGACATTAAATACAGCAGCGTGGGGACCATTTTGAGGCCAAGGCATGTAATCAGGCCTTTTGTTAGTCAAACGTATCCCCCACTGTCAGTCCCTTTGGGATCCATGCCTCATTCATCTTTATGAAGGTGAGGTAATCAACACTTTTTTGACCGAGGCGACTTCTCTTGTCAGTGACAATGCCTCCTGCTGCACTGAAGGTCCTTTCTGACAGGACACTTGAAGCAGGGCAGGCCAGAAGTTCTATCGCGAACTGGGATAGCTCAGGCCACAGGTCAAGCCTGCACACCCAGTAGTGAAGGGGTTCATTGCTCCTCAGAGTGTCGATATCTGCTGTCAAGGCGAGGTAGTCTGCTACCTGTCGGTCGAGTCGTTCTCTAAGGCTGGATCCCGAACGGCTGTGGCGATGAGTAGGACTGAAAAAGCTCCGCATGTCCTCCATCAACAACACATCTGTAAATCGTCCAGTCCTTGCCGCCGTGGTAGGAGGAGGATTACACTCACCTCTTCCCCTGTTAGATTCCCGTTGTGCTGTGACATCCCCTTTATAAGCTGTGTAAAGCATATTTTTAGTTTGGTTTTGAACTGCTGCATCCTTTCCGACTTTCGGTAATTTGGTAACATTTCTGCCACTTTCTGCTTATACCGGGGTCTAGTAGCGTGGCCACCCAGTACAGATCGTTCTCCTTTATCCTTTTTATACGTGGGTCCCTCAACAGACATGGCAGCATGAAAGACCCCATTTGAACAAGGTTGGATGCAGAGCTACTCATTTCCCGTTCCTCGTCCTCACTGATGTCATTGACGGTCTGTTCTTCCCCCAGCCACGTACAACACCATGGGTCCCAGATAGGTGACAACAACGAGCACCCTGGGGTGCCTGCTGTGGTTGGTCTTCCTCCTCCTCAAAGCCGCCACATTCCTCCTCTGACTCCTCTTCCTCATACTCCTCTTCCAGCGTTGCTGCAGGTCCGGCAAGCGATGATGACATGGCTGTTTCTGGTGTTGATGGTGACCACAACTCTTCCTCTTCCTCTTCACGCTCATCTACAGCCTGATCCAGAACTCTTCGCAGGGCACGCTCCAGGAAGAAAACAAATGGGATGAGGTCGCTGATGGTGCCTTCGGTGCGACTGACTAGGTTTGTCACCTCCTCAAAAGGATGCATGAGCCTACAGGCATTGAGCATGAGTGTCCAGTAACGTGGCAAAAAGATTCCCAGCTCCTCAGAGGCTTTCCTAGCACCCCGGTCATACAAATACTCGTTGACGGCTTTTTCTTGTTGGAGCAGGCGGTCGAACATTAGGAGTGTTGAATTCCAACGTGTTGGGCTGTCGCATATCAAGCGCCTCACTGGCATGTTGTTTCGCCGCTGAATATCGGAAAAGTGCGCCATGGCCGTGTAGGAACACCTGAAATGGCCACACACCTTCCTGGCCTGCTTGAGGACGTCCTGTAAGCCTGGGTACTTAGACACAAAACGTTGTACGATGAGATTCAACACGTGTGCCATGCACGGCACATGTGACAACTTGCCCAAATTTAATGCCGCCAACAGATTGCTTCCATTGTCACACACCACTTTGCCGATCTCCAGTTGGTGCGGGGTCAGCCACTGATCCACCTGTGCGTTCAGGGCGGACAGGAGTGCTGGTCCTGTGTGGCTCTCTGCTTTCAGGCAAGTCAACCCCAAGATAGCGTGACACTGTCGTATCCGGGATGTGGAATAGCCCCTGGGGAGCTGAGGGGAATCAGTTGATGTGCAGCCAGACGCCACAGCGGAAGAGGACTCAGCCGAGGAGGATATCGAAGAGGATGGAGTAGGAGTAGAGGAGGTGGCAGTAGGTCTGCCTGCAAGTCGTGGTGGTGTCAACAACTCCGCTGCGGAGCCACGCATTCCATGCTTGTCAGCCGTCAGCAGGTTGACCCAATGCGCAGTATACGTGATATACCTGCCCTGACCGTGCTTTGCAGACCAGGTATCAGTGGTCAGATGGACCCTTGCCCCTACACTGTATGCCAGAGATGCCATGACTTCCTTTTCAATGACATGGTAGAGGTTTGGGATTGCCTTTTTTGAAAAAAAATTTCGTCCGGGTACCTTCCACTGTGGTGTCCCAATAGCGACAAATTTTTTGAAGGCCTCAGACTCTACCAGCTGGTATGGTAAAAGCTGGCGGGCTAAGAGTTCCGTCAAGCCAGCTGTCAGTCGCCGGGGTGACTTTGTGACATTGGCTTCTTATGCTCAAACATGTCTTTGACAGACACCTGACTGTGGGCAGATGAGCAGGAACTGCTGAAGGTGAGAGATGGAGTGGCGGGTGGTTGAGAGGGGGCAGGGAGGACAGCAGTGGTTGACGTGGCTGAAGATGCTGGACCAGGAGGAGCATGGTGGCTTTGAGTTTTTGTGCTGCTTGTACTCATGTGTTGATCCCATAGGCGTTTGTGATGAGAGATCATGTGCCTTCGCAAAGCAGTTGTACCAAGGTGGGTGTAGGACTTCCCACGACTCAGTTTCTTTTGGCACAGGTTGCAAATGGCATTGCTTTTATCAGAGGCAGACACACAAAAAAATGCCACACTGCTGAGCTTTGCAATGACGGCATTCTAGTGGTGGCAACAGCATGCGTTGACTGGCGTGCTGTCTGGCTGACCCCAGGTGCCGATACATGCTGTCTGACTGTGCCACTAACTCCTTGCGACGACCTCACCCTGCTTCCAACTCGTCTCCTCATTCTCTCTGTCTCCCCTTCAGAACTTTCCCCCTCTTCTTCTCTTCGAGCAGGCACCCACGTGGCATCCGTGGACACATCGTCATCATCAACCGCTTCACTTGTATCTGACACCTCAGCAAAGGAAGCAGCAGCGGGTACAACATCATCATCATCATCATCACACTGTACGTCCATGTGTGTAATCCTGCCTGACTGAGACATATCCCCGTAATCTACATCATCTGGCAATAATGGTTGCGCATCACTAATTGCATCCAACTGATGTGTAAATAACTCCTCTGACGGATCAAGTGAAGCGGCTGTGGTGGCTGTGGTGGTAGTGGTGGTGGTGGCGACGGGCGGGTGCGTGGTAACTTGAGAGCAAGTGACCGAAGCTGAGCTGGAGGAGGATGGTGTGTCAAAGTTCTTAGCGGAAGCTGTTGAAGATTGGGTGTCCTGTCTAAGCCAGTCAACTACGTCCTCTGAATTTTTCGGGTTCAGGGTACGTGGCCTCTGAAAACTGGGCATTATTCCAGGGACAGTGGAAATCACAGCACCACGACCACGACGGCACACTACAGTCAGTGGAAGAGGGCCTGACACACACTGGCAGCAGGCAAGCAACTGAATTTAGACTACTGTCTAAAAATTAAATGCCTTATTTATCGGCAAGCTACTGTGCCACCCGGTATCAGTGGTTGGCACTGGCAGTGGGCACACTACAGTCAGTGGAAGCGGGCCTGACACACACTGGCAGCAGGCAAGCAACTGAATTTAGACTACTGTCTAAAAATTAAATGCCTTATTTATCGGCAAGCTACTGTGCCACCCGGTATCAGTGGTTGGCACTGGCAGTGGGCACACTACAGTCAGTGGAAGCGGGCCTGACACACACTGGCAGCAGGCAAGCAACTGAATTTAGACTACTGTCTAAAAATTAAATGCCTTATTTATCGGCAAGCTACTGTGCCACCCGGTATCAGTGGTTGGCACTGGCAGTGGGCACACTGCAGTCAGTGGAAGCGGGCCTGACACACACTGGCAGCAGGCAAGCAACTGAATTTAGACTACTGTCTAAAAATTAAATGCCTTATTTATCGGCAAGCTACTGTGCCACCCGGTATCAGTGGTTGGCACTGGCAGTGGGCACACTACAGTCAGTGGAAGCGGGCCTGACACACACTGGCAGCAGGCAAGCAACTGAATTTAGACTACTGTCTAAAAATTAAATGCCTTATTTATCGGCAAGCTACTGTGCCACCCGGTATCAGTGGTTGGCACTGGCAGTGGGCACACTACAGTCAGTGGAAGAGGGCCTGACACACACTGGCAGCAGGCAAGCAACTGAATTTAGACTACTGTCTAAAAATTAAATGCCTAATTTATCGGCAAGCTACTGTGCCACCCGGTATCAGTGGTTGGCACTGGCAGTGGGCACACTACAGTCAGTGGAAGAGGGCCTGACACACACTGGCAGCAGGCAAGCAACTGAATTTAGACTACTGTCTAAAAATTAAATGCCTTATTTATCGGCAAGCTACTGTGCCACCCGGTATCAGTGGTTGGCACTGGCAGTGGGCACACTACAGTCAGTTGAAGTCGGCCTGACACACACTAGCAGCAGGCAAGCAGCTGAAATTACACTAAAGTGTAAAAATTAAATGCCTTTTTTATGCAAAGTCCTGTGCCAGCCGGTATGAGTGGTGGGCACTGGCAGTGGGCACACTACAGGCAGTGGGCACACTGGCAGGCAACTAACCTTAGATTAAAGTGTAAAAATTAAGTGCCTTTTTTTTATGCAAAGTCCTGTGCCACACGGGATGACAGGGGTGGGCACTGGCAGTGGGCACACTACAGTCTGTGGGCCTGCAGCTCCTCACACACAGGCAGGCCAGGCAACTGCAATATGTATATAAAGGGGGAAAAAAAGCAGACTAATGTTGCAGCCCTTAAAAGGGCTTTTTGGGGTGCTGTCAGGACGCTGTCCTTACAGCAGAGATCAGATGAGTCTTTCAGGACTGGAGTGGACACTGAATTCACTAGCCTAGCTATCGATTTCCCAATTAAATCAGCAGCAACTACACTCTCCCTCCTCTCACTAAGACTGCAGCTTCAGAATGAATCTAAAATGGATGCTGTGCAGGAGGTGGGAGGGTCTGGGAGGGAGGGTATGCTGCTGATTGGCTGGAATGTGTCTGCTGACTGTGAGGTACAGGGTCAAAGTTTGCTCAATGATGATGTATAGGGGGCGGACCGAACATCGCATGTGTTCGCCCGTTGAGGCGAACGCGAACAAGCTATGTTCGCCGGGAACTGTTCGCCGGCGGATAGTTCGGGCCATCTCCAGTGGCGCTGTGGTGCCAGCCAAGGCAGAGAAGAAGATGGAAGATGTATCTGCTGAACCAGATTAGGGTGCTGAGGTGGATGCAGAAGCCCAGAGACTTGTGGCGGTGTGTGGCCAGGACCTGGTCATGAAAGACATTCCCTTTGCTGTCAATGCCTTCCAGAAAGCCAGCAGTCTGCTGAGAAAGAAATACAGGGGGACTGATGACCAGTATGAGGGTCCTGTTTACTCCTATGGGCTGGCTCTCCTGAATCCTGCCCAAAAGGATAACCATATCCTGGGTGAACCTCTGCAGGGATTTCCAGAAGACGACGAGTCTGGTGAAGACCCTGATGTCCCCGGTGCCTCTAACCTTGATGAGACAGAGGAGGAGGAGTTAAGAATGCAAGTATATGATTCCATGTCTGAGAAGGCTAACAAAGTGGATGAAGTCTCCAAAGGAGACTCGGAGGCTGAAGAAGCTAAGGCCGAGGTCTTGAAGTGGGAGAAATCCTCGGATGTTCCAGAAACCAAGGAGAAAGGGCCTGAACACAACCATGACTGGGAACAACTATGCAAACAGTCCAGTCAAGAGCTGCTGCAGTACAAGAAAAGGCCGGTGCATGAGAGCAAGAATCAAAGAGTGCGAGAGCATGTTATTGTCCCTCAGAAAACAGTAGGAAAAGAGTATCTGGCCTTTAGTTGGGGACAGAAGGCCTTTAGACAGTTTCTACTAGGTAGGAAGGCAGTGTTTATGACAAACCGAGCTCTTCTGGCCTGGGTCTGGCAGAATAAAGGGAAGTCTGTGATGTTGGCCACATCTTCCAGGGGGACCGTTGAGCTGGAAGATGGCAGGATAATGCGGATGCCCTATCACGAGCATCCGGTTGGTACATGTGTTCACCCCCACAGGTTTGAACAGAGGGGGGGGGATATGTGGCAATGTGAATAGGAAGAGTGTAGTAAAGTCCCGGGAAAGCATGGAAAAGGTGTGTTGTTTGCACCAGCAGCGTGTCACCAAGGGGCCCGGCCTTGGTGGAGTAAAGGCCCTACATATAGGTGGCCACTAAGTAAGTTGGTGGACACCAAGATAGTTAACTTAGCTGGCTCCAGCTAGTCCAGGGCGGGCTTTTACTGGGAGCAGGCAATGTGCTGGGTGGGTGCCTGTTCCCCATGCTCCAGTCCGGGATTTTGGACAATGCTCATGTCCAGGGATGCTATTTAATCCTGTTGCTGGACTTGGGTGGGGTCTCCCAGTCTGGGAAAGGAGCAGGCTGTGTCAAGGCCTGTGGGAGCCGGGACCCTCTAACCCTGTGTGTAGGGTAAGCACTAGGGATGTGTTTTGGGAAGCTGGGTGGTAGACCCAGATCCTGATAGAGAGGGAAATACTGTTTAGTCAGTGGCCAGACGGCTGAGGATTTAAGTTTGTGATTTAAGTTTTGATTGCTGTTTTGTGCTTGAAAATAAAGCATCATTTGGACTTCAAGCTGGTGTCTGTGGCAAACTCTGCGAGAATGACCCCCGAATAAGAGAAAATCCCTACAATATATATAGTATATTTAGTAATGATCTTGTAAAAGGCATGCACATTAAAATATAAATTTTTGCAGATGACACTAAACTGTAAAGTAATTGACATTGAAGAGGACAGTATACTGCTACAGATGGATCTGGATAGATTGGCTGTTTGGGCAGAGAAGTGGCAGATCAGGTTTAACACTTACAAATGTAAGGTTATGCACATGGGAAAGAACAATGCAAGTCACCCGTACATACTAAATGGTAAAATACTGGGTAACACTGACATGGAAAAGGACCTAGGAATTTTAGTAAACAGCAAACTAAGCTGTTAAAACCAGTGTCAGGCAGCTGCTGCCAAGGCCAATAAGATAATTGTTTGCATCAAAAGGGGCATAGATGTCCGTGATGAGAACATAGTCCTACCACTTTACAAATCCCTAGTCAGACCACACACAGAGTACTGTGTACAGTTCTGGTCTCCTGTGAACAAGGCAGACATAGCGGAGCTGGAGAGAGTTCAGAGGAGGGCAACTAAAGTAATAACTGGAATGTAGGATCTACAATACCCTGAAAGATTATCAAAATTAGGGTTATTCACCTTAGAAAAAAGATGACGGAGGGGAGATCTAGTAACTATGTTTAAATATATCAGGTGGTCAGTACAGAGATCTCTCCCATCATCTATTTATCCCCAGGACTGTGACAAGGGGACATCCTCTGCGCCTGGAGGAAAGAAGGTTTGCACATAAACATAGAAAAGGATTCTTTACTGTAAAAGCAGTGAGACTATGGAACTCTCTGCCTGAGGAGGTGGTGATGGTGAGTAAAATAAAGGAATTCAAAAGGGGCCTGGATGTATTTCTGGAGTCTAATAATATTACCAGATATAGCTACTAGAGATGGGTCGTTGATCCAGGGAGTTATTCTGATCGCCTGATTGGAGTCGGGAAGGAATTTTTTCCCCTTAAGTTCTACCTCACAGTTTTTTTTTTTGCCTTCCTCTGGATCAACTTGCAGGATAACAGGCCGAACTGGATGGACAAATGTCTTTTTTTTTTTTTTTACATTCTCCGATGAGGCGAAGTCAGTTAATTGTAAAGTTCCGTGAGACTTTGTTGAATAACTTCGGTACTTCACGAATAACCGATTTCACCTCATCGGAGAACGTAAATTGTAATGCTGTATGGACACGGATGTCTGTACAGCATTAATCTGAAGTTTTGAGCAAAGCGACTTCGGATCTTGGATCTGAAGCTTGCTTCGCTCATCACTACTTACAAGCATTACCAATAAACACATAAACTAATGTAAACACAAAAAAATTGCTAAAGATGCTATAAGAAGAATTGAAAAAAATATTATACTCACCACCCAAACCTCCTCCTTTCCAATACTGCCGCTCTGTCCCGATTAGCTTTGTTGTCCTGACGACAGCGGTTACATGTTCATTAGGAATGAGCGAATTTCATGCTATGAAATTAGTTTGAGCTTCGTCTGGTGATAAAAGCAGAATTGTGTTATGAATTCCGTTACCACGGACCATAACGCAATTCTATGACGGAATGCATAATGGAATGCCTTTAGAGGCATTCTGTTTTTCATTCTGTTATAATAGAAGTTTATAGCCTGCATAACGGATCCGTCCCGTTTCTGTTATGCAGGAGAGGACTTTATTTTTTATAGTTTATTTTTAACATGAAGAAAGGGGGTGATTTTTTTAAGTTTTCAAAAACTTTTTTCCCACTGATTTTACACTTTTCATCCTAGGGAACTTGAACATGCAGTCATCAAATCGCTTGAATTACCATTGCAGACTATGGGAGTTCCATTATGTTCCTGTGGAACGCTGCGACAGGCCATCCGGATCTAAATTCTGTACCTTTCCACCTAGAAACTACAGAAAGGGTTAACAAGAACAGAATAGCATACTTGTGGTTATTTGGAAAGACTGCAAAGTGTCCTTAGAAGAAAAGACATAGAGCACTGCTATAACCATCATTGTCACTGCCCATACACAGCTTTTGGGAGGATATTATACTGTGATATGATTTGGAACTGTGTCTTTTGCTGATATATATACTACTACTCCCATCATTGATTTAGTAAATAAATACTTTATAAACTAACTGACCTGATTATTGACTCCATTATTCATCCAGTGGCCCTGCATATGTACTCCTGGATTACACCCTGCTAACCTTCTAACATCAAGAGCACACCAACTACCATCAGGCAGGAGCCCCAGAAGAGTCCTCTGAGGGAAGAAAGGGTGTAGAATAAAGATTCTGGCGGTCCAGCAAAATAGTATTCAGCTGTATCTTCTTTATTATGGTGAAGGTTATCACAACTTGTAGATTTGTACAAGTTGTAAATTTACAACAGATTCACACCGTCAACGCGTTTCGAACGAAGTTCTTATTCATGACTGTTTTCTGACTGCTCCGCAGCACCTTTATACCAGTTTGATAGTTTAAGCACCGCCTCCACCAATCACGTGGAAGGAAACATTCACCTGTATTTCATTAGTGCCAGAGGAGTCAGAAACACTTGATCAAACAAAAGCACACACGTATAGCATATTAAAAGAAACCCATATTATAGTCACATTTGAAAATATTAGTACCGTTGTCATGCCTAATTATGCATAAGCATTTCAATTCTTTAAATGTAAGGTGTCTAAATTTGCAATAGCAGATCATTCACATCTCCTGCGTTATTATTGCCATCAGGATTCATACTGACTAAACGCAGGCTGTGTGAACACCCATTATGAAATGACTGCTATAAAACACATCCTCATTCATAATTAGAATGCATGAAGTAATGACAATGGAAATAAAATAAAAGCTCTCTTCCAAGCAGCAGTGGATGGATTGCATTAACCCGAAAGATTTATACTTCGCTAAATCCTGAGGTGAGACAAGACCAGTTACTGAAAGCAACCTATTGTTGCAAGGAGACTATATTAGTTGTTCCTTGTATCAGACAACTCATCCCTCTTTTATTATTATTCACTTCTGCTGATATCACATATTCACTGAGGCATATCCATTCACAATAAATATTGTTGTTGAAATATGAATATGCACTCAATAAAAATATAGCAGTTCCTTTTTGTGATTCATACCCTTTGGGAAGTATGTGTCTAATCTGAACATCCAATATGCCTCTCTTTTTAGAACTTTTCTTTTCAAGTTTCCTCCTCTCAAAGAACGGCACACCTTCTCTATACCAAATACCCGAAACCCACTCGTATTTCTACTGTGGGTATGTATGAAATGTTTTTCTGCTCCTGAGACGTTTGTATAAGCTGGATTATTAATATAATTTAGGTGTTCCAGGATGCGAGTTTTTAGTTTGCGGGTTGTGCTTCCCACATAAAACAAATCGCATTGTGTGCACGCAATCATATAAATCACATTATCGCTATTGCAATTAATGTAAGATTTTATGTTAAATATATCCTCACCATTAGTATTGCGAAATGTTTTAGTTGGATAAGCATATAAACATGTTTTACACGGATGGCCTCCACAATGTGAAAAACCTTTATATTTCAACCAAGCATTTGTTCGGGTATTTGTTTTAGAAGAGAAAAGGGAAGGTGAGAGCATGGATGCCAGTGTAGGTGAACGTCTAGGGACCACTCTATAGCCTTTCTTCAATATATTTCTTACAGTATCATTTTCATACGTAGTAGAAATACTGTTGTTAATAATCTGTCTGATGGCTTAAAATTGTTTACTGTAAGTGAGTACTAAAGTAGGTAGTGACTCATTTTTATATTTGCGATTATTTTGAAAAAGTAGATCCTGTCATTTTTTGTTTGAAGCTATTTTGTATCCCCGTTCTATCATCCATGAGGGATATCCTCTGGATGACAGACGTTCCCGAATAATGTTACACTCCCTATATAAATCTCGATGTATACTACAGTTTCTCCTGGCTTGTGTAAATTCACCCACCGGCACTGATTTGATAACATGTGCCGGGTGGTGACTGTTGGCCCTGAGCAAGGTGTTGCCAGAGATAGGTTTTCTGTAAAAATTTTAAATTTCAACATAGTTTTTCTTTTTTTTTTTTGTACGGCGTTCACCGTGCAGGGAAAGTAACATGACCATTTTATAGATCAGGTCTTTACGGACGCAGTGATAAACATGTGTAGTATATTTTTATTTACTTTTTAACTCCTTAAGGACACATGACATATGGGTACGTCATGTGTCCAGTCCCTGAAGATAGCGCCCGCTCCTGGCCTCTGCGGGCACCATCGGGAGGGGGGCCGGCTGATTCCTGTAGCTGACCCCCGCAGCTGATGATCGCGGTCGGCAGATGTCGCGGTCGGCATTTAACCCCGCAGATGCCGTGATCAATCCTGATCACGGCATCTGCACGCGCTAAAACCGAAAGTAAAACTTTCGGCAGCGCTCCGGCTCCCCCTAGTGGTGATCGGGAGAATGGGAGCGCTGTAAGGGATAGCCTCAAGCCTTTCATTCAGCTTAAGGCCTCTTGCACACGGGCGTCATGTTTGACGCCCGGATAAGATGCGGGTGAGTTGCGGGAATCGCCGCGATTTTTCCGCGCGTGTGCTAACGTTTGTAGTGCGTTGAGCACGCGCGTGAAAAAATCCGCATGCTTGGTACCCAGACCCGAAGTCAGACTTCATCACTGAAGTCCGGTTTCGGGATGAGTATTCTGTATGTGTAATTATTTTCCTTCCATCTGTTGGATAAAGGACCTGCCGTGATGTCACAGGATCACATGGGTCACATGGTCCACTCAAATGCTTCTATGATTGGACCATGTGACCCTGTGACGTCACCACAGGTCCTCAAGCATCCAAACTATCAAGAGAGAAGACGTTCTGGGGCTCTGCGCGTACAATGGGAGAAGGTAAGTTAACTCTTTATTATTTTTAACCCTTTAAAGCCCGGGGAACATTGCATTCTGTAATTAGAATGCGATTATTTTCCCTTATAACTATGTTATAAAGGAAAATAATAACGATCGGGTCCCCATCCCGATCGTATCCTAGCAACCATGCGGGAAAATCGCAACGCATCCGCACATGATTGCGGATGCTTGCGATTTTCCCGCATCCCCATTCACTTCTATGGGGCCTGCGTTGCGTGAAAATCGCAGAATATAGAACATGCTGCGATTTTCACGCAGCGCCAAAAGTGATGCGTGAAAATCACCGCTCATGTGCACAGCCCCATAGAACTGAATGGGTCAGGATTCAGTGCGGGTGCAATGCGTCCTCCTCACGCATTGCACCCGCGCGGAAAACTCGCCCGTGTGAAAGGGGCCTAAGGCTATCACTTACTATTTCCTATGGAGCCCTTGTTTGCAATAGGGCTTCATAGGAAAGTAGTAAAATGCTCATAAACTCCAATACAAGTGTATTGGAGTTTATGATAGAAGCAATCAGGTAACTGATTTATATAGGTCCCTATGGGATCTATATAAAAGTGTAAAAAAATAAATAAAAAAATAAATAAAAAAACCCTAAAAATTTAAATCACCCCCCTTTCCCCAAAATTAAAATAAAATAATAAAAAAAATAAAAAAATACACATCATGGGTGTCGCAATGTGTGAACACACCCATAGTATAAAAATATAAAAATATATTTCCCATACGGTAAACAGAAAAACGGAAAAAGCGCCCAAATGGCCGATTTGCCGTTTTTGGGCGCTTCATTCCTCAAAAAAATTAAATAAAAGCGATCAAAAAGTCCTACACACCCCATAATGGTATCAACTAAAAGTTAAGATTGCCCGCAAAAAATAAGCCCCCATACAACGCCATACACTTATTTACAAATACGTTATAGCGGTCAAAACATGGCGACAAAAAAAAAGAAATTTTTTTTTCCCACTTTTGAATTTTTTTTCACTATCAAAACGCAAGAAAAGCTATACATATTGGGTATCGCCGGATTCGTACTGACCTGTAGAATAAAACTAAATGGTCAGTTTTATCTCAAATCAAACGTCGTAATTTAGAAACCCGTAAAACTGTGGTGAAATTGCTTTTTTTTTGCAATTTCACCCCATTTGGAATTTTTTTACCGCTTCCCACTAAACCGTATGTATTATTAAATGATGGCATTGGAAAGTACAACTTGTCCCGCAAAAAATAAGCCCTCATATGGCCATGTGAACGGAAAAATAAAAAAGTTATGGCTCTTGGAAGGCATAGAGCGCAAAACAAAAACGCAAAAATGAAAAAACCCTGTGTCCTTAAGGGGTTAATCAGTGATAAATGTGTGGCTATAAGAGGAAATGTAAAAAAATTTTTTACTATTTTTACATTTTTTTGGGCCAGAACCACTTGGTTCTTGAAGATCCAGTGGGTCTGATGCCTGTATTATGAATTCACACTTAGCCTGATCAGGCTGCTGCTGTCATTAGCAGAAGCCTGATCTGCTATACCATGGCAAGCCGGAAGCCTGTGAAGACGTTCAGTTGCTGTGGTAACCATCAGCCGCTGCCACAACAGAGCAAAATGAAAAAAACACATAACACTGAATAAAAAACAAAATAAAAAATACACTACACATATTAGGTATCGCCGCATCTGTAAAAACCTGCTCTATAAAAATATCACATGACTAAACCCCTCAGGTGAACGCCATAAACCCCCTCCCCAAAAAATGGTGTAAATTAGACAATTTTTGGCACCTTACATCACTAAAAGTGTAATACAAAGCGATCAAAAAGACATTTGACCACCCAAATAATGCCAATCTAACCGTCACCTCATCGCACCGCAAAAATTATACCCAACCTGAGACAATCGCCTAAAAACTGAAAAAGATATGGCTCTCAGACTATGGAGACACTAAAACGTTTTTTTTTTTTTTGTTTCAAAACGGATATTATTGTGTAAAACCAAAATAAATGAAAAAAGTTATACATATTAAGTATTTCCACGTCAGTAAGGACCTGCTCTATAAAAATATAACATGACCTAACCCCTCAGGTGAATGCCGTAATCATAAAAAATAAAAACATTGTCAAAAAAGCAATTTTTTTGTCACCTTACATCACAAAAAGTGTAAAAGGAAGCGATCAAAAAGTCATATGCACCCCAAGATAGCACCATTCAAACCGCCATCTCATCCCGCAAAAAATGAGCCCCTACATAGGACAATCTCCCAAAAAAAATAGAAAAATATGGCTCTCAAACTATGGCGACACTAAAACATGATTTGTTTTTCTTTTAAAAAATGATATTATTGTGTAAAACTTATATAAATAACTAAAAAGTATACATATTAGGTATCGCCGCGTCCGTCACAACCTGCTCTATGAAAATAACACGTGACCTAACCCCTCAGCTGAACACAGTAAAAAAAAAAAAAAAAAAAAACGGTGTCAAAAGCCATTTTTGTCACCTTACATCACAAAAAGTGTAATAGTAAGCGACCAAAATGTCATATACACCCCAAGACAGTGCCTATCAAAGCGACATCTCATCCCACAAAAAATGAGCCCCTACATAAGACAGTTGCCCAAAAAATAAAAATAAACTATAGCTTTCAGAATGTGGAGATACTAAAAAATATTTTTTTTCAAAAATGCTTTATTATATGAAACTGAAACTTAAACCCCCAAAAAGTATTCGTATTTGGTATTGTCGCGTCCGTAACAACCGGCTCTATAGAAATAGCACACAATCTAACCTGTCAGCTCAATGATGTAAATAACAAAAAAAAAAAAAAAACGCGCCCAAAACAGCTAATTTTTTTGCAAATTTTCCATTTTAATCCATTTTCCAGTAACAAAGCAAGGGTTAACAGCCAAACAAAACTCAATATTTATTGCCCTGATTCTGTAGTTTGCACAAACACCCCATATGTGGTCGTAAACTGCTGCATGGCCAAACGGAAGGGCATAGAAGGAAGGGAATGCCATATGGTTTTTGGAAGGCAGATTTTTCTTGAGTGGTTTTTTGACACTAATGTCCCATTTGAAGCCCCCCTAATACACCCCTACAGTAGAAACTCCAAAAAAGTGACCCCATTTTGGAAACTACGGGATAAGGTGTCAGTTTTGTTGGTACTATTTTAGGGTAAATATGATTTTTGGTTGCTCTAAATTACACTTTTTTTGAGGCAAGGTAACAAAAAATAGAAATTCTGAAATTTCATCTCCATTTGCCAATAACTCTTGTGGTACACCTAAAGGGTTAACAAAGTTTGTAAAACTGGTTTTGAATACCTTGAGGGGTGTTGTTTCTTAGATGGAGTCACTTTTATGGAGTTTCTACTCTAGGGGTGCATCGGGGGGCTTCAAATGGGACATGGGGTCAAAAATCCAGTCCAGCAAAATCTGCCTTCTAAAAACCATATGGCGTTCCTTTCCTTCTGCGCCCTGCCATTTGGCCATACAGCAGTTTACGACCACATATTTGTGCAAACTACCGAATTGGGGCAATAAATATTAAGTTTTGTTTGGCTGTTAACCCTTGCTTTGTTACTGGAAAAAATGGATTAAAATGGAAAATTTTCCAAAAAATCGAAATTCTGAAATCTTAGCTCCATTTGCCATTAACTCTTGTGGAAAACTTAAAGGGTTAAAGACGTTTGTAAAAATCAGTTTTGAATACCTTGAGGGGTGTAGTTTCTAGAATGGGGTCATTTTTAGTTGGTTTGAATTATGTAAGCCTCACAAAGTGACTTCAGACCTGAATTGGTCCCTAAAAAGTGGGTTTTTGAAAATTTCTGAAAAATTTCAAGATTTCCTTCTAAACTTCTAAGCCTTGTAACGTCCCCAAAAATGAAATGGCATTCCAAAAGTAATCAATACATGAAGTAGACATATGGGGAATGTAAATAAATATTTTTTTCTGGAGGTATTACTAAGTATTATAGAGGTAGAGAAATAGAAACTTGGAAAATTGCAAATTTTTCGAAAATTTTGGTAAATTTGGTATTTTTTTATAAATAAAAATGAAATTTTTCGACTTCATTTTACCACTGTCATGAAGTACAATATGTGACGAAAAAATAATCTCAGAATGGCCTGGATAAGAAAAAGAATTTTAAAGTTATCACCACATAAAGTGACACTGGTCAGATTTTGAAAATTGGCTTGGTCCTTAAAGTATAACTGTCACCTTTTTTTTTTTTTTACTATTGGATTTTGGTGATTAATATCACCTTGTTAGCGCTGTTTTAATTTCTGATTGTTTAATAAATAACCCCTAAAAGCCACATAAAAGTCCCCAGTATTGGCTATTGTTACCTGAGATTAAAATCAGGTTGCTATGCTCCTTCCGTCTACCAGATGAGGGCGGAGCAAGCTGGCTGTGTGCACTGGGAACTGATAGTGAGTCAACATTGTAAGGGAATGTATAAAAAGCCAGGTTCTTCCTGACAGGAGATGGGCTGTGTGTGTGAACTTCTCCACATGCCTGTAATTGGCAGACACTCCCTTAGCAGCTGGAGAATATAGCGCTCAGGGATATCTGACCTCTGCTCAGTGTATAAATGAAAGCCTTATCTGATAAGAGGAGAGCTTGAAGGAGGACTATAGGCTTCAGCCAGACCTGGAAATTTAACTGCAAGACCCCCCTACACAGAGCTGGTCTTCACTAACTTCACTGCAGGCGTCCTATGGGTTAGCCTCAGGGCTGAGGGCGGCCATTTTAACAGAATAGTGAAGTTGTAGTTTTATGCAGACTGGTTTCTAAGGGCTGAATCTTAATAAATAAGGGGTAAGTAAGTACATATAGATTCAGGAATATTATCGATTATTGATTCAGGAATATTATCATATTAGTAACTACATATATGAAAACTGAAATTAGGGTCTAAATGTGACAGTTATCCTTTAAGGTGAAATAGGGCCGTGTCCTTAAGGGGCTAAAGTAGTGTATTTAATTACATTTCACCTGCATGTCTGAACAATCCCTTTATATGCATAAAGAGTGTTATTAAAAAATTGCCACTGCAACCTTCTGCGATTCAGATTTTTCTTAAGTGCACCAAACTTCACATTTTATAAGGTCTCACTAGATATTATTGATTTTTGCACTAAGTATTCCTGTGACATTACACCAACTATGTTAGGTTAACCTGCAGAGCGGCCGAGCGCATGGCGTCATTGGTTGCTAATGCTAACTCTCTTTGACGCCGTGCGCTTTTAGCCGCCACCACTGTACAGTAATACACTTGAATAGATCATACAAGTGTATCACAGTACAGCGGTGGTGGCCTGGAAGCTCACGTCGTCATAGCAACCAATGACGCTGTGCGATTGTCCACTCTGCTGGACTGGTCTGTACGGTCCGTAGTTTTGAAAAAACACACCCGTGTGCATGCGGCCTTACTGTTATGGTTAGAAGATGGGATTGTATTACGACTGTATGTGGGGTCTGAGCTATCAGATACTGTCCAGCTAAGCAGAGATTTACCAGTCTAGTGAAGTGATGTTACGGTATGGGGTGTACAGCTGGTTTGTCTCCCCGGGATGCACCCTGGGTAACAGTAAATAAAACATCAAATACTGGCGGTGCATGCGGCCTAAATCTAATATTTCCACCTCAAAGCATTAAATACTTTTTTCCGTTTCCTTGATTACATTTTTTTTTCCATTCTATTATTGTTAAAAATGGGGATTATATGCTTGCATTTTTCTCTTGTAGCGGATGTTGGTTCGGGGCTACGACAGCACCCGATCTCATGCCGAGAAACAAAGGATAGTGTCTATGAAATGTGGAGCAAGATGGGTCGCACACACCGCCGTCTGGCCATTAAAAAAAAAATGGTCAGACATGAAAAGAAGGCAGCCCCGTTTCATTAAAAGAATCCGGGACAAAAAATGCCCAGGTACATACGTAAGTAACTTTTTTATGTTTTGCCAACACTCTGTAATGTATACAGAGCTAAGCAAAAGTATTCACCCCCCTTGACTTTGTTCTTTTTTTTGTTGCCTCACCCCCTGGAATTAACATGGATTGTTTGAGGATTTTCATGTAATTTGTAGAACATGCCGACAACTTTGACCTTCTTTTAAATTTGTTAATTGTAAAGCAAACAACTAATAGGACAAGCTAACAGAAAAGGTCAATGTGCATAACTATTCACCCCACTAAAGTCAATAATTTGTAGAGCCACCTTTTGCGGCAATCACAGCTCCAAGTAGCTTTGGATAAGTCTCTATGAGCAGTTGCCACATCTTACCACAGGCGTTTTTGCCCATTCCTCCTTGCAATACCAATTCTGCTCCTTCATATTTGATGGTTTGCACTTGTGAACAGCAGATTTTCTATTGGATTGAGATCTGGCCTTTGACAAGGCCATTCCAACACATTTATATGTTTCCCCTTAAACCACTCAAGTGTTGCTTCAGCAGGGTGTTTGGGTTCATTGTCCTGTTGGAAGCTGAACCTCCGTCCTAGCCTCAAATCACTTACAGAGTGGGACAGCTTTTGCTCAAGAATATCCCTGTCCATCTTTCCCTTAACTCGGACCAGTTTCCCAGTCCTGGCTGGGGAAAAACATCCCCACAGCATGATGCTGCCACCACCATGTTTCATTGTGGGGAAGATGTTCTTTGGGTGATGTGATGTGTTGTTGGCCTTGTGCCATCCAAGTGACGGACTGAACCATCACTGTGTCTGCAGTAGAAGTCTGAGGCCTAGCCTCCTTCCTACAGGCTTTGGACACAGTACTATGGAGACCCCCACTCCGATCTAATTGGTTGAGAGGGAACTATAAACCATGAATTTTTGGTTGAGTTTATAGGCCACATTTTTCGTATTCCCCATTAAAGTAGCAAGGTGTGAATCCATAAACGCAATAAGGGTTAACTTTGCTCGGAGACTCCAAATAAATGTGTTGGTTTATTTGTCCCTTTGTCCTATTGTGTTAGTGATGGGATTAAGAAGTAGCTGACTCTGGTGTAGAGAATTATATCATCCTATTATATACTGAGGAGATAATTCCATCCCATGGGTCTCCTCTCGCCCTATTGTTCCCTCAAGACACTGTGGAGGGGATGTCTTTTTTCATACTGTTAATGCGTCATAAAGCTGACAACCACTGCAATTTTATATAGATCCCTCCATATTGGAATATCTTTATATCAAATGTTCTTAAGATTTTGGAGTTGTTTATCTAAAATCTGAACATTTTGTGATCACAGATGTTCCTATTCCCTCCATTCGGAAAAGATGACCGGTGGAGGTTGTGGAGGTAGAGGAGGAAGAGGAGGTGGAGGCTGGACCCTCCCAGCCTATTGAGCCACCCCCACCAGATGTGGGAGAAATGAAGGAGGTGGAAAGTGCTGTACCCTCCAGCACCACCCCATCCCAGGACTTGGAGGAAGAGGAGATGATCACCAGCCCCCGGAAGGAGGGTAAATATGTGCAAATAGCAATATGATTATGTATCCATAACATGTACATAAATATTAAAAGGGTCGACAATGAGGAGACAACATACACTCTAGTAATAAAAAATAAAAAAACACTGGCCAATAACTCTTTAATCTACTTTAAAACCATTGAATTAACCAAAAATTAATATTAAACTCAATTGAATTATCATTAACTAACAAAATAAAATTATATTGTACTGAAATATCACTAACTAATAAACCATATAATGATCATAAAGATCACAAATTAACTTACTCTATTGAGATTTAAATCGTCAATGTGTCTAAAGACTTTAAATAAAAAATTAAAAAGGTAAACAATAGACAAACAGACATATTTTGTACCGCCGTCTACATATCGATTGTCTATATAAAAATATCATATGATATTGATATTACCCCTCCGGTGGACAATTAAAATAAAAATAAAAAAATAAAAAAATTAAACTAAAATATGAATTTATTCGACCTAACATCACTAAAAGTGCAACACCAAGCTAGCTCAAGAGGCATATGCCCCCCAAAATATCAACAATTGGTCAGTGCATTCTGCTACAAATGAGACCCAACCGTTAGACAATTGCCACATAAAATCAATAATTTGGGTCTATGGAGAAATATGGAGACAGTAAAACATGAATTGTTTTTGGTTCAACAATGCTTTTATTGTGTAAAAGACAATTTACTATAAAATAAGCAAAAATAGTAGGTTTGGCAGCACCTGTAACAACCAGCTGTCTGAAAAGATCATACCAAATAACCTCTTAGTTGGACACCTTTTTAAACAAAAATTTAAAACTGTTAAAAAAGGAAATTTTATGGACAGCTTTTCTCACAAAAAGGTGTAATAGCAAGCGATCATGAAGTCATATGCACCACAAATTAAAGGTTTAATAAGAGTTGCAAATAATGTTCATTTTTATTTTTTTTCAAACAGGAATGAAGACATTGAAGGCCAAATTGGCCAAACTGCAAAGGGCGCATCTCCATGATATGTGGGCCGTTCATGAGCGCTTAAAGGCCTTGGAGGAGAGGCAATGCAAGGCCATGAAGGGGGTGCATGAGATGATCATGCTTTTGGAAAAATTGCCTTAATTTTTTTTCTACTAAGTTATATAAATCGTTTGTACAGTTATTATAATGTGTGTTGTGTTTTTTGTAATATTGCTCGGTTTTACTGTAATAGCTCGGCCTAAATTAGCCAGAACTGACAGCAGACGGTAAATACATGTCAAATACATATAGGGTCCATTCACACGTCTGTTAAATGTGTCCGCATACCACAATTGCGAGGAACGTTTACAGACCCATTGATTTTAAATTCCAGTTCGAAAAATTAGGCATTCACATGATACAGAAGTAAGTGAAAGCCATTACAGACCTCAAAAATTAGCCGACAGGCATTTCCCTGACAGAAAATAACTTTGTATTCTGTTGCTGGTGGTACATTAGGCATTCACATGATACAGAAGTAAGTGAAAGCCATTACAGGCCTCAAAAATTAGGCATTCATTGTACATTTTTATGCCGCTGTATTTACCGAAGACAGGGACCATAAATTGTTATGGGTGGTGGCGGATATGGGCTGTCATGAGGAATTTTAAACAAACATGGTCTACTGTTCACATGTGTTGAATTCCTCCAAAATCCATGCCTCATTCATTTTTAGAAATGTGAGGTAGTCAACAGTGTCGTGAGCTAGGCAAGTCCGCTTATTCGTCACGATCCCCCCATCTGCGCTGAATGTCCTTTCGGACAGGACACTTGAGGAGGGGCAAGCCAACAGTTCCATTGCAAATTGTGCAAGTTTTGGCCAGAGGTCAAGCCACCCAGTAGTCCAGGGGTTCATCACTTCTCAGAGCGTCCAAATCGGCTGTTAAACCGCTCAGCAGATTGGCACCGTTGTCGCACACCACATTACTAACTGTCAAATTGAGCGGTGTTAGCCACTGATCTGCCTGTGAACGTAAAGCTGAAAGGAGTGCAGGACCGGTGTGGCTCCTGGCTTCCAGGCACAACAAATGCAGCACAGCATGGCAACGTCTAACCTGGCATGGCGAATCGTTTTTGGGGATCTTGGTTGGCGCAGTGGAAGAGACGGTAGCAGCAGAAAAGGAGAAGTCAGCCGAGGAGGAGAGGGAGAATGGAGTAGGAGGAGAAGAAGAGGCAGGCCTGCATGCTTGACGGCCGTCAGAAGGTTCACCCTGTGGGCAGTAAAAGTTAGATAACTTCCCTGCCTGTGTTTGCTAGACCACGTGTCTGTGGTAAGATGTATCTTGGCACCGACACTGTGTGCCAGAGATACATTCAATTGCCGCTGAACGTGTCCATATGGCTCTGGGATGCACTTCTGCGAGAAATATTTCCTTCCTGGAACCTTCCATTGCGGTGTTCCAATGGCCACAAATTTTCGAAAAGCCTCCGAGTCCACAAGTTTATATGGCAGTAGTTGGCGGGCTATCAGTTCTGACAAGCCAGTGGTCAATCGTTGGGCAAGAAGGTTCACCCAGTGGGCAGTAAAAGTTAGATAACTTCCCTGCCTGTGTTTGCTAGACCACGTGTCTGTGGTAAGATGTATCTTGGCACCGACACTGTGTGCCAGAGATACATTCAATTGCCGCTGAACGTGTCCATATGGCTCTGGGATGCACTTCTGCGAGAAATATTTCCTTCCTGGAACCTTCCATTGCAGTGTTCCAATGGCCACAAATTTTCGAAAAGCCTCCGAGTCCACAAGTTTATATGGCAGTAGTTGGCGGGCTATCAGTTCTGACAAGCCAGTGGTCAATCGTTGGGCAAGAGGGTTATCCGGCGTCATCAATTTTTTACGCTCGAACATTTGGGCCATGGAAGCCTGCCTTTTTCTTGACAAACATGAGGACGGCATGATGGAAGGTGGAGTGGAGGACAATTGGGAGGAGAGAGGAGAAGGAGAAGAGGCTGGACGGTGAGAGCCTGGAGTGTGGCTTTGTGGGTTCTGAGCGTTGCTCCCACTGGGCTCGTTGATGTGAGGCCAGGTGCCTTCTTAAGGCAGTCATCACTAGGTGAGTGTTGGGCTTACCGCGACTTATGCATTGACTGCAAAGGCTGCAGACGGCAACACTATTGTCAGCAGCTGACACATTAAAAAAAGCCCACACTGCAGAGCCATTTCCCAGCATCGTGGGAGCGCCAGATGTGACTGTAAATGGTTGATGGCTCGCTCCTGATACATAAGCAGTCTTGTTTGTTCCTCCTGTGCAATGTAAGTTCGGCCTGCTTCTCCTCCCTATCTGCTGGTCCATCTCTCCCTCTGAACTCCCCTCCTCTTCTACTCTTGTGGGCACCCACGTTATGTCCATAGACACGTCATCATCGACGTCACCTTTCCCACCACTAACATTAGAGATCTCTGAGTAGGCAGCAACAGTGGGGACCAACCTCCTTGTGCTGATCTGGGTACTGTCATAAGACTGCTGAGTGGCAGCTGTTGCACTTGCTACCTCCTCTTCCTGATCCGATGACAAGAATGGCTGCTCATTGGAAATGTCTTTTGATGGATCGGAAAATAATTCCTGTGACTCAAGTTGAGGGTATATGGTGCTGGTGGTGTGGGTGTCTTTGGGGGTACACACAGCAGAGAGTGAAGAGGGTGCAGATAGAAAGGATGAGGAAGGTACAGAAGTTGAAGGCTGAGTGAGCCACTTAACCAAGTCTGGTGCATCCTTTGATGAAATTGAACGCACCTTCTGCAACTTCCCACTTTGGCTCCGGCTTGGTGCTCCTGCCCTACCCCTATCACCCCTGTCTAATTGCTTATCATTTTCAGTGTCCTAACCTTAACCAGCTCTGGACCGCTGTACGCACGGATGCATCCAGGCGGCGGCTGGTTTACTCCTCCTGGACGCATCCGCTCGTCATCTCGCGAGTCGCGAGATTTCCTGTGAACGCGCACACACGCGGGGGGAGTTAACCAGAGAAGTTAAACTACAGCCTGCCAGCGCTGATAATGCGCTGTCAGGCTGTAGAAGTTAAAAAAATTGCATACCAGACGCTGTTTTGTTAACAGCGTCTGATATGCCTGCTGCTCGTTCCTCTGGTGGTCCCTTTTGCTTGGGACCACCAAAGGAAACATATGTAAGTGCACCAATCACCAAACAGACCCCCCTTGTCACTGATTAACCCCTGATTAACCCCTGATTAACCCCTGATCACCCCCTGTCACCCCCCTGTCACTAATCACCCCCCTGTAAGGCTCATTCAGACGTCTGCATGTGTTTTGCGGATCCATGGATCCGCGGATTTGCAAAACACGGACACCGGCAATGTGCTTTCCGCATTTTGCGAATCCACACATTGCTAGAACTATATAGAAAATGCCTTTTCTTGTCCGGAATTGCGGACAAGAATAGGACATGCTCTATCTTTTGCGGAGCTGCGGCTGAATGTTTGGGGGCCGAAACCTGGAAGTTAACGGCCGCAGCTCCACAAATGCTAATGTGGAGAGCACATAGTGTGCTTTCCGCATCACCGCCGGCCCCATTCACACTGAATGGGTCCGCATCTATTCCGCAGAATTGCGGAATAGATGCAGGCATTTTTGCGGACGTGTGAATGGGGCCTTACTTCTTTTTTTTTTTGCACATTTTTTGGTAGAGATTTTTTCATCCACATTGATTGATGCGAATCAAGAAATCTATGCCGTTCATTTTGTTTTTCAGCCCAGAGGCTGAACGAAAAAAAAAAATCTCATTACCCGTATACTCAATATCAGGAGAATAGCAGAAACTCCTAATGCTGGCCATACATGTAATGATTGCGGAGACCCCTAAAATGCCAGGGCAGTATATATACCCCACATGTGACCCCATTTTAGAAAGAAGACACCCCAAGGTAACCCGTGAGGGGCATGGTGAGTTCATGTAAAATTTTATTTTTTGTCACAAGTTAGTGGAATATGAGACTTTGTAAGAAAAAACAAAAAAAGCCAATTTAAGCTAAATTGTGCCACAAAAAAAAAAAAAATCTTCTATGAACTCGCCATGCCCCTCACAGAATACCTTGGGGTGTCTTCTTTCCAAAATGGGGTCACTTGTGGGGTATTTATACTGCCCTGGCATTTTAGGGGCCCTAAAGTGTGAGAAGAAAAATGCGTAAAAATGCCCTCCTAAAAGGTATTCATTGGAATTTTGGCCCCTTTGCGCACCCAGGCTGCAAAAAAGTGTCACACATGTGGTATCACCATACTCAGGAGAAGTAGGGCAGTATGTTTTGGGTGTATTTACATATACCCATGCTGGGGGAGAGAAATATCTCTGTAAATTGACAACTTTGTATACATTTTTTTTAAAAGTTGTCATTTACAGAGATATTTCTCTCACCCAGCATGGGTATATGTAAAAATACACCCCAAAACACATTGCCCTACTTCTCCTGAATACAGCGATACCACATGTGTGCCACTGTTTTGCAGTCTAGGTGCGCAAAGGGGCCCAAATTCCAATGAGTACCTTTTAGAAGGGCATTTTTACGCATTTGGATTCCAGACTTCTTCTCATGCTTTAGGGCCCCTAAAAAGCCAGGGCAGTATAAATACCCCACATGTGACCCCATTTTGGAAAGAAGACACCCCAAGGTATTCCGTGAGGGGCATAGTGAGTCCGTGGGAGATTTTATATTTTTTTGCCAGAAGTTGTCATTTTCCGCTAACTTGTGAAAAAAAATGAAATGATACATGAACTCATCATGCCCCTCCGCGAATACTTTGGGGTGTCTTATTTCTAAAATGGTGTCATTTGGGGGGTATTTATACTATCCTGACATTCTAGCACCTGAAGAAACATGACAGGTGCTCAGAAAGTCAGAGCTGCTTCAAAATGCGGAAATTCACTTTTTTGCACAATAGTTTGTAAACGCTATAACTTTTACCCAAACCAATAAATATACACTTATTGGATTTTTTTTATCAAAGACATGTAGAACATTACATTTTGCGAACAATTTATATAGAAATGTTGTTTTTTTTAAAAAAAACAGAAAGTGAAAAATGTAATTTTTTTGCAAAAATTTCAGTCATTTTTGATTAATAGCAAAAAAAGTAAAAATGTCAGCAATGAAATACCACCAAATGAAAGCTCTATTAATGAGAAGAAAAGGAGGTAAAATTCATTTGGGTGGTGAGTTGCATGACGGAGCAATAAACGGTGAAAGTAGTGTAGTGCAGAATTGTAAAAAGTGGCCTGGTCATTAAGGGTGTATAAGCTAGGGGGGCTGAAGTGGTTAAAAGAGTTTTACATGTTTAGTCAAAAAAAGGTTATTCATTAACCTTCATTAATTAAGTTATACAATTTTCCACCATACTTTCTGTACTTCTGTCATCTGATCATGTGATAAGCACATAGGATCTCTAGTCCTTAGAGTAACATTGAGAGTTTTTCCTTTAAAGAATCGTCTCCCTCACATGACCAGGAGAGATTATTATTAACTTTAAGTCAACAGTGATGTTTCTCATTAAATGATTTCAGATGAGAATACAGATGTAGTAGAATTAACTCTCAAACTCTTAACTTAGATTTCTTAACTCATTGTGATATCCTGTAACAAAATCCACTGAAAAGCAATTGAAGTAGCGTTGAGCGAACAGTTCGAGAATAGTTTGGGTTCGTACCGTATTTTGGGGTGTTCTGGACCCGGACCCGGACCCGAACATATTCAAAAAAGTTCGGGTTCGGGTTCGTTGTTCGGCGATTTCTTCCCGCTTTCTGAAGGGCTGCACAGCAGCCAATCAGCTAGCGTTTTACTTCTTGCCGTAAGATCCCATCACAGCCATGCCTACTAATGGCATGGCTGTGATTGGCCAAGTGCAGCATGTGACCCAGCCTCTATTTAAGCTGGAGTCACGTAGCGCCGCACGTCACACTGCTCTGAATAGTGTAGGGAGAGGACGCAGCTGCTGTGAGGGCGAGATTAGGCAGGGAAAAGTCTGCAAAAGCACCTAATGAAGTGATCGATCTACAGCTGTGAATGATTGAACTTCTGCTAGTTACTTGCTCACTGGTTTTTAGGCTGCACAGAGCGTTTTTCTGTCACTTATTTTCTGGGGTGATCGGCGGCCATTTTGTAACCTGTGATGCACCAGAACAAGCTGCCACCAAGTCCATCGATCCATCAATACTAGTTTTTTTTTGCTATATCCTACATCAGGGGCTTGGCTGTGCTTATTGTCACCCCTAGAAACAGGATAGCAATTTCTATATTTTATTAAGGGGTTAAATACAATTGCCAAAATACCAATCCCCTAAATCTGGTGTTCCAGCTTTGGCTAGCCAAGTATAATACTGTCTGCTGTTTGGCAAAGGATAGATTATTTTCTGTGGTGAAATTCAATTGTCAAAATAGCAATCCCCTAAATCTGGTGTCCCAGCACTGGCTAGCACACTATAATAGTGTCCGCCAAAACATATATTTTGTTCAGGGGTTAAATTCAATTGCCAAAATAGCAATACTTAAATCTGGTGTCACAGCTGTGGCTGGCAAACTATAATAGTGCCCGCAAAAACATATATTTTATTCTGGGGTGAAATTCAATAGCCAAAATAGCAATACCATAAATCTGATGTCACAGCTGTGGCTGGCAAACTATAATTGTGTCCGCCAAAACATATATTTTGTTGTGGGGTGAAATTCAATTGCCAAAATAGCAATACCATAAATCAGTGGTTTCAGCTGTGGCTGGCAAACTATAATAGTGTCTGCCAAAACAGATATTTTGTTCTGGGGTGAACTTCAATTGCCAGAATAGCAATACCATAAATCAGTGGTTTCAGCTGTGGCTGGCCAAGTTTCATAGTGTCCTTCAAAGGATATATTTTGTTCTGGGGTGAAATTCAATTGCCAAAATAGCAATACCATAAATTAGTGGTTTCAGCTGTGGCTGGCAAACTATAATAGTGTCCGCCAAAACATATATTTTGTTCTGGGGTGAAATTCAACTGCCAAAATAGCAATCACCTAAATCTGGTGTCCCAGCACTGGCTGGCAAACTATAATAGTGTCCACCAAAACATATATTTTGTTCTGGGGTGAAATTCAATTGCCAAAATAGCAATACCATAAATCAGTGGTTTCAGCTGTGGCTGGCCAAGTTTCAAAGTGTCCTGCAAATTACATATTTTGTTCTGGGGTGAAATTTAATTGCCAAAATAGCAATACCATAAATCAGTGGTTTCAGCTGTGGCTGGCCAAGTTTCATAGTGTCCTGCAAATTATATATTTTGTTCTGGGGTGAAATTCAATTGCCAAAATAGCAATACCCTGAATCTGGTGTTCCAGCTGTTGCAGGCCTAGTTTAAATCTGTCCATAAAAGGATACCTTTCATCCAGGGCCTAAATACTAGCCCTTAAAGAGATATTCCCCTAAATCAGTGGTTACTGTTGTCTCTGGATTAGTGTAATACGCTACATAAATAAATAGGCAGATAGTGTTAGGTGCATGTAAAAAAAAGGCATGAATATGAAATCAATACATTGGGCCAAATATTTTTTTTCTTATTGTGGTGCTTGGTGAACCGCAACAATGAAAAAAACATCTAGTAAGGGACGCGGACGCGGTCGTGGTGGTGTTAGTGTACCCTCTGGTGCTGGGAGAGGACGTGGCCATTCTGCCACAGCCACACGTCCTAGTGAACCAACTACCTCAGGTTCCAGTACCCGCCAGAATTTACAGCGATATTTGGTGGGGCCGAAAGCCATTCTAAGGATGGTAAGGCCTGAGCAGGTACAGGCGCTAGTCAATTGGGTGGCCGACAGTGGATCCAGCACGTTCACAACATTATCTCCCACCCAGTCTTCTGCAGAAAGCGCACAGGTGGCACCTGAAAACGAAGCCCGTCAGTCTGTCACATCACCCACATGCATATCAGGGAAACTGTCTAAGCCTCAAGTTATGCAGCAGTCTCTTATGCTGTTTGAAGACTCTGCTAGCAGGGTTTCCCAAGGGAATCCACCTAGCCCTTCCCCAGTGGTGGAAGACATAGAATGCACTGATGCACAACCACTGATGTTTCCTGATGATGAGGACATGGGAATACCATCTCATCGCAGTCCGCACGTCTCTGATGATGACGAAACACAAGTGCCAACTGCTGCCTCTTTCTGCATTGTGCAGACCGAAAAGGGGGTCAGGGAGGAAGACTGTGTGGAAGACGATGCAGGGGACGATGAGGTCCTAGACCCCACATGGAATGAAGGTCGTGCCACTGACTTTCATAGTTCAGAGGAAGAGGCAGTGGTGAGACCGAGCCAACAGCGTAGCAAAAGAGGGAGCAGGGGGCAAAAGCAGAACAGCCGCCTCCAAGAGAGTTCGCCTGCTACTCGCCACCGCCACCAGGGACCGAGCACCCCAAAGGCAGCTTCAAGGAGTTCCCTGGCATGGCACTTCTTTAAACAATGTGCTGACGACAAGACCCAAGTGGTTTGCACGCTCTGCCATCAGAGCCTGAAGCGAGTCATTAACGTTCTGAACCTTAGCACAACCTGCATGACCAGGCATCTACATGCAAAGCATGAACTGCAGTGGAGTAAACACCTTAAAAGCAAGGGACTCACTCTGGCTCCCCCTGCTCCCTCTTCTGTTGCTGCCTCGGCCTCTTCCTCCACCTCGGAATGTTGGCACCTGCCGCCCACCAAACAGAGGATGTGCCACCGACAACACCACCTGCGTCACCAAGCATCTCCACCATGTCACACGGCAGCGTTCAGCTCTCCATCTCACAAACCTTGGAGGGAAAGCGTAAATTCCCACCTAGCCACCATCGTGCCCTGGGCCTGAATGCCAGCATTTCTAAACTACTGGCCTTTGAAATGCTGTCATTCAGGCTGGTGGACACAGACAGCTTCAAACAGCTGATGTCCATGGCTGTCCCACAGTATGTTGTTCCCAGCTGCCACTACTTCTCCAAGACAGCCGTGCCTTCCCTGCACAACCAAGTATCCGATAAAATCAAGTGTGCACTGCGCAACGCCATCTGTGGCAAGGTCCACCTAACCACAGATACGTGGACCAGTAAGCACGGCCAGGGACGCTATATCTCCCTAACTGCACACTGGGTAAATGTAGTGGCGGCTGGGCCGCAGGCGGAGAGTTCCTTGGCGCACGTCCTTCCGCCGCCAAGGATCGCAGGGCATCATTCTTTGCCTCCTGTAGCCTCCTCCTCCTACTCGGCATCCTCCTCCTCTGCTTCCACCAGCTCATCCAGTCAGCCACACACCTTCACCACCAACTTCAGCACAGCCCAGGGTAAACATCAGCAGGCCATTCTGAAACTCATATGTTTGGGGGACAGGGCCCACACCGTGCAGGAGTTGTGGCGGGGTATTGAACAACAGACCGACGAGTGGTTTCTGCCGGTGGGCCTCAAGCCCGGCCTGGTGGTGTGCGATAATGGACGAAATCTCGTCGCAGCTCTGGGACTAGCCGGTTTGACGCATCCCTTGCCTGGCGCATGTGCTGAATTTGGTGGTGCAGAAGTTCATTCACAACTACCCCGACATGTCAGAGCTGCTGCATAAAGTGCGGGCCGTCTGTGCGCGCTCCGGCGTTCACATCCTGCCGCTGCTCGCCTGTCTGCGCTACAGCGGAACTTCGGCCTTCCCGCTCACCACCTCATATGCGAAGTGCCCACCAGGTGGAACTCCACCTTGCACATGCTGGAGAGACTGGGCGAGCAGCAGCAGGCCATAGTGGAGTTTCAGTTGCAGCACGCACGTGTCAGTCGCACAGCGGAACAGCACCACTTCACCACCAATGATTGGGCCTCCATGCGAGACCTGTGTGCCCTGTTGCGCTGTTTCGAGTACTCCACCAACATGGCCAGTGGCGATGACACCATTATCAGCGTTACAATACCACTTCTATGTCTCCTTGAGAAAACGCTTAGGGCGATGATGGAAGAGGAGGGGGCCCAGGAGGAGGAGGAGGATGAGGGGTCATTTTTAGCACTTTCAGGCCAGTCTGTTAGAAGTGGCTCAGAGGGAGGTTTTTTGCAACAGCAGAGGCCTGGTACAAATGTGGCCAGCCAGGGCCCACTACTGGAGGACGAGGAGGATGAGGAGGAGGTGGAGGAGGATGAGGATGAAGCAGGTTCACAGCGGGGTGGCACCCGACACAGCTCAGGCCCATCACTGGTGCGTGGCTGGGGGATACGGAGGACGAGGACGATGACGATACGCCTCCCACAGAGGACAGCTTGTCCTTACCTTTGGGGAGCCTGGCACACATGAGCGACTACATGCTGCAGTGCCTGCGCAACGACAGCAGAGTTGCCCACATTTTAACATGTGCGGACTACTGGGTTGCCACCCTGCTGGATCCCCGGTACAAAGACAATGTGCCCACCTTACTTCCTGCACTGGAGCGTGATAGGAAGATGCGCGAGTACAAGCGCACGCTGGTAGATGCGCTCCTGAGAGCATTCCCAAATGTCACAGGGGAACAGGTGGAAGCCCAAGGCGAAGGCAGAGGAGGAGCAAGAGGTCGCCAACGCAGCTGTGTCACGGCCAGCTCCTCTGAGGGCAGGGTTAGCATGGCAGAAATGTGGAAAGTTTTGTCTCCACGCCACAGCTAACTGCACCACCACCTGATACGGAACGTGTTAGCAGGAGGCAGCATTTCACTAACATGGTTGAACAGTACGCCTGCACACCCCTCCACGTACTGACTGATGGTTCGGCCCCATTCAACTTCTGGGTCTCCAAATTGTCCACACAGAAGGCATTTTATGCCTTGGAGGTGCTGGCCTGCCCGGCGGCCAGCGTTTTGTCTGAACGTGCATTCAGCACGGCAGGGGGCGTCATTACTGACAAACGCAGCCGCCTGTCCACAGCCAACGTGGACAAGCTGACGTTCATAAAAATGAACCAGGCATGGATCCCACAGGACCTGTCCCTCCCTTGTGCAGAATAGACATTTATAACTGCCTCCCACTCAACCATGTATTCTTGTACTCCGGGGCACTTCTTTATTGAACCCTCATTTTTTTAACTTTACCATGATCTTGCGGTGCAACCCAAAGTTGAATGAACCTCTCCTCTGTCTGGGTGCTGGGCCGAAATAACTGAAAGTGGTCTTCTCCAGTGGTGGGTGATATGACGCCTTATTCCTTGCTGTGGGACCTCTCTCCTCTGTCTGGGTGCTGGGGCCGAAATAACTGAAAGTGGTCTTCTCCAGTGGTGGGTGATATGACGCCTTATTCCTTGCTGAGGGACCTCTCTCCTCTGTCTGGGTGCTGGTGTCTAAATAACTGAAAGTGGCCTTCTCTAGTGGTGGGCAAAATGACGCATGATTCCTTGCTGTGGGACCTCTCTCCTCGGTCTGGGTGCTGGGCCAAAATAACTGAAAGTGGCCTTCTCCAGTGGTGGGTGATATGACGCATGATTCCTTGCTGTGGGACCTCTCTCCTCTGTCTGGTTGCTGGGGCCGAAATAACTGAAAGTGGCCTTCTCCAGTGGTGGGTGATATGACGCCTTATTCCTTGCTGTGGGACCTCTCTCCTCTGTCTGGGTGCTGGGGCCTAAATAACTGAAAGTGGCCTTCTCCAGTGGTGGGTGATATGACGCATGATTCCTTGCTGTGGGACCTCTCTCCTCTGTCTGGGTGCTGGGCCGAAATAACTGAAAGTGGCCTTCTCCAGTGGTGGGTGATATGACGCATGATTATCTGCTATGGGACCTCTCTCCAATTGATATTGGTTAATTTTTATTTATTTTATTTTATTTTAATTCATTTCCCTATCCACATTTGTTTGCAGGGCAATTACCTACATTTTGCTGCCTTTTGCAGCCCTCTAGCCCTTTCCTGGACTATTTTACAGCCTTTTTAGTGCCCAAAAGTTCGGGTCCCTATTGACTTCAATGGGGTTCGGGTTCGGGATAAAGTTCGGGTCGAGTTCGGATCCCGAACCCGAACATTTTCGGGAAGTTCGGCCGAACTTCTCGAACCCGAACATCCAGGTGTTCGCTCATCTCTAAATTGAAGTAATCAGCTTAACACAACTATTTTATTCAATGCATCTATTTAAGCACAAGTGTTAGCTCACATGTTGGAACATGGCAATTGTTTTTCTGACACATTTCATATTATTCCATGATGTAAAATGTGAAGCTCATAGAGATACAGTCCATTTTATGAAATGTATCCTGTATTAGAAGTACACACTGAACCATAATTACAACACTTCTATGGGCTGACACAGCAGGCAATTATTGGGAATGAACTGCTCATTCCTTGTAATTGCCTGCTCTTTACAGAAGGTGAAAGTAGCATTTACATGCAGCAATCTCCTTCTCTGTATGGAGATGAACAAACACTAGAGTGATCACTCATCCCCATTCATATTCATTGTTTCTGGGAAGAGATTGTTGTTTAGACGGCATGATCTGTTGCCTGGAAACAATGATTTTTGGTATCTGCACTAGCATTGCCTTCACCCAAGGTGATTGGTGGCACTTTTACACAGGGCAATTAGCGGGAACAAGCATTCCAAGGTAGAGTTGAGCGAACCCGAACTGTATAGTTCGGGTTCGTACCGAATTTTGGGGTGTTCGGGACCCGGACCCAAACCTAAGCATTTTCACAAAAGTTTGGGTCCATTGTTTGGTGATTCTTCACGCTTTTTACATCTTACCCTAAGAAGCCATCACAGCCATGCCTACTAAGTAATGTCATGGCTGTGATTGGCTGAGTGCAGCATGTGACCCAGCCTCTTTATAAGCTGTAGTCACGAAGTGCCGAACGTCACTCTGCTGGTGTTAATCTAGGGAAAGGTTGCTGCCTGTGGTCTCAGGGAGAGATTAGGGAAGAAATCTGTAGAACCTGTTGTTGTGCAATCCTCAAGATACAGCAAATATTGAGGGAGGGTGCTTCTGCAATCCTACATTTATGTACCCAGCCACTGCAAAGGAATCTTTTTTTTTATCCATCTGTTACTGAGGTGGGGGTCAGCGGCCATTTTAGCCACTGCAGTGTTGTTGGAACCACATGTGACCTGCATGTGTGCCAACCTGCCAGGGACATCAGTCTAAACCTTTTTGGTAACTCAGTGAAGGAAAACATTTTTTTTTCTGGCAGGTCAAGTCCACTACATTTCCCTTTGTATAATTAAGGGGTGACGTTTAATTTCCAGCAGTTAAATACTGCATTTGCATGTTTTAGTGAAAGAAGGCGTGTTGTGGGTCCCCAAAGCAGTTGTGCATACAGCGTACAAATACCTATTTAAAATCTCAGCACGGAAATAGTGCTTCAGTATGTTTTACTGAAAAAAAGCCGTGTTCTAGGCCTAAAAAACATACAGCGTACAAATTCCTACGTTTAATTTCCAGCATTTAAATACTGCATTTGTGTGTTTTAGTGAAAAAAGCTGTGTTCTGGGTCCCCAAAGCAGGTGTGCATACAGCGTACAAATACCTATTTTAAATCTCATCATTGAAATAGTGCATTAGTGTGCTTTAGGGGAAAAAAGTCGTGTTCTTGGTTCAAAAAGCAGTTGTGCATACAGCGTACAAATACCTACGTTTAATTTCCAGCCGTTTAATTGTGAATTTGTGAATTTGGGGGAAAAAAGCTGTGTTCTTGGTCCACAAAGCAGTTGTGCATATAGCGTACAAATACCTATTTTACATTTCTGCAGTGAAATAGTGCATCAGTGTATTTTTTGGAAAAAAAAGCGGTATTCCAGGTCCACAAAGCAGTTTTAAATAAACCTCCCAAAAACATATTTTAAATTTCAACACTGAAAAAGTGCATTTTTCTGTTTTGTTGCAAAAAAAGCCATATTCTTACTTCACAGATCAAATGTGCATACAGCGTACAAATACCTATTTTAAATTTCTGCCCTGAAATAGTGCATTAGTGTTTTCTTTGAAAAAAAAGCTATATTCTTGGTCCACAGAGCAGTTTTCAATAAACCGCACAAATACCTACGTTTAAATTACAGCAGTGAAACACTGCATTAGTGTATTTTGTGGGAAATAAACCCATATTGTTGTTACATAGAGCAGTTTGGCATACAACGCACAAAAAAATATTTTAAAATTTAGCAGTGACATACTGCATTTCTGTAGTTTGTTGCAATAAACACTGGTTTTGTAATACATAGAAGATCTGAGGCCTACCCTGTATTTCAGTCATTTAAAGTAACCTTTTGTACTCTGCATTTACATAGTTGGTTGCAAACACACTGATTTTGTGGTAGATAGCACATTTGCGGTATACGCTGCATTTCTGACAGTCAAATAAAACCGTTAACTTCTGTTTTTACATCTTTGGTGATAATGAAGTAATTGTATTGAATTGCTCCGTTACACTGTTGTGTGACCTAAATAAATTTATTCTGTTTATGACACGGGCACTGCCTTACTGTATAGTGAACTTAATTGTTGACTATTGGCAGTTAAATGCAGAAGTCTCTTATGCTTCTTTATGACTCAGCTGGCAGGGTTTCCCAGGGCCATAACCATAGTCCTGCCCCAGAAGTGGAAGAGACTGAGTGCACGGATGCCTAACCACTTAGTTATGAGGATGGGGACAGGGGAAGACCACGGCAGCATGTCTCTGATGATGACGAAACACAGGTGCAAACCACTGCGGCTTTCTGTGGTAAGCAGTCAGACAAAGAGGGCAGGGGTGAAGACTGGGTGGAAGATGATATTGAGAACAATGAGGTCCTACATAGGTGACAGTGACCGAAAATGTGAATAATTCTCTTTTAAATTGTTGGGTGCAATATTACCATTTTTGCCGGGTACAAAGCCCTGCTTTGAATAGATGACAGTGACCGAAAATGTGAATAATTCTCTTTTAAATTGTTGGGTGAAATATTACCATTTTTGCAGGTACAAACCCCTGCACTGCCTAACTTTCAGGGAACTTACTATTGGCGGTTACATTCTTGCATGACATAAAGCCTTTTTGGGCTGTGAAGCCAAAGGTACTAGTCGACAACAACATGATTTTTATTTTTTTAATAAATTGCTATAGACACCCAAGAATTGGGAAAATATAAAAAAATAAAACAAAGTGTAAGTGCACGGTAGTATAACAATGGTTTGGTGAGGCCGGTATACATGTCTATTCTGCATAAGGTACAAACAAGTCCTATGGAATTCATGCCTGGTTCTTTTTAATAAACGAAAGCTTGCCCACATTGGCTGCGGACAGGCGGCTGCGCTCGTCTGTGATAATGCCCCCAGCCATACTAAACACACATTCAGACAATACAGTGGCTGCAGGGTAGGCCAGCACCTCCAAGGCGTAAAGGGCAACCTCAGGACATATGCCAAATTTGAAGACCATGAAGTTGAATGGGGCAGACCCAGTGGCGTAGCTAGAAATGATTGGGCACCACAGCAAATATTTGACTGGGTCCCCCCCTCCCACAGTAATTTTTGCGCAACTCCTTCCTTTCATGCCACCATTCCTGGAGCTACTAAAGATCGTTCTCTCAGACCAGGCCCAGTAGCTGTTCCATCCGCTTTTTACACTGTCTGTACTGCCACTGTATACAATTTCATTGAATAATACTGTTGAGGGGGCCCTGACAAAGTCTTTTAGTCCACATCCTCTTCCTCCTCCTCCTCCTGGATGGGCCCCTTCTAGGTCAGGGCCCCAAAGCAGTAGCTTCCCCTGTAGCTATGCCCCTGGGCAGACCCATCAGTCAGTATGTGTACTGTTCCACCATGTTGCTGAAATGCTGCCTCCTGCTAAGACGTTCCAGATCTGCTGGTGGTGCAGGTTGTTGTGGCGTGATGACAAAGCTTTTCCACATTTCGCCCATGATAACCCTGTCTTCTGAGGTGTTGGTGGTGACCCAGCTGCGTTGGCGACTTCTTTCTCCTCCTCCTCTGCCTTCACCTTGTGCTTTCACTGAGTCCCTGGTGTCAGGTGTGAATGCCATCGGCAGCGTGTCTACTGCCGGGCGCATATTCCTATCACACTCCAGTGAGGGAATTAAGGATGGCACATTGTCCTTGTAATGGGGATTCAGCAGGGTGGCCACCCAGTAAACAGCACAAGTTAGAATGTGGCAGTAACTCGGCGGTCGTTGCGCATGCACCGCAGCATGTAGTCTCTCATGTGTGCCAGGCTGCCCAGAGGCAAGGACAAGCTGTCCTCTTTGAGGGAGGTGTATCGTCTGTGTCCTCTGTATTCCCAAGCATTCCTCCTACCCCAGGGCCTATTTTGGTGCAGGAACCCACCCTCCGAGCCACTTGTATTTGGCTGGCCTTAAGTTAAGGATAAGGCGTGTATATAGTTTTGTTTGTTTATATAGTTACTTTAGCTGCATTATAGTTATAGTTTAATATGTTTTTAAGTAAATTTGTAAATAGTTTGTTAATGGTTTGAGTGAAAGGGGGGGTGGGGGTGTTGTGTGTGTTAGATCAACTTAATTGATTTTCACTGTCTGCTCTTTATGAATTTCTGCACCCCAAATTCAGCACATGTGGCAGGCAGAGGATGTCTGTCAAACCGGCTAGGCCCAGACCTGCTATTATATTTTGCCCATTAGCGCACAACACCAGGCCAGGCTGGAGGCTCAGTGGCATCAACCAATCATCGGTCTGTTGTTCCATGCCTGTCCACAGCTCTTGTGCGGTGTGGGGTTTGTCCCACAAACACACAAGTTTTAAAAAAGCTTGTTGTCGTTTCCCCCTGGCTGTGCTGCTTTGGGTGGTGAAGGTGTTACACTGAGCGGATGAGGGGGTGGTAGAGGAGAAGGAGGAAGCCGAGTAGAAGGAGGTAACAGGAGGCAAAGAGAAATTCCCTGCAATGCTATGCGCCTCAGGCCCAGCCGCCACTGCATTTACCCAGTGTGCTGTTAAGAGAGATATAAAGCCCCTGCCCGTGCTTAGTGGTCGATGTATCGGTTGTTATGTGGATCTTGCCACAGATGGCGTTGCGCAGTGCACACCTGATTTTTTCCGCCACTTGGTTGTGCAGGGAAGGGATGGCTCACCTGCAAAAATAGTGGCAGCTGGGATCCACATACTGTGGGACAGCCACCGCCATAAGGTTTTTAAAACTGTCCACCAGACAGAATGACAGCATTTCAAAGGACCAGGAATTTTGAAATCAAGGCATTCAGAGCCAGGGATTACGGGTGGGTAGGGGGGTACTTCATCTTTCTCTTTCTATTCAGTGTTTGGGAGATGGACAGCTGATAGCTGAACACTTCCATGGGATTCGGTGGAGATGCTTGGTGACGGTTCCAGATGTGGTGGCTTTGCCGCCACATCCTCTGTTTGCTGGGTGGCAGGTGCCACTGTCACTCAATTGGGCTCAGGTTTAGAACCTTTTTATTATTATTTTTCTGTATTTTATGTTATTTTACGTCATTTCCCTATCCACAATTGTTTG
Organism: Bufotes viridis; assembly: GCA_033119425.1. NCBI lineage: Eukaryota > Metazoa > Chordata > Amphibia > Anura > Bufonidae > Bufotes > Bufotes viridis. The sequence goes on along the minus strand of CM065591.1, from coordinate 335,215,162 downwards.
CAGGGCATTTACCTACATTTTTCAGCCCTCTAGCCCCTTCCAGGGCTATTTTACAGCCATTTTAGTGCCCAAAAGTTCGGTTCCCCATTGACTTTAATGGGGTTCGAGTTCGGGGTCAAGTTCGGGTTAAGTTCGGATACCGAACCCGAACATTTCAGTGAAGTTCGTTCAAACTCGTCGAACCCGAACATCCAGGAGTCCGCTCAACTCTATTCCTAGGGACTCTTCTACTTGATAACTGCTCCAATCATTGGTCCATGCAAAGGTACCTTAAAGGGTAAGGTAATCATTATCAGATTGGCGTGGACACCCGGCACCCCTGCACATCAGCTGTTTGAGGACACAGTACGCGCAGTGTGCACGTGCTGTCTCCTGTCTCTTGTACTGTTGCTGCTTATAAGGCAAAGCAGAAGTGAGCTGGGTGCTTCATGGTACAGAATCGATTTTCCCTAAATGGCGGTAAACTTTCTTTTTCAAAAAATCATACTTACCCCATATGTTTGAGCATGAAGAGCCTTCTACCCCACCTTCATTGAAGATACCACACGTGCTGTCTTTTCATATAGGTCATCAATATTAAAAGCCTGGAGAACCTCTTTAAAGAAGTAATCTCTGCATCTCTTTTTTCTCATTTTTCAGAATGTTTTCCCAATCTAATTAGTTGATTTTGTCAAAAGCATTGTCCATTGTAAGCATTCTATTTAGAAGTCTGTTGTGCTACTAACATGGAATTTTGTATTTTTATCAAACTTTGACAGCTAAGTTGATTTCTTAGATGACTGCACCTCAATAGAAAGCTTTCATATTGTATATGATTCTAATCTTTCACGTCTACACAAGCCAGATGGCTTATTATAATACATTCAGCTTGCTGAAATCTAGAAGTCATCAGGCAATGGATTTACAATGTAATGGGCAGAATAATATCTTAGGCAGAATTTTAATTATCTATTCAGTTGGACCTACTTTTTAATAATTCTTATTCAAGTCAGATGAATGAACTTTTATCACTACAGGCAAAAACAATTTTGAAAAGTACATCCTAGATTATTTTGGCTGCATTGATCCAGTAGAGGAAATCAACAAATTATATAATGTTATATATAACATAATATGTTTAGAATTTAGTGTTGATCGCGAATATTCTAATAACAAATTTTTATGGCGAATATCGGCACTTCGAGAATTCGCAAAGATTTAGAATATAGTGCTATATCTTCGTAATCGCTAATATATTCAAGATTTTTTTTCATCAGTACCCTCACTGCTTCTTGCTTGTGAGCCAATGAGAAGGCTGCAATATCTTTGTCTGATCTTAGCAACATCCCTAGCAACCAATAGGCAAGTTGCCTACCCCTTACTATATAGGAAACTTCCCAGCAGCCATTTTCTACAGTTTTTTTAAGTTCTGAGAGAGACAGCAGTGTCCTTGCTGTGCTCTGCGCTTTGCTGAGTCATCTGGAATCTTATAGGAATTACTGTGCTGTGATACGGATGAGTGTCTAGCAGCTTGAAAAATGTAGCAAAAGTGAGCCTTGCCTGTATTGCGTGCGCAATACGTGCATATTACATTGCTGATTTTCACAATCAAGAAAATAATGACTGGAGATCACGAATTTTAGAAATTGTGAATTTATGGCGAATATTAGGCCAAAAATTCATGAGATATCGTTAAAACGAATATTGCCTATGCTGCTCATCACTATTTTAGATATGTCATTGGAGTCAGTGGGTATTATTGCTAATTTTAATAACAAAGCACACATCATAATTTCTCCTTTAAGCTCCAGGCTGAGTTGTTCATGTCATGGCCATAGGGTGGTAATATGCCACACAGCTGAGAACCATGAGGCAAAGCTGTACCTTGTCTGCCAAAAATTCCCTCAGATTGGTTGCAAGTACAAGTGAAGCACATAGGGACAGAATTACTATTGCACACACAATAGAATTACGGCTCAAACTGGCTCAAAATGCATCAACTTTTAGTTTGAATGTGCTGTCACTTCCATTGTTTTCATTGGCAAATAGATCAGGCATACCCTTACAAGTCATGGCATATCATCATCATTGATTGTGCAATCACTTTCTGATTAGTGGGGGTCCAACTACCAATCATAAAATTAATGGGGCTGCCATGCTGGATAATTGCTGTGCCCCTCATATTTTTTCCCACCACAGTAATGCTCCATGTCATCATGTGTGCATGAAACTAGCGCATTGCCCAATTCATTTGAATAGGTGAATGGAGATGAACTACTATACCAGACAGTTAACAGTCAATAGAAAAAAGTGGCAGTATTAGATGGGAACAGTACAGTAGACCATTTTTTACCTTCCTGACTCATAATGTACTATTATATCATGGGCAGGAGCGTGCAAACCCTAAATGAGGTGATGGTATGTCATGGTGATTTTGTCAGCAAAGGATGCAATTTAACCATATAAAACCTCATAGAATCCCAATATCAATAATGGCTGATGTCAATAGTTGTTGATTGAAGTAGTTAGAAGTAGAGATCCTTCTGTCATCACAAAAGCAGTCTCACAGCAGGGTGCCATTAGATTGTAATTAGAGATGAGCGAATTTTTGAAAAATTCAATTTGCCGATTCGCCTAATTTTTGGATAAAAATTTGGGTTCGTCCGAATTTATTTGTGGCGAATTTCGTTAAAAAAATGGCTATTTCCTGGCTTCAGAGAGCCTTTATAGTGGTATAGAACACTGTGCCTTGCAGTAACCCGCATAGGGAGTCTGCTCTTGTAGTGAAATAATACTGTGAGTCCATATGACATGCAGAGGACAGGCGTCGCTCTAAGAATCACAACACACTTCACTTATTTGGGCATTCATGGGGCCAAAACTGACCAAATAACTTAAGTATGAACTCAGCCTTACAGGTCGATGTTAGCGCTAAGAAGAAGCGCACTCTTTTACACTGTTGTCAGCTGATTCCACATAGATGTTTACAGAACCTGTTCTATTAAACGATTATACAAGTAGAGCCCCCCGACTGATTGGAAAGGGTGTCAGCAGTAAGTTTGTGTCGACATCACTGATTATTTTGCCCTTCCTCTGATCTGTCAGAACAATAACCCCCAAAAGACGAATCCTGTCTGTTGAGCATCCGCCTTCACTCGGTCAGCATTTGGTCAGTAATCCATCCGTATTTCTAAAGCAAAAAAAAACAGGATCCATACCAGAGATGACACGTGAATGGAATATTTGCATGTCTTCTGTGTTTTGTACCCACTCCTGCTTTTGGCTACCAAATCACAAGGCAATTCTGATGGGACCATACAGGCCTTACATTTGCTACACAGACAGAATCCGTTGTGCGTCTCATTATTCCATCCTTCTGACAGATTAAAAGAGGCGTCAAATAAATGATGATGTCAGCCAGGCTGAAAGGCAAAATAGTGGCCCAGTCATGAAGTGGGGAGGGTGGGAATAGCATGATAAGTCCACAGAGCGGCCCTATGACATAGTGGTGAAGTGGAAGCAGCATACGGAGGATACAGAGTGGAATAATGACAGAGTGTGGAGGTGGTGGCAGCAGCAAAAGGAGGCCACAGAGTGGCACAATGACAGTGTGGGGGAGGCATCAGCATTAGGAGGCCACAGAGTGGCAAGGTGACATAGTGTGGAGGTGGCAGCAGCATGAGGAGACCACAGAGTGGCAAGGTGACATAGAGTGGGGGTGGCAGCAGCATGAGGAGACCAGATAGTGGAAAGGTGATATAGTGTGGAGGTGTCAGCAGCATCAGGAGGCCACAAAGTGGCAAGTTGACATAGTTTGGAGATGGGTGGCAATACCAGTACCCGCTAAAGATGGTGGATGAAAGAAGGAGCACTTGGCATCAGGCGGGTGGCAGCATCAGAATTGTAGCTGAGGCAGATAGCCAGAAGAAACCGGTCTCTTTTGTCAGTGTTGGTGTGGCACCATTGATAATCTAATCTTTTGCATTAGGCATTGATGGGTGGAAATCCTGGCTGATCCACGCCTGATTCATCTTGACAAAGGTCAGTCTCTTCACATTTTAGGTGGACAGGTGAGTTCTTCTTGGGGTAACTATAGCCCCCGGCATACTAAACGCAACTTGAGATGCCAAACTACGGGCAGGACAGCTTTTTCAGGGCAAACTTTGCCAATTGCGGCCACAAATCCAGTTTGGCTGCTCAGTAGTGCAGTGGATCTTCAATGTGGGTCTTCAGGGTACTGTCCAAGTATGCCCCACCTAGTGGTTCAGGTCCTGCTCCAGGTCTAGCTGCTGCCTTTGCTGGTGAGTAGTTTCTTCACTAAACGGTTGAAGAAAGCTGCTCATCAGCAACTCTAGACTCAGGCTGCTGCTGATGGAGTTGGTACTGCTCCTGCCACCCCACCCCTCGCCAGCAGCCATGGCAGTGGAATGTGAGTTCAGAGGGCCCCTCCAGTCAGACCTGCGAGAGGATGTTGATGGCGCAGATAGGCAGCGGCCAACTGACTACATAGAATGTCTCTTTAGTAGTTCAGTTTGTCCTCGCTCTCAGCGGGTGTAAAAAAGGCCCCCCATTTTGGATCGGTAGCAAAGGTCCAACAAGGTGGAGAGAAAGAAGTCATCCCTCTACCGAATGGTGACAATTTGTCTGTCAATACGCAAGCAAGTGAGCATGCATCAGGCCATTTGTGCAAGTGACTCAGAGGGACTCCCTGTCTCCATCTCCACTGCATACTGCCACGGTGTGTCTGGGTCCTGTGCCTCGTTTACCTCATCGCCCTGTAGCTCCTTTGGCTGCTCCTGCTTCTTCTTTCCTGTCACCTGTGTAGAAAAACCACCCATTTCGCTACACATTACTTGTGCTCCAATGTCATCCTCCTCCTCCAGTTCAGCCCCCACATTGCTCATGTGGCCGTGAGATCTAGGGGCCACGTCTCCAGACCCCTGACCAGCCATATTTACCAGCATCTGTTCCAAGACATGAAGCAGTGGAATAACATTGTTCATCCCGTAGTCCTGAGGACGGACAAATAACGTAGCCTCCTCAAAGGGCCTAAGCAAATGGCAGGTGTCACGCATGAGCTGCCACTGGCTGACATCGAGGTTACACAGGGAAGTACTCCTGTCCTCTTGGATCATCAAGAAATCGTCTATGGCCTTTCTCTGTTCGTATAGTCGGCCCAACATATGGAGGGTAGAATTGCAACGGGTGGAAACGTCGCATATCAGCCTATGTTGGGGGATGCCGTTCTTCCGCTGCAGCTCAAGGAGGGCGTGCTTTGCGGTGTACGAGAGGCTGAAGTGCATGCAGAGTTCCCTGGATATTTTTAGGATGTCTTGCAGATGGCTTGAAGACTTCAGGAATCGCTTAACAACCAGATTGAACAAGTGTGCCATGCAGGGCACATGGCTCAGCCCTCCTTGACGCAGCGCTGACACCATGTTCTTCACATTGTCAGTCACCATAGTTCCAATTTTGAGTTGTCGCAGAGAAAGCCAGGATTTGATTTCTTGATGAAGGATGCTGAGCAGTTCCTCCCCTGTGTGATTCAGTTCGCCCAGGCAAACGAGGTGCATAACAGCGTGACACCGCCGTGCTCTTCAGATGTGGTATGCTGGAGGGGCACTATGAATTGTCCCTGCAGTGGAGGCTGAGGACACGGTGGAGGATGAGGAGACAGAGGCGGACATTGTCACAGGTCTAATGGCGTGACAACGTAGAGGCGGAAGCGACGTCACCTGGCAAAGTTGCTTGTGTGGCTGTGCAGGAACCACATTCACCCAGTGGGCCGTAAAGGACATGTATTGTCCCTGAATGTAGTTACAGCTCCACACGTCGGCGCTGCCATGCGCTTTGGCAGACACCGACAGGCTCAAGGACTGGACCACCTGCTGTTCTACATATGTGTGCAGGGCTAGTACTGCCTTTTTGGCAAAGAAATGATGGCTTGGGACTCTCCACCTTGGCTCGGCACAAGCCATCAGTTCTCTGAAAGGTGCAAAGTTCCCTCCCTGAAAAGGGAGGGAGTGCAGCACCAGCAACTTGGACAGAATGACTGACGAGGAGTAGGAGGAGCAGGAGCATCAGGACCAGCAGATGATGGGAAGGACAGACAGCTCCCTTTGACTGAGGTGGTGGAGCCTTGACTACCTGAAACCGGGTGCATACCACTGGGTGATACAGCGGTTGCTGCGGCAGACTGGACCACCAGATCGGAGCCACGGTTCACCCAAGCCACTTTATGGTGACGCTGCATATGTTGATGCAGGGCCGTGATGCCAACATTGGCACCCTGGCCATGCTTCACCTTCTGCCCACAGATTCTACATATGGCCATCTTCACTTCCTCCGGCGGCTTAACAAAAACTTCCACACCGTCGAGTAGGTGATTTTTCCTCCAACACTACGCACTGACTGCTACCGCCGCTGCTTCCGTGAACCCGAGCACCACTACTTTCCGGGCAGGTAGGCTCCTGTGAAGCAGGTGGTCTACCCTGGGCACGTTTCGCTACCAACCTCCCACTGCTGCTACCCTGCTGGCTCCGGGCCACGTTAGCGACTTGCTGGCTCCACCGCTGCCTCACCGCGTCATGGTGGGGAGTGGGGGAAAACCCCCACCGTGCAATGTCCACGGCTGCTATGCCGGAAAGCAGGGAATAGGGAACAGGTCACCTCCTGAAGCGTCCCCTATGCTCGCCCTGGTCTCCTAACAGTATGAGCCAACCCAGAAGGTAGGAGGGCCCATACAACTGGAACCTAAGAGCCCTGGCGTCCCTGTATCGCCCTAGGATGGCGAGAGGGCAGAGATCACCCGCTCATCCAGGACAACGGATGAGCAGGCGTCTCCAGAGGCCCCACAGCAGCCGGGAACCAGACAGTGTACGCCCGCACGACAGGTAAGTAACAGAGCAAACCATCAACAAAGCCCACACTTACCTGCCGCACTGGAGAAGCCGGACCAGCACCAGGACCTCCTGGACCCCCATGCAGACACCAGATGCATGCGGGAGATCCTGGCAGGACAGCACACCATTTGATTTAAGCTATACCCCTCTGTGTAAGCAAGCCCCTTCCGGAGAACACAATATAACACAAACCTCCAAACAAAGCCCACACCATAACAACATACACCAGGTGGGGAAGGGCCAACAGAAGCACGCAGGAAAAGACACACAAACTGAGAAAGGGAAACAATCAATATAACAAATAAGGGTGGCTCACACAGACATAACATTCTGCCAGGGATCAGAGCTCCTACACAGACAGACAAACAAGACCAAACTGACCTCAGGCTCCACCACACCAACATATAAGGAGGCCTGAGGTCATACCCACCACACCTAACAAACACACCTTAACTCCGTGCACACCAAATGGGGGAAGTGCACACAAACAAAGGGGAGTGTCTCGCATGCTCTGAAGCACAAAGTTGCCAGCGGCAACCGCACATGAGGCTACCACGTAATAGCCCACACGTGCGGCAACCAGAAACCATGCCGCTGGCAAGAGTATGCGAGATCCCAAATCCCGACCCAACAACTGGTCGTGGCATACATGTTGCCAACGGCAACCGCACGTGAGGCTACAGCGTAATAGCCCCCACGTGCGGCTACCAGAACATAACCGCCGGCAAAAGCATGCCACCAAACCAAGTCACGACCTAACCACAGGTCGTGACACACGGGCCAGCTGCCACCCTCTTCTCCCGATGATGATGAAGCCCCTAATTCACCCGGCTCCCAAGTGCGATCAGCTACATCATCATCATTGAGTATTGTCTGCTTGTCACGGATATCCTCCTCAACGGTCTCTGGGTCAGGAGACTAACTGCTCGCAACACCAGCTCCCACGCCACTCTCCTCATCACTACTTGCCTGCCTAGTAGAGGAGGTCTCCTCCACATCTTGGCTGGCCAATAGCTGCTGACTTTCCTCTAGTAGCTCGTCCTCGATGAAAAGTAGGGCTGAGTTCACTTGATATAATACTTCTCTGGCTGTGGGTACAGCAAAGGACAGAGGAATGTTGAGGATAGGTGAGGGCACAGGGCCTGCTCCCGGGCCATGCCAACTAATGGTTGTGTCTGACGAACCCACTGACTCTAGGCTGGTGGTGCCTGATATCACTTGCGATGAAGTCGAAGATCGAGTCAACCATTCATGAACCGCTGGGTTGCTGGTCAAGACACAACCGCTAGATGACACTGGGAGCTCAGACCTCTTGCTGTGAGCCCTGCTGCCATTCCCCCTTACTCTGCTGTGACCTCTGCCTGCGCCAGAAACATTTACGCCTCTGCCACTCCCCTGTGCAGAGCCTGGCACTTCTCTGTCTGACATACTGTTAGATCAAATAATCAAATATTTTTTATTTCGCCACTAAAACATGGCAAACAGGGCTTTATAATATATCACTGCACCGCTGAACGGCAATTGGGCCTAATTTTTTTCAACTTTTACACAACACGAAAGGCTTTTCAACAGATAAGTGCAATGCTGAACGTCGAATATATTTTTGATTTGCCACTAATAAACGGCAAACAGGGCTTTAGAATATATCACTGCACTGCTGAACGGCAATTACGCCCTAATTTTTTTCAACTTTTACACAACACAAAATGATTTTCACCAAATAAGTACAACTCTGAACGGCGAATATATATTTTTATTTCGGCACTAATACATGGCAAACAGGGCTTTAGAATATATCACTGCACTGCTGAACGGCAATTGGGCCCTAATTTTTTTCAAATTTTACACAATACAAAAAGCTTTTCAGCAGATACGTGCAATGCTGAACGGCGAATATATTTTTGTTTCCCCACCAATACACAGCAAACTGGGCTTAACAACATATACTGTAACTGCACTGCACAAGGTCAAATAAGACGTACTGTAGAAATATTTCCTTGTAATAAACCCTGTTAATGGCCGTATAAAACAGCACTTGCACCCCAATAACAAGAATGGTTTGCTGGAATGACAGAGCTGTATAGTGGCAATTTGGATCTCCAGTTAGTGCACCAAGTTGTAATAGGATTGTAACCTCACCTACTGAACCCTGTTCTACATAAATGCTGTGGACGATTCTTCCCTATTCTTTCCCTGTACCCTGCAAATCGTTTTTTTCCCCCACAATCAAGTCTTTCCTATCACTGTCTCTAGCACCTGCAGATGTCTCTCCCTGCACTAAGTGCACTGGTAAATGGCAGAATCTAAGATGGCTGACCAGGGCTCGGGTCCTGCATGAACGCGTAAGAACGGCGTTCCTGCACTTTTTTCATAGCAGGAACACCGTTCCCTTTCAGCAGGGCTGCGCATCAATTATTGTGCCCAATGCCCCACAATACTTTCTTATGTCCGCAGGGCTGGCTCGTCTATGACTGACAGGAGGAAAGCGCTGGCCCTCTAGTGTAGCGTGGCCGAGTTTTGTCCAGCCCGCAGTACAGAAGCTTTTGTTTCCTGTACCCGGCTGGACTGACAGGAACTGCTCACTTAGTGTGCACTTCCTTTCAGTCCAGCCAGGTACAGGAAACAAATACTCCTGTACTGCAGACCAGACAGAGCTCAGCCACGCTACACTAAAGGTGGGGGTGAGAAAGAGAGTGACAAGAGAGGAAGGGGGGTGGGTGATAAGGGATGGGGGGGGGAATTGGAATGAGAGTGACAAGGGAGGGCTGATTGAGAGGCACTGGGGACTGGTGAAGAGGCACTGGGGGCTGATGGTGAGGCACTGGGTGCTGATGGAGAGGCACTGGGGGCTGATGGAGAGGTACTGGGGGCTGATGGAGAGGCACTGGGGGCTGATGGAGAGGCACTGGGGCTGATGGAGAGGCACTGGGGGCTGGAGGAGAGGCACTGGGGGCTGGTGGAGAGGCACTGGGGGCTGGTGGAGAGGCATTGGGGGCTGATGGAGCAGCACTGGGGGCTGGTGAGAGCCACTGGGGGCTGCTATGAGGCTACTGGGGGCTGCTATGAGGCTACTAGGGGCTGATATATGGCTACTGGGGGCTGATATATGGCATGTGGCTCTTATCTGAGGTCTGATTGGGGTCATTCATATTGAGGTCTGAGCTGAGGTGTGATGTGAGGTCTTATTGGGGTCTAATTAACATTGGCGATCTTATTGGGGCTGTTAACATTGGGGGTCTGATTGGTGGTCTGACCTGAGGTGTAATGTCCCCCTCTAAAACATAGGTGAGTCTTATGGGCCGGTGCATCTTAGAGTGAAAAATACGGTACTTGCTTGCTCCTCCTCTCAAACTCCCCTGCCCTTTGCGTACGCCGCGCGCTATGTCACGCGAAGGCTCTGGATCTTGGGCGAGTTTTTTTTTCCAGGACTTGCCCCCTGTGGCTGACGCTATTTATAGGGCTGTGACAACACAGGGCTGGCTGGCTGCTGATTGGCTGCATGCATGGCATTATGGTTGATCCTGCCTTTCCAGAGTTCTTTTCTCCATGTCCTAATATGTGCAGCAGCCATTTTAGGAAAAAATGTGATTCGGTACCATCAAGCATGGACTGTGAATAAGGGTTAATGGGTCTTGCAGGAAAAATGATCTTAGAGAGTCAGGGAGAGTGAAAAAAACAGTCAGGGACAGTCAGAAAGCAATCAATCTTGAATTCTTCTACCAGGGAGAGTGAAGGTAAAGGTTAGAATTACAAAGAAGAAGAAGAATTGTGTGTGTAGAATAGGGATTAGTGTTGAGCGAACAGTTCGAGCATCGTTCGGGTTCGTACCGAATTTTGGGGTGTCCGGGACCCGGACCCGAACCCGGACATTTTCAAAAAAGTTGGGTTCGGGTTCGTCGTTCGGAATGTATTTAGGCGCATTTTGAAAGGCTGCAAAGCAGCCAATCAACATGCATCATACTACTTGCCCTAAGATGCCATCGCAGCCATGCCTACTATTGGCAAGGCTGTGATTGGCCGAGTGCAGCATGTGACTCAGCCTCTTTATAAGCTTGTGCGCACGTCGGGACGTGCTCACTCCCGATGTGAATAGAACAGGGATAGACGCAGCTGATGCTAGGGCGAGAATAGGCAGGGATAATTGAATAACTGGAAGCAAATTTCTCTCCTCCACCTGTGATTCATCTGAACAACTGCAGCTGAGCTGCTTTTTTGATAGGGATTGGCTATTTTTAGAGTGGCCAGAGTGATTTTTCCATCCACATGTACCTGGGCTGACCGCCGGCCGCCATTTTGCGACTTGTAGTGCTGCAGCAGAAGCTGCCACAGTGTGCATTCCAAAGCTCCAAACAAGTCAGACATCTACACCTGGGATTCAGACCAATAGCGATTTAGCAGCACAGTCCAAGGCTATTTTTTTTAAAGGTTGTGCAGTCCATTTTGTGGCACATGTTACTGGGCTGATAGGCGGCGGCCATCTTGGGACTAGTGCTGCAGCACAATCTCTCCCAACGTCCATTAATCACTTGAAATAGTGGTCTGTGCCATAGAAATCCTACATCAGGGACTTGGGTGTGCTTGTGTCACCCCTACTAATACCAGTCCACCTGTAATCCATACAGTCAAAAGACTGAAAGTATTCCAGTGAGGGAATTTTTTTTTATTTAAAAAGGCCAAGTTAGTTTATCTGGCGTTCAATATACTAGATACAGTTAGGCTCATGCTTTCATACATCTGGAATTAGCAAACTAATGTGCTGGGGTTGGGAAAACATATATGTACCCATACTAGAATCTGTCAAAGAAAGCGGTACTCACATATAACAGTCATTCCATCTGTAATCCATACAGTCAAAAGACTGAAAGTATTCCAGTGAGGGAATTTTTTTATTTAAAAAGGCCAAGTTAGTTTATCTGGCGTTCAATATACTAGATACAGTTAGGCTCTGCGTTTCATACATCTGGAATTAGCAAACTAATGTGCTGGGGTTGGGAAAACATATATGTACCCATACTAGAATCTGTCAAAGAAAGCGGTACTCACATATAACAGTCATTCCATCTGTAATCCATACAGTCAAAAGACTGAAAGTATTCCAGTGAGGGAATTTTTTTATTTAAAAAGGCCAAGTTAGTTTATCTGGCGCTCAATATACTAGATACAGTTAGGCTCATGCTTCATACATCTGGAATTAGCAAATTAATGTGCTGGGGTTGGGAAAACATATATGTACCCATACTAGAATCTGTCAAAGAAAGCGGTACTCACATATAACAGTCATTCCATCTGTAATCCATACAGTCAAAAGACTGAAAGTATTCCAGTGAGGGAATTTTTTTATTTAAAAAGGCCAAGTTAGTTTATCTGGCGCTCAATATACTAGATACAGTTAGGCCTGTGTTTCATACATCTGGAATTAGCAAACTAATGTGCTGGGGTTGGGAAAACATATATGTACCCATACTAGAATCTGTCAAAGAAAGCGGTACTCACATATAACAGTCATTCCATCTGTAATCCATACAGTCAAAAGACTGAAAGTATTCCAGTGAGGGAATTTTTTTTATTTAAAAAGGCCAAGTTAGTTTATCTGGCGCTCAATATACTAGATACAGTTAGGCCTGCATTTCATACATCTGGAATTAGCAAACTAATGTGCTGGGGTTGGGAAAACATATATGTACCCATACTAGAATCTGTCAAAGAAAGCGGTACTCACATATAACAGTCATTCCATCTGTAATCCATACAGTCAAAAGACTGAAAGTATTCCAGTGAGGGAATTTTTTTATTTAAAAAGGCCAAGTTAGTTTATCTGGCGCTCAATATACTAGATACAGTTAGGCCTGCGTTTCATACATCTGGAATTAGCAAACTAATGTGCTGGGGTTGGGAAAACATATATGTACCCATACTAGAATCTGTCAAAGAAAGCGGTACTCACATATAACAGTCATTCCATCTGTAATCCATACAGTCAAAAGACTGAAAGTATTCCAGTGAGGGAATTTTTTTATTTAAAAAGGCCAAGTTAGTTTATCTGGCGTTCAATATACTAGATACAGTTAGGCCTGCGTTTCATACATCTGGAATTAGCAAACTAATGTGCTGGGGTTGGGAAAACATATATGTACCCATACTAGAATCTGTCAAAGAAAGCGGTACTCACATATAACAGTCATTCCATCTGTAATCCATACAGTCAAAAGACTGAAAGTATTCCAGTGAGGGAATTTTTTTATTTAAAAAGGCCAAGTTAGTTTATCTGGCGTTCAATATACTAGATACAGTTAGGCCTGCGTTTCATACATCTGGAATTAGCAAACTAATGTGCTGGGGTTGGGAAAACATATATGTACCCATACTAGAATCTGTCAAAGAAAGCGGTACTCACATATAACAGTCATTCCATCTGTAATCCATACAGTCAAAAGACTGAAAGTATTCCAGTGAGGGAATTTTTTTATTTAAAAAGGCCAAGTTAGTTTATCTGGCGTTCAATATACTAGATACAGTTAGGCTCATGCTTTCATACATCTGGAATTAGCAAACTAATGTGCTGGGGTTGGGAAAACATATATGTACCCATACTAGAATCTGTCAAAGAAAGCGGTACTCACATATAACAGTCATTCCATCTGTAATCCATACAGTCAAAAGACTGAAAGTATTCCAGTGAGGGAATTTTTTTATTTAAAAAGGCCAAGTTAGTTTATCTGGCGCTCAATATACTAGATACAGTTAGGCCTGCGTTTCATACATCTGGAATTAGCAAACTAATGTGCTGGGGTTGGGAAAACATATATGTACCCATACTAGAATCTGTCAAAGAAAGCGGTACTCACATATAACAGTCATTCCATCTGTAATCCATACAGTCAAAAGACTGAAAGTATTCCAGTGAGGGAATTTTTTTTATTTAAAAAGGCCAAGTTAGTTTATCTGGCGTTCAATATACTAGATACAGTTAGGCCTGCGTTTCATACATCTGGAATTAGCAAACTAATGTGCTGGGGTTGGGAAAACATATATGTACCCATACTAGAATCTGTCAAAGAAAGCGGTACTCACATATAACAGTCATTCCATCTGTAATCCATACAGTCAAAAGACTGAAAGTATTCCAGTGAGGGAATTTTTTTTTATTTAAAAAGGCCAAGTTAGTTTATCTGGCGTTCAATATACTAGATACAGTTAGGCCTGCGTTTCATACATCTGGAATTAGCAAACTAATGTGCTGGGGTTGGGAAAACATATATGTACCCATACTAGAATCTGTCAAAGAAAGCGGTACTCACATATAACAGTCATTCCATCTGTAATCCATACAGTCAAAAGACTGAAAGTATTCCAGTGAGGGAATTTTTTTATTTAAAAAGGCCAAGTTAGTTTATCTGGCGTTCAATATACTAGATACAGTTAGGCCTGCGTTTCATACATCTGGAATTAGCAAACTAATGTGCTGGGGTTGGGAAAACATATATGTACCCATACTAGAATCTGTCAAAGAAAGCGGTACTCACATATAACAGTCATTCCATCTGTAATCCATACAGTCAAAAGACTGAAAGTATTCCAGTGAGGGAATTTTTTTATTTAAAAAGGCCAAGTTAGTTTATCTGGCGTTCAATATACTAGATACAGTTAGGCCTGCGTTTCATACATCTGGAATTAGCAAACTAATGTGCTGGGGTTGGGAAAACATATATGTACCCATACTAGAATCTGTCAAAGAAAGCGGTACTCACATATAACAGTCATTCCATCTGTAATCCATACAGTCAAAAGACTGAAAGTATTCCAGTGAGGGAATTTTTTTATTTAAAAAGGCCAAGTTAGTTTATCTGGCGTTCAATATACTAGATACAGTTAGGCCTGCGTTTCATACATCTGGAATTAGCAAACTAATGTGCTGGGGTTGGGAAAACATATATGTACCCATACTAGAATCTGTCAAAGAAAGCGGTACTCACATATAACAGTCATTCCATCTGTAATCCATACAGTCAAAAGACTGAAAGTATTCCAGTGAGGGAATTTTTTTATTTAAAAAGGCCAAGTTAGTTTATCTGGCGTTCAATATACTAGATACAGTTAGGCCTGCGTTTCATACATCTGGAATTAGCAAACTAATGTGCTGGGGTTGGGAAAACATATATGTACCCATACTAGAATCTGTCAAAGAAAGCGGTACTCACATATAACAGTCATTCCATCTGTAATCCATACAGTCAAAAGACTGAAAGTATTCCAGTGAGGGAATTTTTTTTATTTAAAAAGGCCAAGTTAGTTTATCTGGCGTTCAATATACTAGATACAGTTAGGCCTGCGTTTCATACATCTGGAATTAGCAAACTAATGTGCTGGGGTTGGGAAAACATATATGTACCCATACTAGAATCTGTCAAAGAAAGCGGTACTCACATATAACAGTCATTCCATCTGTAATCCATACAGTCAAAAAGACTGAAAGTATTCCAGTGAGGGAATTTTTTTATTTAAAAAGGCCAAGTTAGTTTATCTGGCGTTCAATATACTAGATACAGTTAGGCCTGCGTTTCATACATCTGGAATTAGCAAACTAATGTGCTGGGGTTGGGAAAACATATATGTACCCATACTAGAATCTGTCAAAGAAAGCGGTACTCACATATAACAGTCATTCCATCTGTAATCCATACAGTCAAAAGACTGAAAGTATTCCAGTGAGGGAATTTTTTTATTTAAAAAGGCCAAGTTAGTTTATCTGGCGTTCAATATACTAGATACAGTTAGGCCTGCGTTTCATACATCTGGAATTAGCAAACTAATGTGCTGGGGTTGGGAAAACATATATGTACCCATACTAGAATCTGTCAAAGAAAGCGGTACTCACATATAACAAGTCATTCCATCTGTAATCCATACAGTCAAAAGACTGAAAGTATTCCAGTGAGGGAATTTTTTTATTTAAAAAGGCCAAGTTAGTTTATCTGGCGCTCAATATACTAGATACAGTTAGGCCTGCGTTTCATACATCTGGAATTAGCAAACTAATGTGCTGGGGTTGGGAAAACATATATGTACCCATACTAGAATCTGTCAAAGAAAGCGGTACTCACATATAACAAAGTCATTCCATCTGTAATCCATACAGTCAAAAGACTGAAAGTATTCCAGTGAGGGAATTTTTTTTTATTTAAAAAGGCCAAGTTAGTTTATCTGGCGCTCAATATACTAGATACAGTTAGGCCTCATGCTTTCATACATCTGGAATTAGCAAACTAATGTGCTGGGGTTGGGAAAACATATATGTACCCATACTAGAATCTGTCAAAGAAAGCGGTACTCACATATAACAGTCATTCCATCTGTAATCCATACAGTCAAAAGACTGAAAGTATTCCAGTGAGGGAATTTTTTTATTTAAAAAAGGCCAAGTTAGTTTATCTGGCGCTCAATATACTAGATACAGTTAGGCCCATGCGTTTCATACATCTGGAATTAGCAAACTAATGTGCTGGGGTTGGGAAAACATATATGTACCCATACTAGAATCTGTCAAAGAAAGCGGTACTCACATATAACAGTCATTCCATCTGTAATCCATACAGTCAAAAGACTGAAAGTATTCCAGTGAGGGAATTTTTTTATTTAAAAAGGCCAAGTTAGTTTATCTGGCGCTCAATATACTAGATACAGTTAGGCTCATGCGTTTCATACATCTGGAATTAGCAAACTAATGTGCTGGGGTTGGGAAAACATATATGTACCCATACTAGAATCTGTCAAAGAAAGCGGTACTCACATATAACAGTCATTCCATCTGTAATCCATACAGTCAAAAGACTGAAAGTATTCCAGTGAGGGAATTTTTTTATTTAAAAAGGCCAAGTTAGTTTATCTGATGCTCAATATACTAGATACAGTTAGGCCTATGCTTTCATACATCTGGAATTAGCAAACTAATGTGCTGGGGTTGGGAAAACATATATGTACCCATACTAGAATCTGTCAAAGAAAGCGGTACTCACATATAACAGTCATTCCATCTGTAATCCATACAGTCAAAAGACTGAAAGTATTCCAGTGAGGGAATTTTTTTTATTTAAAAAGGCCAAGTTAGTTTATCTGGCGTTCAATATACTAGATACAGTTAGGCTCATGCTTTCATACATCTGGAATTAGCAAACTAATGTGCTGGGGTTGGGAAAACATATATGTACCCATACTAGAATCTGTCAAAGAAAGCGGTACTCACATATAACAAGTCATTCCATCTGTAATCCATACAGTCAAAAGACTGAAAGTATTCCAGTGAGGGAATTTTTTTATTTAAAAAGGCCAAGTTAGTTTATCTGGCTGCTCAATATACTAGATACAGTTAGGCCTCATGCTTTCATACATCTGGAATTAGCAAACTAATGTGCTGGGGTTGGGAAAACATATATGTACCCATACTAGAATCTGTCAAAGAAAGCGGTACTCACATATAACAGTCATTCCATCTGTAATCCATACAGTCAAAAGACTGAAAGTATTCCAGTGAGGGAATTTTTTTTATTTAAAAAAGGCCAAGTTAGTTTATCTGGCGCTCAATATACTAGATACAGTTAGGCTCATGCTTTCATACATCTGGAATTAGCAAACTAATGTGCTGGGGTTGGGAAAACATATATGTACCCATACTAGAATCTGTCAAAGAAAGCGGTACTCACATATAACAGTCATTCCATCTGTAATCCATACAGTCAAAAGACTGGAAAGTATTCCAGTGAGGGAATTTTTTTATTTAAAAAGGCCAAGTTAGTTTATCTCATGCTCAATATACTAGATACAGTTAGGCTCATGCTTTCATACATCTGGAATTAGCAAACTAATGTGCTGGGGTTGGGAAAACATATATGTACCCATACTAGAATCTGTCAAAGAAAGCGGTACTCACATATAACAGTCATTCCATCTGTAATCCATACAGTCAAAAGACTGAAAGTATTCCAGTGAGGGAATTTTTTTTATTTAAAAAGGCCAAGTTAGTTTATCTGATGCTCAATATACTAGATACAGTTAGGCTCATGCTTTCATACATCTGGAATTAGCAAACTAATGTGCTGGGGTTGGGAAAACATATATGTACCCATACTAGAATCTGTCAAAGAAAGCGGTACTCACATATAACAAAGTCATTCCATCTGTAATCCATACAGTCAAAAGACTGAAAGTATTCCAGTGAGGGAATTTTTTTATTTAAAAAAGGCCAAGTTAGTTTATCTGGCGCTCAATATACTAGATACAGTTAGGCTCATGCTTTCATACATCTGGAATTAGCAAACTAATGTGCTGGGGTTGGGAAAACATATATGTACCCATACTAGAATCTGTCAAAGAAAGCGGTACTCACATATAACAGTCATTCCATCTGTAATCCATACAGTCAAAAGACTGAAAGTATTCCAGTGAGGGAATTTTTTTTATTTAAAAAGGCCAAGTTAGTTTATCTGACGCTCAATATACTAGATACAGTTAGGCCTCATGCTTCATACATCTGGAATTAGCAAACTAATGTGCTGGGGTTGGGAAAACATATATGTACCCATACTAGAATCTGTCAAAGAAAGCGGTACTCACATATAACAAGTCATTCCATCTGTAATCCATACAGTCAAAAGACTGAAAGTATTCCAGTGAGGGAATTTTTTTTATTTAAAAAGGCCAAGTTAGTTTATCTGGCGCTCAATATACTAGATACAGTTAGGCCTGCGTTTCATACATCTGGAATTAGCAAACTAATGTGCTGGGGTTGGGAAAACATATATGTACCCATACTAGAATCTGTCAAAGAAAGCGGTACTCACATATAACAGTCATTCCATCTGTAATCCATACAGTCAAAAGACTGAAAGTATTCCAGTGAGGGAATTTTTTTATTTAAAAAGGCCAAGTTAGTTTATCTGATGCTCAATATACTAGATACAGTTAGGCTCATGCTTTCATACATCTGGAATTAGCAAACTAATGTGCTGGGGTTGGGAAAACATATATGTACCCATACTAGAATCTGTCAAAGAAAGCGGTACTACATATAACAAAGTCATTCCATCTGTAATCCATACAGTCAAAAGACTGAAAGTATTCCAGTGAGGGAATTTTTTTATTTAAAAAGGCCAAGTTAGTTTATCTGGCGCTCAATATACTAGATACAGTTAGGCTCATGCTTTCATACATCTGGAATTAGCAAACTAATGTGCTGGGGTTGGGAAAACATATATGTACCCATACTAGAATCTGTCAAAGAAAGCGGTACTCACATATAACAGTCATTCCATCTGTAATCCATACAGTCAAAAGACTGAAAGTATTCCAGTGAGGGAATTTTTTTATTTAAAAAAGGCCAAGTTAGTTTATCTGGCGTTCAATATACTAGATACAGTTAGGCCTGCATTTCATACATCTGGAATTAGCAAACTAATGTGCTGGGGTTGGGAAAACATATATGTACCCATACTAGAATCTGTCAAAGAAAGCGGTACTCACATATAACAGTCATTCCATCTGTAATCCATACAGTCAAAAGACTGAAAGTATTCCAGTGAGGGAATTTTTTTATTTAAAAAGGCCAAGTTAGTTTATCTGGCGTTCAATATACTAGATACAGTTAGGCTCATGCTTTCATACATCTGGAATTAGCAAACTAATGTGCTGGGGTTGGGAAAACATATATGTACCCATACTAGAATCTGTCAAAGAAAGCGGTACTCACATATAACAGTCATTCCATCTGTAATCCATACAGTCAAAAGACTGAAAGTATTCCAGTGAGGGAATTTTTTTTTATTTAAAAAGGCCAAGTTAGTTTATCTGGCGTTCAATATACTAGATACAGTTAGGCCTATGCTTCATACATCTGGAATTAGCAAACTAATGTGCTGGGGTTGGGAAAACATATATGTACCCATACTAGAATCTGTCAAAGAAAGCGGTACTCACATATAACAGTCATTCCATCTGTAATCCATACAGTCAAAAGACTGAAAGTATTCCAGTGAGGGAATTTTTTTATTTAAAAAGGCCAAGTTAGTTTATCTGGCGCTCAATATACTAGATACAGTTAGGCCTGCGTTTCATACATCTGGAATTAGCAAACTAATGTGCTGGGGTTGGGAAAACATATATGTACCCATACTAGAATCTGTCAAAGAAAGCGGTACTCACATATAACAGTCATTCCATCTGTAATCCATACAGTCAAAAGACTGAAAGTATTCCAGTGAGGGAATTTTTTTATTTAAAAAGGCCAAGTTAGTTTATCTGGCTGCTCAATATACTAGATACAGTTAGGCTCATGCTTTCATACATCTGGAATTAGCAAACTAATGTGCTGGGGTTGGGAAAACATATATGTACCCATACTAGAATCTGTCAAAGAAAGCGGTACTCACATATAACAGTCATTCCATCTGTAATCCATACAGTCAAAAGACTGAAAGTATTCCAGTGAGGGAATTTTTTTATTTAAAAAGGCCAAGTTAGTTTATCTGGCGTTCAATATACTAGATACAGTTAGGCCTCATGCTTTCATACATCTGGAATTAGCAAACTAATGTGCTGGGGTTGGGAAAACATATATGTACCCATACTAGAATCTGTCAAAGAAAGCGGTACTCACATATAACAGTCATTCCATCTGTAATCCATACAGTCAAAAGACTGAAAGTATTCCAGTGAGGGAATTTTTTTATTTAAAAAGGCCAAGTTAGTTTATCTGGCGCTCAATATACTAGATACAGTTAGGCCTCATGCTTTCATACATCTGGAATTAGCAAACTAATGTGCTGGGGTTGGGAAAACATATATGTACCCATACTAGAATCTGTCAAAGAAAGCGGTAATCACATATAACAGTCATTCCATCTGTAATCCATACAGTCAAAAGACTGGAAAGTATTCCAGTGAGGGAATTTTTTTTATTTAAAAAGGCCAAGTTAGTTTATCTGATGCTCAATATACTAGATACAGTTAGGCCTGATGCTTCATACATCTGGAATTAGCAAACTAATGTGCTGGGGTTGGGAAAACATATATGTACCCATACTAGAATCTGTCAAAGAAAGCGGTACTCACATATAACAGTCATTCCATCTGTAATCCATACAGTCAAAAGACTGAAAGTATTCCAGTGAGGGAATTTTTTTATTTAAAAAAGGCCAAGTTAGTTTATCTGATGCTCAATATACTAGATACAGTTAGGCTCATGCTTTCATACATCTGGAATTAGCAAACTAATGTGCTGGGGTTGGGAAAACATATATGTACCCATACTAGAATCTGTCAAAGAAAGCGGTACTCACATATAACAGTCATTCCATCTGTAATCCATACAGTCAAAAGACTGAAAGTATTCCAGTGAGGGAATTTTTTTTTATTTAAAAAAGGCCAAGTTAGTTTATCTGGTGCTCAATATACTAGATACAGTTAGGCCCATGCTTTCATACATCTGGAATTAGCAAACTAATGTGCTGGGGTTGGGAAAACATATATGTACCCATACTAGAATCTGTCAAAGAAAGCGGTACTCACATATAACAGTCATTCCATCTGTAATCCATACAGTCAAAAGACTGAAAGTATTCCAGTGAGGGAATTTTTTTATTTAAAAAGGCCAAGTTAGTTTATCTGATGCTCAATATACTAGATACAGTTAGGCTCATGCTTCATACATCTGGAATTAGCAAACTAATGTGCTGGGGTTGGGAAAACATATATGTACCCATACTAGAATCTGTCAAAGAAAGCGGTACTCACATATAACAGTCATTCCATCTGTAATCCATACAGTCAAAAGACTGAAAGTATTCCAGTGAGGGAATTTTTTTATTTAAAAAGGCCAAGTTAGTTTATCTGGCGCTCAATATACTAGATACAGTTAGGCCTATGTTTCATACATCTGGAATTAGCAAACTAATGTGCTGGGGTTGGGAAAACATATATGTACCCATACTAGAATCTGTCAAAGAAAGCGGTACTTCACATATAACAGTCATTCCATCTGTAATCCATACAGTCAAAAGACTGAAAGTATTCCAGTGAGGGAATTTTTTTTATTTAAAAAGGCCAAGTTAGTTTATCTGACGCTCAATATACTAGATACAGTTAGGCCTAGCGTTTCATACATCTGGAATTAGCAAACTAATGTGCTGGGGTTGGGAAAACATATATGTACCCATACTAGAATCTGTCAAAGAAAGCGGTACTCACATATAACAGTCATTCCATCTGTAATCCATACAGTCAAAAGACTGAAAGTATTCCAGTGAGGGAATTTTTTTTATTTAAAAAGGCCAAGTTAGTTTATCTGGCTGCTCAATATACTAGATACAGTTAGGCCTGCAAGCTTCATACATCTGGAATTAGCAAACTAATGTGCTGGGGTTGGGAAAACATATATGTACCCATACTAGAATCTGTCAAAGAAAGCGGTACTCACATATAACAGTCATTCCATCTGTAATCCATACAGTCAAAAGACTGAAAGTATTCCAGTGAGGGGATTTTGCTTATAAAAATAATATATTTCATTGTGGTGCGAGTTGAATCGCAACAATGAAGAAAAATACTATTAAGGGACGAGGACGCGGTCGTGGTGGTGTCCGTGGAGCCTCTGTTGCTGGTAGAGGACGTGGCCGCTCGGCCCCAGGCGCACACAGTAGGGAACGAACTCCTCAACTAGCCGGCAGAATGTACCGCAATATCTCGTGGGGCCCAATGCCGCTCTTAGGATGGTAAGGCCTGAGCAGGTACAGGCATTAATCGATTGTGGGCCGACAGTGCTTCCAGCATCGCTCACCATGGTCTTCCACCCAGTCTTCTGCTGAAAGAGCACAGGTGGCACCTGAAAACCAAGCCCATCAGTCTGTCACATCACCCCTAAGCATATCAGGGAAACGGTCTGAGCCACAAGTTATGCAGCAGTCTCTTCTTCTGTTTGAAGACTCTGCTTCCAGGGTTTCCCAGGGGCGCCCACCTAGCCCTTCCCCAGTGGAGGAAGACATACCATGCACTGACGCACAACCACTTATGTCTCCAGATGAAGAGGACATGGGAATACCACCACAGCAGAGTCACCGACTCTCTGATGATGACGAAACACAGGTGCCCACTGCCGCGTCTTTTGCAGTGTGCAGACTGAACAGGAGGAGGTCAGGGAGGGAGACTGGGTGGAAGACGATGCAGAGGACGATGAGGTCTTAGACCCCACATGGACTGAAGGTCGTGGCGATGACTTTCACAGTTCAGAGGAAGAGGTAGTGGTGAGACCGAGACAACAGCGAAGCCAAAGAGGGAGCAGGGGCCAAAGCAGACGAGCCGCCCCAGAGTTCGCCTGCTACTGGACATCGCCAACAGGGACCCAGCCCCACAAAGGCAGCTTCAAAGAGTTCCCTGGCATGGCACTTCTTAAACAATGTCCTACCGACAAGACCCGAGTGACTTGCACGCCTCTGCCATCAGAGCCTGAGGCGAGGCATTAACGTTCTGGAACCTCAGCACAACCTGCATGACCAGGCATCTACATGCAAAGCATGAACTGCAGTGGGGTACACACCTTAAAAACCAGGCACTCGCTGAGGCTCCCCTGCTCCCTCTGATCGCTGCTGCCTCGGCTTCCGCCTCGAGAGGAATGTTGCCACCTGCCGAGCAGCAAACAGAGGATGTGCCACCGACACCACCACCACCGCCACCGCCAACTAGCTGCCTCCACTATATCACACAGCAGCGCTCAGCTCTCAATATCTCAAACCTAGAGAGGAAGCGCAAATTCTCCCGAGTCACCTCTCGAGCCTCTTGGCCTGAACGCCAGCATTTCTAAACTGCTGGCCTTTGAAATGCTGGGTCATTCCGGCTGGTGGACACAGACAGCTTCAAACAGCTGATGGCCATGGCTGTCCCGCAGTATGTGGTTCCCAGCCGCCACTACTTCTCCAAGACAGCCGTGCCTTCCTGCACATGCAAGTGTCCGATAAAATCAAGTGTGCACTGCGCAACGCCATTTGTGGCAAGGTCCACCTAACCACAGATACGTGGACCAGTAAGCACGGCCAGGGACGCTATATCTCACTAACTGCACACTGGATGAATGTAGTGGCGGCTGGGCCCTCGGCGGACAGTTCCTTGGCGCACGTCCTTCCGCCCCTAGATCGCAGGGCATCATTCTCTGCCTCCTGTAGCCTCCTCCTCCTACTCGGCTTCCTCCTCCACTGCTTCCACCAGCTCATCCGGTCAGCCACACACCTTCACCACCAACTTCAGCACAGCCCGCAAACGTCAGCAGGCCATTCTGAAACTCATATGTTTGGGGGACAGGCCCCACACCGCGCAGGAGTTGTGGCGGGGTATTGAACAACAGACCGACGAGTGGTTTCTGCCGGTGGGCCTCAAGCCAGGCCTGGTGGTATGCGATAATGGGCGAAATCTCGTGGCAGCTCTGGGACTAGCCGGTTTGACGCACATCCCTTGCCTGGCGCATGTGCTGAACTTGGTGGTGCAGAGGTTCATTCACCACTACCCCAACATGTCAGAGCTGCTGCATAAAGTGCGGGCCGCCTGTGCGCGCTCCGCCTGCTCACATCCTGCCGCTGCTCGCCTGTCTGCGCTTACAGCGGAATCTGCCTTCCCGCTCACCGCCTCATATGCGACGCTGCCCACCCGGTGGAACTCCACCTTGCACATGCTGGAGAGACTGTGCGAGCAGCAGCAGGCCATAGTGGAGTTTCAGCTGCAGCACGCCGCTTCAGTCGTACTCGCCGAACAGCACCACTTCACCACCAATGATTGGGCCTCCATGCGAGACCTGTGTGCCCTGCTGCGCTGTTTCGAGTACTCCACCAACATGGCCAGTGGCGATGACACTGTTATCAGCGCTACAATACCACTTCTATGTCTCCTTGAGAAAACACTTAGGCAATGATGTTAGAGGAGGTGGCCCAGGTGGAGGAGGAGGAGGAGGATGAGGGCTCGCTTCTAACACTTTCGGGCCAGTCTGTTCGAATTGGCTCAGAGGGAGGTTTGTTTAAGCAGCAGAGGACAGGTTCACAAGTCGCCAGCCAAGGCACTGTACTGGAGGACGAGGAGGATGAGGAGGAGGAGGTGGAGGGGGACGAGGATGACGCAAGTTCACAGCGGGGTGGCAGCCCAGGCCCATCACTGGTGCGTGGCTGGGGGATACGGTGGACGATGACGATACGCCTCCCACAGAGGACAGCTTGTCCTTACCCATGGGTAGCCTGGCCCACATGAGCGAATATATGCTCCAATGCCTGCGCAACGACAGCAGAGTTGCCCACGTTTTAACGTGTGCAGACTACTGGGTGGCCACCCTGCTGGATCCCCGGTATAAAGACAATGTGCCCACTTTAATTCCTGAACTGGAGCGCGACCGCAAGATGCGCGAGTACAAGCGCGACGCTGATAGAGGCGCTCTGAGAGCATTCCCACATGTCACAGGGGAACAGGTGGAAGGTGAAGGCAGAGGAGTGGCAAGAGGTCGCCAACGCAGCTGTGTCACGGCCAGCTCATCTGAGGGCAGGGTTAGCATGGCAGAAATGTGGAAAAGTTTTGTCTCCACGCCACAGCTATCTGCACCGACACCTGATACGGAACGTGTTAGCAGGAGGCAGCATTTCACTAACATGGTTGAACAGTATGTCTGCACACTCTCCACATCCTGACGGATGGTTCGGCCCCATTCAACTACTGGGTTTCGAAATTGTCCACGTGGCCAGAGTTAGCATGTTATGCCTTGAGGTGCTTTCCTGCCCGGCGGCCAGCGCTTTATCTGAACGCGTATTCAGCACGGCAGGGGGCGCCATTACTGACAAGCGCAGCCGCCTGTCCACAGCCAACGTGGACAAGCTGACCTTCATAAAGATGAACCAGGCATGGATCCCACAGGACCTGTCCCTCCCTTGTGCAGAGTAGTCCTTATTAACTGCCTAAACATGTCTTGTTGTGCTACGGGCCACTTCTTTATTTGATACAAATTTTATGAAACCCACAGTTGAATGAAACTCTTCTCTGTCTGGGCGCCGGGGCCTAACCAGATGAAAGTGGCCGGTTAAACTAACGGGTGACATGAAGCCATAACCTCTGCCATGCTACCTCTGTCTTCTGTCTGGGTGCTGAGGCCTAAGTCAAATAAAGCGGTCTTCTGCTGTGCTGGGGATATGAAGCTAATCTCTGACCCTCTCTCCTCTGTCTGGGTCCAAAGGCCTAAATCACTGAAAGAGGCCTTCTCCTGTGGTGTGTGATATGATGCCAGAATATGTGCTGTGGTGCCTCTCTCCTCTGCCTGGGTCCAGAGGTCTAAATCAACTGAAATGAGGCCTACTCCTGTGGTGGTGTGATATGATGCCTGAATATGTGCTGTGGTGCCTCTCTCCTCTTCCTGGGTGCAGGGGTCAAAGTAACTCAATGGTGGCTTCTCCTGTGGTGGCTGATATGATGCCAGAATATGTGCCATGGGGCCTCTCTCTCTTCCTGGGTGCAGGGTCAAAGTAACTCAATGGTGGCTTCTCCTGTGGTGGCTGAGTATGATGCCAGAATATGTGCTGTGGGGCCTCTCTCCTCTTCCTGGGTGCAGGGTCAAAGTAACTCAATGGTGGCTTCTCCTGTGGTGGCTGATATGATGCCTGATTCTCTGCTGTGAAACCTCTCTCCTCCATCTGGGTGTAGGGGTCAAAGTCTTTCAAAGTCGCCTTCTCCTGTGCTGATTGATATAAAGCTGATGGTTGTGCCATCTGACATGGTTGCCAGGGTCTGATTCAATGGGGGCCTACTCCTGTGGTGGGTGATCTAAATGCCTGATTCTCTGCTGTGAAACCTCTCTCCTCCGTCTGGGTGTAGGGGTCAAAGTCTTTCAAAGTCGCCTTCTCCTGTGCTGATTGATATGAAGCTGATGGTTGTGCCATCTGACATGGTTGCCGGGGTCCCAATAAATTGGGGCCTACTCCTGTGGTGGGTGATCTAAATGCCTGATTCTCTGCTTTGAAACCTCTCTCTCCGTCCGGGTGTAGGGGTCAAAGTCTGTCAAAGTCGCCTTCTCCTGTGCTGATTGATATAAAGCTGATGGTTGTGCCATCTGACATGGTTGCCAGGGTCTGATTCAATGGGGGCCTACTCCTGTGGTGGGTGATCTAAATGCCTGATTCTCTGCTGTGAAACCTCTCTCCTCCGTCTGGGTGTAGGGGTCAAAGTCTTTCAAAGTCGCCTTCTCCTGTGCTGATTGATATGAAGCTGATGGTTGTGCCATCTGACATGGTTGCCGGGGTCCCATTAAATTGGGGCCTACTCCTGTGGTGGGTGATCTAAATGCCTGATTCTCTGCTTTGAAACCTCTCTCCTCCGTCCGGGTGTAGGGGTCAAAGTCTGTCAAAGTCGCCTTCTCCTGTGCTGATTGATATAAAGCTTATGCTTGTGCCATCTGGACATGGTTGCCGGGGTCTGATTCAATGGTGGCCTACTCCTGTGGTGGGTGATCTAAATGCCTGATTCTCTGCTGTGTAACCTCTCCTCCGTCTGGGTGTAGGGGTCAAAGTAACTAAATGGTGGCCTACTCCTGTGGTGGGTGATATGATGCCAGAATATGTGCTGTGGGGCCTCTCTCCTCTTCCTGGGTGCAGGGGTCAAAGTAACTCAATGGTGGCTTCTCCTGTGGTGGCTGATATGATGCCAGAATATGTGCTGTGGTGCCTCTCTCCTCTGTCTGGGTCCAAAGGCCTAAATCACTGAAAGAGGCCTTCTCCTGTGGTGTGTGATATGATGCCAGAATATGTGCTGTGGTGCCTCTCTCCTCTTCCTGGGTGCAGGGGTCAAAGTAACTCAATGGTGGCTTCTCCTGTGGTGGCTGAGTATGATGCCAGAATATGTGCTGTGGGGCCTCTCTCTCTTCCTGGGTGCAGGGGTCAAAGTAACTCAATGGTGGCTTCTCCTGTGGTGGCTGATATGATGCCAGAATATGTGCTGTGGGGCCTCTCTCTCTTCCTGGGTGCAGGGGTCAAAGTAACTCAATGGTGGCTTCTCCTGTGGTGGTTGATATGATGCCTGATTCTCTGCTGTGAAACCTCTCTCCTCCATCTGGGTGTAGGGGTCAAAGTCTTTCAAAGTCGCCTTCTCCTGTGCTGATTGATATAAAGCTGATGGTTGTGCCATCTGACATGGTTGCCAGGGTCTGATTCAATGGGGGCCTACTCCTGTGGTGGGTGATCTAAATGCCTGATTCTCTGCTGTGAAACCTCTCTCCTCCGTCTGGGTGTAGGGGTCAAAGTCTTTCAAAGTCGCCTTCTCCTGTGCTGATTGATATGAAGCTGATGGTTGTGCCATCTGACATGGTTGCCGGAGTCCCATTAAATTGGGGCCTACTCCTGTGGTGGGTGATCTAAATGCCTGATTCTCTGCTGTGTAACCTCTCTCCTCCGTCTGGGTGTAGGGGTCAAAGTAACTAAATGGTGGCCTACTCCTGTGGTGGGTGATATGATGCCAGAATATGTGCTGTGGGGCCTCTCTCCTCTTCCTGGGTGCAGGGGTCAAAGTAACTCAATGGTGGCTTCTCCTGTGGTGGCTGATATGATGCCAGAATATGTGCTGTGGGGCCTCTCTCCTCTTCCTGGGTGCAGGGGTCAAAGTAACTCAATGGTGGCTTCTCCTGTGGTGGCTGATATGATGCCAGAATATGTGCTGTGGTGCCTCTCTCCTCTGTCTGGGTCCAAAGGCCTAAATCACTGAAAGAGGCCTTCTCCTGTGGTGTGTGATATGATGCCTGAATATGTGCTGTGGTGCCTCTCTCCTCTTCCTGGGTGCGGGGGTCAAAGTAACTAAATGGTGGCTTCTCCTGTGGTGGCTGATATGATGCCAGAATATGTGCTGTGGGGCCTCTCTCCTCTTCCTGGGTGCAGGGGTCAAAGTAACTCAATGGTGGCTTCTCCTGTGGTGGTTAGTATGATGCCAGAATATGTGCTGTGGGGCCTCTCTCCTCTTCCTGGGTGCAGGGGTCAAAGTAACTCAATGGTGGCTTCTCCTGTGGTGGCTGATATGATGCCAGAATATGTGCTGTGGGGCCTCTCTCCTCTTCCTGGGTGCAGGGGTCAAAGTAACTAAATGGTGGCTTCTCCTGTGGTGGTTGATATGATGCCTGATTCTCTGCTGTGTAACCTCTCTCCTCCGTCTGGGTGTAGGGGTCAAAGTAACTAAATGGTGGCCTACTCCTGTGGTGGGTGATATGATGCCTGGTTCTCTGCTGTGGGACCTCTCTCCTTTGTCTGGGTGCTGTGGTCAAAATAATAGTAAGTGACCTTCTCCATTGGTGGGTGACTTGAAGCCTGATTCTGTGCTATGGGACCTCACTCCAATTAATATTGTTTCATTTTTATTTATTTTATGTTAACTCATCATTTCCCTATCTACATTTGTTTGCAGGGGATTTAACTTCATTTTGCTGCCTTTTGCAGCCCTCTAGCCCTTTCCGGGTGTGTTTTACAGCCTTTTTAGTGCCCAAAAGTTCGGGTCCCCATTGACTTCTATGGGGTTCGGGTTCGGGATGAAGTTCGGGTCGAGTTCGGATCACGAACCCGAACATTTTTCGAAAGTTCGGCCGAACTCGTCGAACCCGAACATCCAGGTGTTCGCTCAACTCTAATAGGGATGGATGGAAGCTGTCAGCCCTGGAGTGAGAAGAAGTGAGCTGTGGCTGCTGTGCCTCCTAGCAGAACTGCAGCTTCTGCAAACCTCAATAGCAGCAACCTGCATGAAAATTCTTTGATTTTCTTTTCTGCATCTTCACAGAAATCTTTTTTTTTTTTTTGGGGGGGGGGGGGCCCAAGGAATTACCATCAATCTACTATAGCATACAGTCATGTGAAAAAATTAGGACACCCTTTGAAAGCATGTGGTTTTTTGTAACATTTTTAATAAATGGTTATTTCATCTCCGTTTCAACAATACAGAGAGATTAAAGTAATCCGACTGAACAAAGAAAACTGAAGAAAAGTCTTTTCAAGATCTTCTGTAAATGTCATTCTACAAAAATGCCTATTCTAACTGAGGAAAAAGATAGGACACCCTTGCCCCTAATAGCGAGTGTTACCTCCTTTGGCTGAAATAACTGCAGTGAGACGGTTCTTGTAGCCATCTACCAGTCTTCGACATCGGTCTGAGGAAATTTTACCCCACTCCTCAATGCAGAACTTTTCAGCTGTGAGATGTTTGAGGGGTTTCTTGCACGTACAGCCCTTTTCAAGTCACCCCACAGCATCTCAATGGGATTCAAATCTGACTTTGACTTGGCCATTCCAGGGCTCTCCATTTCTTCTTTTTCAGCCAATCTTTGGTTGATTTACTAGTATGTTTTGGGTCATTGTCATGTTGCATGGTCCAGTTCTGCTTCAGCTTTAATTTTCTAACTGATGGTCTCACATGTTCTTCAAGCACCTTCTGATACACAGTAGAATTCATCGTGGATTCTATGATGGTGAGCTGACCAGGTCCTGCTGCAGCAAAGCAGCCCCAAACCATGACACTTCCACCTCCATGCTTCACAGTTGGTATGAGGTTCTTTTCTTGGAATGCTGTGTTTGGTTTACGCCAAACATGTCCTCTGCTGTTGTGTCCAAATAATTCAATTTTGGACTCATCTGTCCAAAGAACATTATTCCAGAAGTCCTGGTCTTTGTCAACTTTATCTCTGGCAAATGTCAGTCTGGCCTCGATGTTTCTCTTGGAAAGCAAAGGTTTCCTCCTTGCACACCTCCCATGCAAGTTAAACTTGTACAGTCTCTTTCTGATTGTAGAGGCATGTACTTCTACATCAACAGTAGCCAGAGCCTGCTGTAGTTCTCGAGATGACACTTTAGGGTTTTTGGAGACCTCTTTTAGCATCTTGCGGTCTGCTCTTGGGGTGAACTTGCTGGGGCGACCAGTCCTGGGCATGTTGGCAGTTGTTTTGAAAGCCCTCCACTTGTAGACTATCTTCCGGACAGTGGAATGGCTGATTTCAAAATCTTTTGAGATCTTTTAAAAACCCTTCCCAGACTCATAGGCTGCTACAATCTTTTTTTTGAAGTCCTCTGACAGCTCTTTTGCTCTCACCATGGTGCTCACTCTCACTTCAACAGTCAGGAGCACACCAAACTAAATGTCTGAGGTTTAAATAGGGCAAGCCTCATTCAACATGCAGAGTAACGATCTACTAATTATGTGCACCTGGTGTGATATACCTGTGTGAGATCTGAGCCAATTTAAGAGGGAATACATGTGAGGGTGTCCTATCTTTTTCCTCAGTTAGAATAGGCATTTTTGTAGAATGACATTTACAGAAGATCTTGAAAAGACTTTTCTTCAGTTTTCTTTGTTTAGTTGGATTACTTTAATCTCTCTGTATTGTTGAAACGGAGATGAAATAACCATTTATTAAAAATGTTACAAAAAACCACATGCTTTCAAAGGGTGTCCTAATTTTTTCACATGACTGTATAGAATACTAGTGAGAACTACAGTATGTGTCAGTAGTGATTAGCTGCAAGGGCTATATTCGATTTTGCGATATTTCATGAATATATGGGCAAATATTTTCTTGATTGCGAAAAATCGGCAATGTAATATTCGCTTAATGTGCGCGCAATACAGGCTTGGGTCCCTTTGGGTACATTTTTCAAGCTGCTAGAAGTTTACTGAGACTTGAGGTAATGGTTGGCATGGCAGAACATTAAAATAGCTTTATATATGCAGATAGAGTTCTCCAATATATATTTGCGATTGCAAAAATTAGCAATTAATAATGCGCATATTTTTGCGCAATATGTGCAACTGGGTGACATCACAGAACTATGTATGTATGGACAGCAGAACCCTACATAACACCCTGCACTCGAACCTATCAGCTACACTATAAATCAATGTAACCTACACTGACTGTCTCCTCCTAATTTGTATTGTATATCTAAATTAACTGTCTAATTATTCAGCAAAGCACAAAGCACAGCAATCACAGTGCTATCTCAGAACTCCATTTAACTAAAGAAAATGGCTGCATGGGAGGTTCCTTATAAAGTAAGGGTTAGGCAACTTTCCTGTTGGTTGCTAGGGATGTTGCTAAGCTCAGACAAAGACATTGCAGCCTTCTCATTGGCCCCACAGGCAAGAGGGAGGTTGCTGATGAAAAAAAAAAGTGGAATATTCAAAATTACGAATATATAGCACTATGTTCTAAATATTTGCGAATTCTCAAAGTTGCGATATTCACGATAAATATTCGCGATTCGAATATTCGCTCAACACTATGTGTTAGGTCATCTTAGATATTTAATTTATTTTTGTTTTAGTTTGAAAAACCATATACTTCAGTGATTAAGAACGAAAAATTTGGCAAAATCCATTTATTATCTACACACATACACACACACACACACAAGGTTATTGAATTGAATGAAACCATCATCTAGGTTATCAGTACACCAATACACACTAGGGTAACAATTTACCTGTGAGGCCTCAAATGTCTATTTCTACATATTCAGTTACCACATGGTTGGAACTATATTTTTGGGGAAGGGGACTTGTTCAAATTAATTAAACCAGCATATATAAGTGATTACTGTAGCAAAACACAGGGTAGTGCAGCAATCTACCTGTGAGTGTTAACATGAAATTGAGTGTCAAGCCTTAATCGTACATTTTCGTTTCCATTTTCACAGGGTTGGAATTTAATTATTATTATTATTATTATTTTTTAGGTTGTTCAATTTAATATATTACATATATACATGATTACTATAGCAAAAAATAAGATAGTGTAGCAATCTACCTGTAAGTAGAGTTGAGCGAACACCTGGATGTTCGGGCTCGAGAAGTTCGGCCGAACTTCCTGAAAATGTTCGGGTTCGGGATCCAAACTCGACCCGAACTACACCCCGAACCCTATTGAAGTCAATGGGGAAACGAACTTTTGGGCACTAAAAAGGCTGTAAAATAGCCCAGGAAAGCGCTAGAGGGCTGCAAAAGGCAGCAAAATATAGGTAAATCCCCTGCAAACAAATGTGGATGGGAAATGACTTAAAATAACATAAATAAAAACTTGGAGGAGGAGGTGGAATAGGAGGTTGGGGTGGCATCAGGTGGGAATGCTATGGGAGTTGAAGTTCTCATCACAGCCAAAAAGAATTCATGTCTTCCTGCAGTGCCACAGGCGGTCAAGGATGGAGTACAGATAACAGAAATTGATAAGCAACGACAGACTGACTTGATCCCAAACTAAGGAAAATATAGGAGAGCCCTTTAAATCCCTAAGAACTCTCCCTGAACTGCTATGCACATGTATAGGTCCCGGTGGTAGACAAATACATGCCCTCGTACCTATAACTGAGTGACACCTGAATACCCTATGTTAGTGAGGGGGACCGACCACCAGCTCCCTGCACAGAATACGGAGGGAGACAGGGTCACCTTGAATCAAGCCAGCGAACCAAACACAAAATAAATGAAATTGCACTTAACTTTAGAGCAATGCAGTTCATTCATTCAGCAATTAATTGCAAACAGTCTGCATATAGTTAAAAATACTATTACATTGGTGGCTTAAGAGATAGGGTAAAGAAATACATTAAATCGCAGAAATTACTTCCCAGAGTGATGCCCAGTTGGTGCCAAAGTGATTGCTGCACTTGTTACGGTCACGGGCCCAATTCCGCAGTCATGTGATCGGAGTCGCAGGCACATGGTGCCCGGATGCCATGGAAACAAGATGGTAGGCCGGGCTGATTAGTTAGGCCAGGGGTTAGAATGCATGGCCTGGCCTGAGGTCCTGATAAAGAGACTTGCAGCATGGAAGAGAATTGCCACTAGCTGAATTAGATAAGGGTGTGACATACTAGTCACAGAGGGGCAGAAGAGACAGATTTCCTTATATTGGAAAAAGATAAAAGACATACTACATACCGGTAAATAAATTACCCTAATAACTCAATAAATAAATACATACAATACCATACCATGTTGAGATCAAATAGATAGATACATGAATTAATGAGATTATAATAATATAAGATAAATAAATGGATGATTAGAATGCCTGATATGTGGTTTTTCAAATGTATATATATACAGATGTAGCAAGAATCCAACTATTAACTCAAATTTCATTATAACATCGCGTTATCTTGAAAAAAAAAGCCATTGAGAAGCAATTGCTTAACCAGTTTTGTTAACTATAGTTTAATTAACACATCTCAGAAAGCAGGAGTCTTAACCCTGCTACATCCGTGTATATATATATATATATATATATATATATATATATTGTGGGGACTCGCTCTGGTAGACAAGGTAGGCGGGTGCAGTATAGAGGCAAAAACACGTTGTAAATCAATCTGCAGTGTTTATTCACACTTTAGGCACGACACAACAGTCACTTTTCAGGCTTTGGTGCTTGTTCAGACACAGAAAACAAAACAATGTTGGTGCTTGATCTTGCACGGCAAAACAGAAACAAAGTTCACCTGGGATCCTAGGTGTCAGTTCACACCTGGCAGTAGTGCAGCCTTTACCTCTTGGTACTTCCACCAGCCCCAAGGCTGTGCAACCAATTCCCTTGGGGAGCTGGGCTATCTAGTCCGCCTGAGTCCCCAAGTCCATACAGACAGAGCCAGTCCCAGGCAAGCTTTCCGGTACCCTTTTCCGGGTCCCCACTCTTCAGCCCAGAACAGGGCTCAGATCCCAAACACACAGAGAGAGCCACTTGCATAAACCTAGCTGTCTTTTAAAGGCAGCTAGGTATTAACCAAAAACCCGGACCGGCACCTAAAATCCGGTCCAGTATTTGCCTTCAGCTGGCTACAATCAACCCAGCAGCACAGGCTGAGAGGAAAATACCAGTTTTTTATCACCAAACCTCTCACTGTGTCACTATATATATATATATATATATATATATATATATATTGGAGGTAAATCAAAATATGATAGAGGGAAAAAATATATATATATATGCAAAATGGTAAAACTTATGTTGCTAATAATAATGACAGAACAAGAAATAAAAATAATACATATAATACAATTGATCCTAAAAGAATAAAAATACTATTAATTACCATTTTGGGGGTTAATCTCGAATGCCTCATTTAAACCATGCGGATTGAGGCAATTTCATTTGTAAATCCAGAACATTTCACGTCTTCTCGGCGTCTTGATGATATGACAATCCTGATTTATCTGTTCTATGGGTGTAATTACAAAGCCAGAGAATGAGCCCTGATGGGGGTCCGCATAGTTTCTAGAGACACTATGTTGAAAATATTTATTTTTGACATTGGACCTATGTTTTTTCAGTCTATTGCGTAAGGTTTGAATGGTGCGTCCTATACTGAAGACCGCATGGACACTCTAGCAAATAAATAACATTGGTACACCCACAATTCAGGTGTCTCTTAATTGGGAACTATTCCCCAGAAGTAGAAGTGGATATGGATTTGCAAATAAAGGCATTTTGGTTGGTTACTCTTAAAACTGCCTGCTGGTAGTGAGGTAACCGCTCTACTACAAGTCTTCTCTGGATGTGATTTCAATTTGCTTGGTGTTGCACTCCTTTTACATCGTCATCAGCTGATTCCACATAGATGTCTACAGAACCTGTTCTATTAGATGCTTATACAAGTACAGCCCCCCGACAGAGCCTTAAAGCTGCTACACAGACAGGATCCGTTGTGTGTCTCATTTTTCCTTCCTTCTGACATATCAGAAGAAGAGTCAAATAAATGATGATATCAGCCAGGCAAAAATAGTGGCCCAGTTATGAACTAGGGAGGGTGGGAACAGCATGAGAAGTCCACAGAGTGGTCCTACGACATAGTTATGAGGTGGAAGCAGCATGAGGAGACCACAGAGAGGCCCAATGACTGAGTCTAGAGGTGGCGGGAGCATCATTAGGAGGCCACAGAGTGGCACAATGACAGTGTGGAGGTGGTGACAGCATCAGGAGACCACAGAGTGGCAAGGTGACATAGTGTGGAGGTGGCAGAAGCATCAGGAGACCACAGAGTGGCAAGGTGACATATAAATATATAAAATTGGCAAATTTATCGTTTTTTTGCCACTAATATATGCCACAAAAGGCTTTAGAACATATAACTGCACTGCTGAACGGCAAATATATTTTACTTTTGCAACTAATACATGACAAACAAGGTCTTTAGAACATATAACTGCACCGCTGAACGACAATTTTATTTTACTTTTGTCACTAATACATGACAAAAAGGACTGTAATTTTAGCACTTCACCACACAATGACTAATAAGTCTTTTTTTCCCCTGTAATTCAAGACAAAAAATGTTTTAGAACATATAACTGCCCTGCACAAGGGCAAATAAGATTTAGATATATTTCCTTGTTATAAACCATGTTAATACCTGTTTCAAACAGCACTTGCACCCTTATAAGAACAGAGAGATACAGAGCTGTATAATTGCAATTTGGATCCCCAGTCAGTGCAGCAAGGTGTAATAGGTTTGCTCCTATTACACAGCCTGTAACCTTACCTACTGAACCCTGTTCAGCATAAATGTTGAGGAATAATTTCTCAAATCTTTCCCTGCACTTGTAAATCGTTTTTTCTAACACTGTCCCTAGAACCTTCTGACGTCTCTCCCTGCACTGAGTACACTGGTAAATGGCAGAATCCAAGATGGCTGAGGCTATTTATAGGACTGTGACATCACAGCGCTGGCTGGCTGCTGATTGGCTGCATGCATGGCATCAGGGGTGATCTCACGTTCCCAGAGTTACTTGCTCCATGTCCTCACACGTGCAGCAGCCATTTTAGGAAAAAATGCAATTCACTACCACTAGTGTTGATCGAGCACCCAAGTGCTCTGATGCTCGGGTGCTTGGGCCGAACACATCTGGATGTTCGGGTGCTCTACAGAGAACCCGAGTATAATGGAAGTCAATGGGAGAACCTGAGCATTAAACCAGGCACCCCCTGCTCTGAAGAGGGGAGGGTGTCTGGTTCATAGGAAAAGGTCAGAAATTGATGGAAACACCACCAAAATTGGACTCCCTGGTCACTGCTGGGAACGATGTTGTCCGAGTAGTATGCCACTTTTACAGACTGACAATAATACGCACAAAACCAAAGATAAAATCGATTTTAGAGGAAAAATTGTTAGGAAACATTCTTACCTGTATATTTACTTGTACATAAAGTGCATGTGCTGTCAAAAATTACAAGCAAGAGGCACTCCGATACAACCTGTATATCACATAAAGGTGGGCCTCATTCACATTGTGGTGGGACTCCTACACTCATAAAGCCTATGCACTAAGTGAAAGGGCTGCCAAAAATTACAAGTAGCCGGCACTCCAATACACCCTTTGTTACACATAAAGAAGGGCATCATACACAGCCTTGAAAAATTATGATTGATGGCCTGCTGGCGACCCTCAAAAAGATTTGGAACAAGGGCCTGCTAATCTGACATCTAAAACATTAGGGGTGAGGGCTGAACTGACCATCAAAAAAATTATGGTTGAGGGCCTGCTGCTGAGCTGACCCTCAACCAAAACATTATGGTTGAGGGCCTGCTGCTGAGCTAACCATCGAAAAAATTATGGTTGAGGGCCTGCTGCTGAGCTGAACATCAAAAAATTAGGAGTGAGGGTCTGCTGCTGTGCACCATCAGCATCATGGCCACTTCCCCGTCCCTTACTGCTCGCCTTCTTTATATTAAATGATATATACTGTATGCTTGAAAGTTTGTCACACGTACAGCATCGTAGGTTTTGGAAGTGTATGCGCAAAAAAGGGTGAAAAGGTATTTGGGATGTGGAAATATCCCGCAGATAATATCAATGCTGTCACCAGCGGCTAATAAAAAATTACAGGGAATGTCACAGGCATTTGGGATGAGAAAACATTATACAGGAGAGGTACCACCAGTAATGTCACTGTCCTAAGCGTCTATCGAAAAAGTACACTGTATGTCACAGATAAAAACTTTATGCGCACACATTACACTGGAGATGCGGCACTGGTAATGTCACTGTCAGAAGTGGACAATGTCTATTGAAGAAGTACACTGGCTGTCACAGACAAATTTTTTAAGCACACACGTTACACTGCAGATGTTGCACTGGTAATGTCACTGTCAGAAGCAGACACTGTCTATTGAAAAAGTACACTGTACGTCACAGATAAATTTTTTAAGCGCACACGTTACCTTTCAGATGTAGCACTGGTAATGTCACTGTCCATAGAAGACACTGTCTACGGAAAATTACACTGGATGTCACAGATATTTTTTGAATGCGCACACTTTACACTGGAGTCGTTGTGCAGCTAATGTCACTGCCCACAGCGCACACCATCTACGGAAAAAGTACACTGGATGTTACAGATATTTTTTGGATGCGCACACTTTACACTGGAGATGTCGCACTGGTAATGTCACTGTCAGAAGAGGACACCGTCTATTGAAAAAGTGCACTGTATGTCACAGATACATTTTTTAACCGCATATGATACACCGGAGATGTCGCACTGGTAATGTCAGTGTCAGAAGCGGACACCGTCTATTAAAAAAGTACACTGTATGTCACATATACATTTTTTCAGCAGACACGTTACACCGCAGATGTGGCACTGGTAATGTCACTGTTAGAAGCGGACACCGTCTATTGCAAAAGTACAGTGTATGTCACAGATAAATTTTTTCAGCACACACGGTACACTGGAGATGTCGCACTTGAAATGTTACTGTCAGAAGTGGACACCGTCTATTGAAAAAGTACACTGTATGTCACAGATACATTTTTTAAGCGCAAAAGTTACACTTTAGATGTTTCACTGGTGATGTCACTGTCAGAAGCGGACCCCATCTATTGAAAAAGTACACTGTATGTCACAAATAAACTGTTTAAGCGCACACGTTACACTGCAGATGTGGCACTGGTAATATCACTGTCAGAAGCGGACACTGTCTATTGAAAAAGTACACTGTATGTCACAGATACATTTTTTAACTGCACACGATACACTGGAGATGTGGCACTGGTAATGTCATTGTCAGAAGCGGACACTGTCTATTAAAAAAGTACACTGTATGTCACAGATACATTTTTTCAGCACACATGTTACACTGCAGATGTGGCACTGGTAATGTCACTGTCAGAAGTGGACACCGTTTATTGAAAAAGTACACTGTATGTCCAGATAAAGGTTTATGCTCACTCCTGTGGTCCTTTGTGGAGTTCAGTCCATCCCTCAGACTATCCATCATACCCTAACTCGTACTCAACTAATATATACCCCTACCATTACCTCTCCTACTAAATATTTACTGCCCAGTCATACACCTAATTCAATCATGTTTTAACCATTCAGTACCTGTGATATATTTTTGTTCCTCAATCCCCAGCCAGGCAAGTTCCTCTATTTTACTTCCCAGACATTTGTGAACATACATTTTAGTTTATCAGCTTTTTAAGGTGATATACCCATTATTTGCATGTACGTCTCAACTATTCAAGCCCAAAGAAAGATGAGTACAGACAATAGAAACCATATCACTACACTTACCACACTTACCACCCAGCAAAATTTTAAAAAAAGTGGCTGTGTCCCAGTTTATTTGCTTATTTGACTAATAATATGTTGCAATACGCTATATACATACTATTTTATTTTGACACTGTATTACAGTTAATTCCGGCATGCAGACAGAGCTATTTGCATTTCTAGGATAGTAATTTTTATTAGGTATATTTTCAGACATTCTAGAATAGGTAATATGCATGTCTCTACTTTTCTTTAACCAAAATGATTTCTTTTATTTGGTTTCTGCAACATATTTCTTCTGTCAAGTTGTCAATCAAATAATTTTCAACGTATTGTACTTATTCAGAACTACAGGATCTCATACCTGCTTTCTTCAGTCAAGCCAATCATTCCATCTTCCTTTCATAACAATATATTCTTTGCAAAAAGGCAGCAAGTCACAGGGGGCTTTAAGTGCATTAGGACACACACAGTCATACTTTATTATTTAAAGAATTTTAAAATCCTTCTACCAGAATGTCAAAATAATAATAGCAAAACCGCTCTGCAAGCATTCATGACATATTATCACTGCTCAGAGTACTTCCACGCAAGACATACAATACCAAGTTATTTATCCCCTAAGGCCTAATTACATGTAAACATGGCTGCAATTCAGCCCAGTCATGGAGCCTTAAAACAGCATTATTGTAAATTAAAATCTATTTTTCACTAATTTACTGAAGGCTCTTCCTGACAGTAAATAGAAAATAAAAATAGATACAAATGATTTTATAACGAAGAGGACTAACATTTTTTTTTTTTTTTTTCATAATAAATACTGCTAGGTAAGATAGCTTTCAGGGGGAAAAATGTATGCAAAAAGGGATTACTGTCCCATTATTTTCACATACTGTATTATGCATTTACCTGTTCTACACCAAGTTCTGCTTGCAGCCTTATAGTGTACTATAATGACTATAATAATGCTTAATACATGGGAGTTCATGTATCAAAAATCTCCAATCCAAATGGGTCTTATTGACAACAGCAACCAACTTGTTTTAAAAAATATTTGTGTTTCTCTATTGCTATCATTGTCTTTCTATCGTCCTATTACATCTTTATTTCACTTTAGGAAACTGCTTTGCATTTCAAGACATTTTCACTCGCCTTGACTTCGTGGTTCAAAAAGAACAATAACGTTTAATCTTTTTGCTTGACAATGATGTATGGGTATGTTAAAATTAGCTTTTTTGCATGTTGTTATTTATTTTGTTGCACTGTATTTTTTCCAGAGATTCTTCTCTATACTTTATATCAATTACATCACATTTTGATGACATTACAATAGTTAGGTTTGGTCATGTGTGATGTTAAAAGAAATATAACTTTTGAATAGAAATGTTTAGGCAACATCAAATCATTGAATTTATACAAACTATTGTTTTCACTTAAATATGCCATTTTTCTTAGACTATCCCATCAGCACAAGGGCACAAGGGATCTACGTAGAAAAGATTGCTTCTAATCTATTTTTCAAACCATCAGGTTTCATCTAAAAACCCATCTAAAGCAAATTGTACAAAACACATTAACATATCTTTTCCTTTCTCCCTTTTATAAGTGCTATATGGAGAATGTTTTATTTGTAAATCACCAAGTGGTTATATTTGATAAATCTATACAAATTAACATTTATTTCCTTACTAATAGTGTACATTTTTTGTCTTTCTACAATTCATAAAATGTTAACGCAATGAAAAAACATACAATCAGAAAACATGAACAGTACTGTATTATGGCTTACTACAACCTCAATGTTGTCATATTATATTGTCATACTATACAGTATATAGATCATAAAAAATGAAGTATACTTGTCATTTACATACTGTTCAAAAAACAATCCAGAGATATATATAGTATGGCATCACCTGGTGTTTCAATGTATAGCAATGCGCATGTCCATCTACTGAGATGAGTGCTGATGGACAAAAATACTCAGCCATGTCTCCGCTTAGCGATCCACTGTTCACTGAAGAGCAGCTAATAGAAATAGTTTCCTTCCTTGTGTTCTCTGCAAATGAGTTAATAAAATGTCTCTTCCCTGAAGAAAACAATTTCTATTCACTGCTCTGTAGCAAACAGAGGATCACTTTGTAGAGAACTTACTGTGCGGAGAGTGAATGAGCATGCGTGACCAGTGGCAACACAACCCAGTTGATGCTATATACATATACACTCACCTAAAGAATTATTAGGAACACCTGTTCTATTTCTCATTAATGCAATTATCTAGTCAACCAATCACATGGCAGTTGCTTCAATGCATTTAGGGGTGTGGTCCTGGTCAAGACAATCTCCTGAACTCCAAACTGAATGTCAGAATGGGAAAGAAAGGTGATTTAAGCAATTTTGAGCGTGGCATGGTTGTTGGTGCCAGACAGGCTGGTCTGAGTATTTCACAATCTGCTCAGTTACTGGGATTTTCACACACAACCATTTCTAGGGTTTACAAAGAATGGTGTGAAAAGGGAAAAACATCCAGTATGCGGCAGTCCTGTGGGCGAAAATGCCTTGTGGATGCTAGAGGTCAGAGGAGAATGGGCCGACTGATTCAAGCTGATAGAAGAGCAACGTTGACTGAAATAACCACTCGT
The DNA here is from genome assembly GCA_033119425.1 of Bufotes viridis. Classification (NCBI taxonomy): domain Eukaryota; kingdom Metazoa; phylum Chordata; class Amphibia; order Anura; family Bufonidae; genus Bufotes; species Bufotes viridis. Next base: position 335,173,067 of record CM065591.1, on the reverse strand, counting down.
TACAACCGAGGTATGCAGCAAAGCATTTGTGAAGCCACAACACGCACAACCTTGAGGCGGATGGGCTACAACAGCAGAAGACCCCACTGGGTACCACTCATCTCCACTACAATTAGAAAAAAGAGGCTACAATTTGCACGAGCTCACCAAAATTGGACTGTTGAAGACTGGAAAAATGTTGCCTGGTCTGATGAGTCTCGATTTCTGTTGAGACATTCAAATGGTAGAGTCGGAATTTGGCGTAAACAGAATGAGAACATGTATCCATCATGCCTTGTTACCACTGTGCAGGCTGGTGGTGGTGGTGTAATGGTGTGGGGGATGTTTTCTGGGCACACTTTAGGCCCCTTAGTGCCAATTGGCCATCGATTAAATGCCACACGCTACCTGAGCATTGTTTCTGACCATGTCCATCCCTTCATGACCACCGTGTACCCATCCTCTGATGGCTACTTCCAGCAGGATAATGCATCATGTCACAAAGCTCGAATCATTTCAAATTGGTTTCTTGAACATGACAAAGAGTTCACTGTACTAAAATGGCCCCCACAGTCACCAGATCTCAACTCAATAGAGCATCTTTGGGATGTGGTGGAATGGGAGCTTCGTGCCCTTGATGTGCATACCTCAAATCTCCATCAACTGCAAGATGCTATAATATCAATATGGGCCAACATTTCTAAAGAATGCTATCAGCACCTTGTTGAATCAATGCCACATAGAATTAAGGCAGTTCTGAAGGCAAAAGGGGGTCCAACACCGTATTAGTATGGTGTTCCTAATAATTCTTTAGGTGAGTGTATATAGATTGCTATATACTATACAATTCTAATTATAATTTATCGTGAAATTGAATTATATGAAAGTGAATTATGAATTAATAACATTTTAATATTTAACTTTTAATATTTGATGACTTGCTTGTCTCAACATTGTTATAATACAGGTGGACCAAAGCAACATTTTATTCACTATTAGTATTTTTAATTTGTTGTTGTGACAGTGATAGTCCACGGACACTGCTGTTTCAAACACCAGTCCCAGGTTTCCATTCCCAGTGGTGTTGACAGCCTCCTGCTATTCCCTTCCTGGCAGGCCTGCCCCCGCCTTGCTCTGTCCCTCCATAGGCTGTGACTTTCCAACCAGCTCTGCCTTTCTTCTTATACCAGTAGGGCTCATGCGCACTCGCTCTGGCTCTTAACGAGTCAGCCACTTGCACCATAAATTACTGCAGACTATGGCTGGCTACCTGGGAAGGTGTCTGAGCAATAGGTTCCATATTTTGCTAAGTTCCAGCAAAGGTGTGCTGTGTCTGCTGTCTACCCGTGAAGCAACCTCTGCCTGTGTACTATACTATGACCCTCTGCTACTTGACCTGACCTGTGACTGACCTTTGTATTGACCCTCTATTGCCTACCCTGATCTTGTATATACCGCATAGCATGTATTCTGCCTGCCCTGACTTTGTCCTGTCCCTGACTATGATTTTGAAAGACCGCTTGAAGCGCTAGGTGTGTGCCTCTGACCCTGTTGGGTCCGCTGTCAGTCACACAGAGACTACTCTAGGAGGTAGTGGCATGTAGTTCCCCTGCAGTGAAGGTCAGATGCCTGTACAGAGGTTGTAGGGTGAAAACCAGGAGACAGCCAGGAATACTCTCTTAGGAGGAAATCAAAGTCACAGTGGTTACACACTCACTGATGTAACAGTGCAGTCTTTCAAGATGTATATGCGCCGTTTGTTTGGAAACAAATGTGATTTGTATTTTTATTGCTGTAGTCCAGCTCCCAATTAGATCATTTGTTTGGAGATGCGATGCACTATCTATCTGTGCCTCGTTGTGACCGCTAAGCCCAAAATTCATGATATTGCACATATTCTCTTTACTTGCCATATCTAAGCTGGAATTCTATGGTTCTACGCATGACCCTTTTTTAACTTGGTATCTGGTACCTGTTAGTTCCTGTGCTGTACTCAAGTAGGGACACTCATGAACAAATACACTAATGATAAATGTGTTACTGTTTATCAGAGATGTCGCAAACATAAAATTTTCTGTTCGCGAACAGCGAATGCGAACTTCCGCAAATGTTCACGAATCGGCGAGCCTGGCGATCTGCCAAAGACTTCAATTGGCAGGCCAATTTTAAAACCCACAGAGACTCTTTCTGGCCACAATAGTGATGGAAAAGTTGTTTCAAGGGGACTAACACCTGGACTGTGGAATGCCGGAGGGGGATCCATGGCAAAATTCCCATGGAAAATGATGTAGTTGACGCAGAGTCGGGTTTTAATCCATAAAGGGCATAAATTACCTAACATTCCTAAATTGTTTGGAATAATGTGCTTTAAAACATCCAGTGTGTGTATACGATCAGGTAGTGTAAGGGCTACACCCGCTTCACAGACCCAACTCTGACAGACCAAACTCCCCGTTTAACGCACCGCAAACAACCGCAAATAGTCCATTTGCACAACCGCAAACTCCCTATTTGCACAAGGTTGGATACCAAGCTAGCCATGTCCCGTTCCTTGTCCTCACTGAAGTCATTGAAGGTCTCTTCCTCCACCCAGCCACGTACAACACCAAGGGTCCCTGAAAGGTGACAACAAGCCCCCTGGGACGCCTGCTGTGGTGATAGAACACTAGTACCTAATGTTTCCCTAGAATCCCTATATTAAATCAGCAGCAGCTGCACTGTCCCTGCTATAACTAACACTGCAGCTTCAGAATGAATCTAAGATGGATGCTGTCCTTGCTTTTTCATAGGAGGTGGAAGGGTCTGGGAGGGAGGGTATGCTGATTGGTTGGAATGTGTCTGCTGACTGTGAGGTACAAGGTCAAAGTTTGCTCGGTGATGATGTATAGGGGGCTGACCGAACACCGCATATGTTCGCCCGCCGCGGCGAACGCGAACAAGCGACGTTCGCCGGCGAATAGTTCGGGACATCTCTACTGTTTATACCCTAAGAATGGGGAACATCAGAGCATATTGAAGTAGAGGTAAAGGGAGTAGTTTATTTGGTATGTATAAAGGAACTGGGCACTCTCAGGATATCTGAACCACACTGAATTTTATTAACAATATATTAAAATGTATAATTTAATGGAAAATAAAACAAAATGTCTTGACCAAAGTGCATAAGATGATGGCGATCCAAATAAATATCAATAACAGTCTAAAAATGGCAACATATATATGGCCTAAAATATTAAATGGCACCTAAAAATATGTACGGTTAAATTATAGTTATAATGGCAGCATAAAAATAGACTCATAAGGGTAAGGACAGTGGATATCACAGCCTATTGGGCTGGCATCGATTGAAGTGAATCGCACAAAGATGTATAGACAGCAAAATTCGCAATGTTCAGGAACATGCCCAATAAATTCCAAGACCTGAGACCAAACCGAAGGTCAGTCTGCACGTGCCAAACATTTACCAGCGTGGTAAGTTAGGACGAACAAAGCTCGTAGAATATTGGGCTTAATTCGCATAGGACCATCCTAGAGAGCGACTGTGTGATGCAAAAAAGTGATGCGGGAAGGCCGTTTGAATTTTTACCAGCAGAACCGTCATACAAATAGCATTGAAAATATTCCAGTGGGACGCCGATGGTATTCGCTTATAGCGGGACGCCGCTACTTCCTGCTCGTTTATATTCTATTTGTGGAACATAGGAAAATTTGAATATATAATATTGGGCATATTCCTGGACATTGCGAATTTTGCTGTTCATTTATCTTCGGGACTATTTCGCATGGCATTATAAGTGCGATTCACTTCAATTGATGCCACCCCAAAAGGCTGTGATATCGACTGTCCATACCCTTATGAGTCTATTTTTATGCTGCCATTATAGTGATTGTTTCTCTATAATTTAACCATACATATTTTTAGGTGCCATTTAATATTTTAGGTCATATATATGTTGCCATTTTTAGACTGTTATTGATATTTATTTGGATAGCCATCATCTCATGCACTTTGGTCAAGACATTTTGTTTTATTTTCCATTAAATGATACACTTTAATATATTGTTAATAAAATTCTGTATGGTTCAGATATCCTGAGAGTGCCGAGTTCCCTTTTACATCCTCAGTTCTTATATTTGAGTGGACAGGGTGAGTCCTCTTGACTGAGTGCACCTCTACTGGTGATTAGTGAATCCTGTGCGCCACATTTACTACTTGAAAGGGAGTAGTTTATTAACACCTTCCTGATGCAGCCTTTTAAATTTTTTTTTCATTTTTCTTTTTTTTACTCTTTTTTATTTTTCCATTCACATAGCCATATTAGGGTTTGTTTTTTTGTGGGACAAATTGTACTTTTTAACTGAATCATTTCATATTGCATGCAATGTAGTGGGAAGTTTTTTTAAGTTGGGTAGAAATTGAAAACAATTCTGTCATAGTTGTATTTGCTTTCTTTTTATTGTGTTCCCTATGCTGTAAAAATGACATGTTAATTTCATTCTGCGGGTGAGTACGATTACAACAATACCACAGTTGTCTAGTTTTTCTAGTGTTTTAATACTTAAAAATAAAAATGGAGGGGGAGGGGGAGTCTTGACCTGGCTGCCAAATAGGATGTCAGCCTGAGAACTCGGCTCTAGCACTTAGAGTAAATCCAAGATGGCACCAGCACATGGTCTTAAACTTCCTTGCTAACTGTGGAAGCTCCTGCTGTCCCTGGAGAGCACAGCTTAAGCCAAGACATTGCCACGGAAGAGTTGATCAGTTTCTGTACTGAATGCAGACACAGACGATAAGAGTAACAAAAACTCTTCCTCTCTCGCATATACATACGTGGGCATACCGAAACAACTATGGCAGCCGATGCTCACCTGAAGCACGTAGTGTCTCCTCTTGTCCTCTGGCTTGTCCTTCATCCCTCAGCCCAGCATAGCAAAAAACACTACTACAACAACTAGAAACAAATAGCACAGCAAGTCTCAACATTTTTAACAGAGACAGGAGATTTATTATAAGATAATGATGTTTTCCAGGACATGCCCTGATCTGATAACAGCATCTCAAAAGCTTGTGCAGATCCCTCCAAATAGATGTCTTGTAGTTAGTCCATCCAACAAATCAGAAACAGAGTTTATCATGTAGAAACTAAAATGGACGAAATGGTCCAGTCACATAACAACTTGATAGATGCTCACTATGATCTTGAAGAGGAAGTCCACCAAATGAAAACAAAACTTGCAGATCTTGAAGATAGGTCACTCAACAAAACAATGGGAAGTTTTATGGGATCCCCAAACAGTTGCACAAGCAGACTTTACACCAGGGGGGGGACTGGTAATCTATAGTGGCCCGATATTGTAGGTAAGTCCACATTGACAGAAGGAACTGCCAACATTATTAGGCAGCTCTGTCAGAAATTCTGGACAGATAGGAATCCATGTTGTAAAGGCCTATACATATAATTTTACAGATTGGTATATGGGCCTTATGGTTGCCATTTTGTGTGATTGCTAGAAGGTCAATACAAGTTTAATCTTCTTGGACAAAAAATTACTAGGAAAGAGTTGGGATTCTTTACAGAAACATTCTCAGGTCGTAAACTGTGGGGGGATTCAGACAGGTAACATAAAAGACACTTTATGCCTTCTACAAAGGACAATGGACAAGAGACGGAGTGTTCTAAAGATTTTTTTTTCTCTCAATAAATGGAAAAGGAGCTTATTATTGTATTATAATAATATATGCAACATTTATATGCTTATTTCATTGAAATGTAGTAGTATGTATATTTTTTACCTGGGGGAGGGTTATATTTTTAAAATACATGGAATAAGGTGGGATATACTAATGTAATTTTTGTTATGTGTAAAAGGACATAATGTGAAACTCATTACCTCATTTTTTAAGTATGTGGAGAAAGAAGATTGAGTGTTTTGGTAAGATAGTCTTAAAGAAGTATATCTTTACACAGACTAGATGTCTGACAGTTGGTATACATTAATGTGTCTTCTCCCTATATTTAAGGCTTTGTCCAGAGCCTAAGTCAAAGGTTATCTTTCTGTTAGATCTTTGGAAAATATAAGAATTTAGTGTACTTACTAGTGATGAGCGAGCATGCTCGGCCGAATATCTGTATGGCTCGAGCATAGCTATGCTCGGCACATGGCGATACTTGACCGGTTACCGCATGTGCTCGAGCACAATGCTCGAGTCTCCGCCCCGCACGTTTTACAGGTTTTAAGCAGCCAATAAAGGTGCAGGTAAGTAATGCCCTCACTGTAATGCCATGTTGGCTGCTGGCATTACAGTGATTGGCTGGCCAGAACGCATTATCGGGTGTTATATAGCACCCGATGGCGCATGTTCGGCTCAGACATAGACATGGAGAGCAGAGCTAAGGAAGGGAAAGACAGAGTAGGGAGTGAATTTCACAGTTTTTATTCTGAGAAAGCCTTTCCAAGAACCAAAAGTCCTTTTAAGGACTACTGTTTGTGTGTGTTTTAGAGCACTAATCTATTTACCTCCTGCAGTCTCACGGACAGTGCTTCGGAAGGGACAGATAGTGCAGGGAGAGAAATTTGCTGTTTTTACTACTAGTGTTGATCACGAATTTTCGAATTGCGAATTTTAATCGCGAATATCGGCACTTTGAGAATTCGCGAATATTTAGAATATTGGGAAATATATTCACAATCGCGAATATTCATTTTTTTAATTTGCATATAGAAATTTGCATAACATTTGCATAAAAATTTGCATAAACTGGTATTTAAAAGATACCTTTTAAATACCAGTTTATGCAAATTTTATGCAAATTGTTTAATGCGAATTTTCGCAATCAAGAAAATAATGACTGGAGATCATGAATTCGCGAATTTTTGAATATATGGCGAATATTCGCCCAAACATTTGCGAAATATCGCGAATTCGACTATGGCCCCTGCGCTCATCACTATTTACTACCAAAAGCCTTTCAAAGTCCCCAAAGTCCTTTTAAGTACTACTGTGTGTGTTTGACAGCAGCAAGATATTTTAATTTATACCTATTCGTGACATATACAGTACATCATCCACAGACTGTGTCTTTAATAATCTGGGAAACATATAGTGTCCATAGTGTGTGGCTTTGTGTAAAAAATACTGAACTACATCTGCAAACAGTGTCTGTATTACAAATTCCAATAATCTGGGCCTTATATAGTGTCCATAATCTGTGGTGTTCGGTAACGAGTCCTGTACTACACCAAAAAAAAAAATGTCTGTATTACAAATTCCAATAGTCTGGGCCAAATATAGTGTCCATATTTTGTTGGTTTCTGGGACATATACTGTCCTGCATCTGAAAAATGTGTCTGTATTGCAAATTCCAATAATCTGGGCCTAATGTAGTGTCCATAATCTGTGGTGTTCTGTAACTAATACTGTACTACATCAGAAAACAGTGTCTGTATTGCAAATTCCAATAATCTGGGCCTAATATAGTGTCCATATTCTGTGGGTGTCTGTGACATACACTGTTCTGCATCCAAAAACAATGTCTGTAGAGCAAATTTAAATAATCTGGGACAAATGTAGTGTCCATACTGTGTGTCTTTTTGTGACAAATTCTGTACTACATCAGAAAACAGTGTCTGTAGAGCAAATTTAAATAATTTGTGCCACATCTACTGTGTGTGCGTTTAATACATATCACTGACATAAACTGTACTTTATCCGTAGAAGGTGTATGCTAGTCTGTGACATTACCAGGGCTAAATCTCCTGTGTAATGTGTGCGCATCCCAAATAGCTTTTTTTATTTATTGGTGCATAAACTTATAAATCCTATGCTACTGCACATGTGACATACTTTTATTCATATATAACATTTAATATTAAAAAGGCACGGCCGTGATGCTGATGGTGCATGCAGAGGTCATGGCCCTGGGCGCGATGAAACTAAGTAAAATAATGTAGCTGAGGGCCTCCAGGTGCGCTCACTCTCAACACAGTCAGCTGACCCTCTAAAACATCATTTGCGAGTGCCTTCAGGGTGGCTGACCCTGTAAAACTTTATTTGTGAGGGCCTGCAGATGAGCTGACCCTCTAAAGCATTATATGTGAGTGGCTGCAGGTGAGCTGACCCTGTTAAACATTATATGTGAGGGCCTGCAGAGGAGCTGACCCTGTTAAACATTATATGTGAGGGCCTGCAGGTGAGCTGACCTTCTAAAACATTATATGTGAGGGCCTGCAGGTGAGCTGACCCTCTAAAACAGGGGTGGCCAACCCGCGGCTCTTTCCACCTTCATTTGTGGCTCGCAGGGGAGCGGTGCGGCCAGCTCTTACTCTCCTCTCTGCAGCTAGGAAAATCATAATCTGCAGCAGCAGCGCTTCACTTATGCGCTGCCTGCTGCAGACAGTAAAATACAGCCCGGATACCAGTGGCTCCGCCCTCATCCACTATGGAAGAGTGAGGACTCAGAGCGGAGCAGGGCACTTTACTCACTCGCTACCAGCTGGCCGGAGGCGAAGTAGTTGCTCACTTATCCCGGCTGCTAATGTGCCCACCCCATTCCATGTGTGACCTAACTAATGCTCGCCCCCCTCTTCTCACTAGTCTCAGTGCCATCATCAAACCGCCAACTTAGTCTGTGGGCGGCAAGTGGCACTGGCGTCTGGCAAGTGTACAAGAAAACAGCAAGGAAGGAGGACTTTCGACCACAGCAGCCAAAGTGAGCAGCAGCCAAAGCTCCAGTAAATGTGAATGAATAATTATGGGCAGCAGGGCCAGGCAGTGGGCACTCAATCAGAGCAGCCAGTGGCAGAGAGACTCATGAGGCCAGCAGCAGCCATTTTAGTCAGATTACAGCCACTTTGCTGCATTGGCTATAATCTGACTGAAATGGCTGCTGCTGGTCTCTCTCCCACTGCTGCTCTGCCTCCTTTTTCATATGTGCCACTGCCCAGCACACCAAGTGTGTATGAGCATATGGGCGGTCGTCTAAGCATGAGTGGTCATCTGAGCATAAGGTGGTCATCTGAGCATGGGCGGTCATCTGACCATAAGGCAGTCATCTGAGCATGGGGCAGTCATCTGAGCATGGGGCGGTCATCTGAGCATGGGGCGGGTATCTGAGCATGGGGCGGTCATCTGAGCACGGGCGGTCATCTGAGCATGGGGCGGTCATCTGAGGCTGAGCATGGGCGGTCATCTGAGCATGGGCGGTCATCTGAGCATGGGGCGGTCATCTGAGCATGGGGCAGTCATCTGACCATAAGGTGGTCATCTGAGCATGGGGCGGTCATCTGAGCATAGAAACATAGAAACATAGAAAGTGTCGGCAGATAAGAACCATTTGGCGTATCTAGTCTGCCCAATATACTGACTACTATGAATAGCCCCTGGCCCTATCTTATTTGAAGGATGGCCTTATGCCTATCCCATGCATGCTTAAACTCCTTCACTGTATTTGCAGCTACCACTTCTGCAGGAAGGCTATTCCATGCGTCCACTACTCTCTCAGTAAAGTAATACTTCCTGATATTACTTTTAATCCTTTGCCCCTCTAATTTAAAACTATGTCCTCTTGTAGCAGTTTTTCTTCTTTTAAATATTCTCTCCTCTTTTACCGTGATGATTCCCTTTATGTATTTAAAAGTTTCTATCATATCCCCTCTGTCTCTTCTTACTTCCAAGCTATACATATTAAGGTCCTTTAACCTTTCCTGGTAAGTTTTGTCCTGCAATCCATGTACTAGTTTAGTAGCTCTTCTCTGAACTCTCTCCAAAGTTCCAATATCCTTCTGCAGATATGGTCTCCAGTACTGCACACAATACTCCAAATGAGGTCTCACTAGTGCTCTGTAGAGCGGCACAAGCACCTCCCTCTTTCTACTGTTAATGCCTCTCTCTATACACCCAAGCACTCTGCTAGCATTACCTGCTGCTCTATGACATTGTCTGCCCACCTTTAGGTCATCTGATATAATGACCCCTAAATCCCTTTCCTCAGATACTGAAGTTAGTACTGTATCACTGATTTTATATTCTGTGCTTGGGTTTTTACGCCCCAGGTGCATTATCTTGCACTTATCGACATTAAATTTTAGTTGCCAGATTTTTGACCATTCCTCTAGTTTTCGTAAATCCTTTTCCATTTGGTGTATCCCTCAAGGAACATCAACCCTGTTACAAATCTTTGTGTCATCAGCAAAAAGACACACCTTACCATTGAGGCCTTCTGCAATTTCGCTGATGAAGATATTAAACAATATGGGTCCCAGAACAGACCCCTGAGGTACCCCACTGGTAACAATACCATGGTCTGAATATACTCCATTGACTACAGCCACTGCCTAATTTCTGAGGTGAAATTCAATTGCCAAAATAGCAATACCGTAAATCATTGGTTTCAGCTGTGGCTGGCCAAGTTTACTAGTGTCCGTCAAAGGATATATTTTTTTTCTGGTGTGAAATTTAATTGCCAAAAAAGCAATACCGTAAATCAGTGGTTTCAGCTGTGGCTGGCCAATTTAAATAGTGTCCGGCAAAGGACAGATTTTGTTCTGGGGTGAAATTCAATTGCCAAAATAGCAATCCCCTAAATCTGGTGTCCCAGCAGTGGCTGGCCAAGTTTAACCATGTCCCGACCGCCGTACGCAGGATTGAGTCCTGGCGGCGGTCGGTTTATTCCTCCTGGATGCGCGGGCGTGTCATCTCGCGAGTTGCGAGATTTCGCTCTCCATGCGTCAGGTGGAACGCACCATTGGACGCAGGAAAAGTGAGTCACCAGCCTGCCAGCCAATGATCAGCGCTGGCAGGCTGGTGATTTTTTAAATCACCTATGGAAAAGTATAATGTTAACTGTATTTATAAATATAATGATTTTATAAGGGCTCTGTGCCATGTGCTGGGTCCTTTTCATCGGTTGGACCCAGCACAGAGCACAGATCCCAAGTAAGTGCACCAAACACCACATATTAGGCCCTGATCACCCCCCCATCACCCCAATTAACCCCTTGATCACCCCCTGTCAATACATAGTGAAAGGGAAAAAAGTGATCAGTGTCACTTTTGTGAACTATCACTTTTTTTTTTCACTAGGTTTGACTGTTAGTCTTAGTTTAGGCCCCTTCGTTAGGTAGTTAGCGTTAGTGCCCAGCCCCCCACACCGCAGTCACTGATTCGCTGATTAGCGTAGCGCTAATCAGCGTTTGTACTTTTATAGTATCTTTAAGTGATCAGAACTGATCACGGTCAGATCTATAATAGTATTACTGTCACCTTAGTTCGCCTTCCACCCCAAACGCAGTGTTTGCCCGATCAGGCCTGATCGGTCGCCCACACGTGCGTTCATCCACGCCCACCCCGCCGCGGTGACAAAAATTTTTTTTATTTGTATCACTGCACAATCACTACACAAGCGCTGCGGCAATAAAAAAATCAGTTTTGATATTTTTTATCAATCGCAGCAGCTTCTGTACTTCACTAGCCTCCCATTTGTAAGACAGGCTTGCTTTTTTTCTTGGGTAGTCTCAGGGAATACACCCTAAATTTAGTCGCCCAAATGTCAAATAAGGGGTATTCTCCTGAAGAGGCCTACAGGATTCTGACCCAGTCGGATGAGGAATGGGAACCCTCATCTGACGAATCTAGCAGGTCAGAATACGAACCTGTAGAAAGCAGTGGCAGTCTGACCCAAAGTTCGGACGAGGAGGCTGAGGTCCCTGATACCACCAGGCGTACCCGGCCCCGTGTCGCTAGACCGCAGGTAGCGCAGGATCCGTTTCAAGGGCAGCAGAGTGGAGCTGGCGCTGCCGGATTACGTGGTGAGGCATACACCAGCAGCGCAGCCCATCCTGGACCTTCTACCAGCACTGCCGTACAACATGGTGAAGTGGCGAGCACCAGAAGGGCAGTCGAAGCTGGTACGGTAGCACGTGCAGTAATTTCCCCGTCTCAGCCACCGCGCAGACAGGCCCTTAGAGTCCCTGAGTTGCTGGCAAATCCTGATTGGCAGCCCCCATCTTCAGCCGCACCATTAGTTCCCCCTTTCACCGCCCAGTCAGGAGTTCGGGTGGAGACAGCTCAGGTCGGATCGGCGCTGGGGTTTTTTTAGCTGTTCTTCACTGCGGAGCTCCATGACTTAGTCGTGGCAGAAACAAATCGGTATGCCACTCAATTTATAACCGCCAACCCGGGAAGCTTCTATGCCCAGCCTTTCCGGTGGAAACCAGTCCACAAACCCAATTCATCACATGCCCATGTTCTCTGCTGCCATGTCCAGGACACGTTTTGAGACCATCCTGCGTTTCCTGCACTTTAGCGACAACACCACCTCCCGTCCCAGAGGCCACCCAGCTTTTGACCGGCTCCATAAAATTCGGCCCCTCATAGACCACTTCAACCAGAAATTTGCAGATTTGTATACCCCCGCACAAAACATCTGCGTAGACGAGTCCCTAGTACATTTCACCGGGCGCCTTGGCTTCAACCAGTACATCCCAAGCAAGCGCGCCCGGTATGGGGTCAAATTGTATAAGCTCTGTGAAAGGGCCACAGGCTATACACACAAATTTCGGATCTATGAGGGAAAAGATAAGACCCTGGAGCTGGTCGGTTGCCCTGACTACCTGGGGAGCAGTGGGAAGATAGTCTGGGACTTGGTGTCACCCTTATTCGGCAAGGGGTACCATTTTTATGTGGACAATGTTTACACAAGTGTGGCCCTCTTCAGGCATTTGTTCCTAAAACAGATTGGCTGCTGTGGCACCGTGCGACCTAGTCGCCGGGGCTTCCCCCAACGGCTCCTTACCATCCGTCTTGCAAAAGGGGAGAGGGCTGCATTGTGTAATGAAGAACTGCTCGCGGTGAAATGGAGAGACAAGCGTGACGTTTACATGCTCTCCTCCATTCACGCAGACACGACAATCCAAATTGAACGGGCAACCAGTGTCATTGAAAAGCCCCTCTCAGTCCACAACTATAACCTCCACATGGAAGGGGTGGACTTTAATGACCAGATGTTAGCCCCGTATTTGATTTCCCGACGCACCAGATGCTGGTATAAGAAGGTGTCTGTATATTTAATTCAATTGGCTCTATATAATAGTTTTGTTCTCTACAGTAAGGCTGGGAGAACAGGATCCTTCCTCAAATTTCAGGAAGAGATCATCGAGAACCTCCTGTATCCAGGAGGTTCCGTGTCCCCAACCACCCAGTGTCGTTACCGGTACCTCAACCCAACCGCCCCCCGAAAAAAACGTAGTGTCTGTAGCAGGAGTGGAATAAGGCGTGACACCCTCTTTTTCTCTCCTGACTGTCCTGACCACCCTGCCCTATGCCTAGTGGAGTGTTTCCGGAAGTACCACACTCAGGTACACTTAGGGACATAGGGACAGCACGACACAGGTAGTATTTTCCACTCAGGCTCTAGGGTCTCTCAGAATACTAGGTTTTGAGAGACCCTAACACATAGGGTTGCTGCTGTGCTACTGCAGATATGTGAAACGGTAGAAACCTCTCCTTTCACTTGGGATAAAGTGCATAATGTACTTCGCACCATCTCTGTGTGATTTACACTTTACACATTGTCCCATGGGAAAGGAGAGGTTTCTGCTAGGAAAATAAAGAGTGAAATGGTTAAAAAAAAAAAAATTCAACAGGTAGCAAGAAAAAAAAATCTTGAGTTAGTTCAGGTTTTAAAAGTTCAGGTTTTATTCATGTTCAGGTTTTATTCATGTTTTATAAAGTTTGTAATGTTCAAGTTATAAGCCTGCTGCCTGTTTTTTCTTCTTTTTTTTTTCTTGGGTAGTCTCAGGGAATACCCCCTAAATTTAGTCGCCCAAATTTCCGCTAACTTGTGACAAAAAATAAAAACTTCCATGAACTCACTATGCCCATCAGCGAATACCTTAGGATGTCTACTTTCCGAAATGGGGTCACTTGTGTGGTATTTATACTGCCCTGGCATTTTAGGGGCCCCTAAAGCGTGAGAAGGAGATTGGAATCCAAATGCGTAAAATTGCCCTGTGAAATCATTGGTACTCATTGGTTTTAGGGCCCCTTTGCACATCTTGGCTGCAAAAAAGTGTCACACACGTGGTATTACTGTAGGGCAATGACTTTTGGGGTGTATTTTTATATATACCCATACTTTGAATATCGCTGTAAACGACAACTTTTTAAATTTTTTTATACAAAGTTGTCAATTTACAGAGATATTTCTCTCACCCAACATGGGTATTTTTTGCAGCCAAGATGCGCAAAGGGGCCCTAATTCCAATGAGTACCTTTAGGATTTCACAGGGCATTTTTACGCATTTGGATTCTCACGCTTTAGGGGCCCCTAAAATGCCAGGGCAGTAAAAATACCCCACAAGTGACCCCATTTCGGAAAGTAGACACCCTAAGGTATTCACTGATGGGCATAGTGAGTTAATGGAAGTTTTTATTTTTTGTCACAAGTTTGCGGAAATTTAAATTTAAAAAAAAATAAAATAAATCAATTTCCGCTAACTTGTGACAAAAAATTAAAACTTCCATGAACTTACTATGCCCCTCAGTGAATACCTTAGGGTGTCTACTTTCCGATATGGGGTTATTTATGGGGTGTTTCTACTGTCTGGGCATTGTAGTACGTCAGGAAACAGGACAGGTGCTCAGGAAGTCAAAGTGCGGAAATTCACTTTTTTGCACCATAGTTTTTAAAAGCTATAAGTTTTATCCAAACCAATAAATATGCACTTATTGCATTTTTTTTTCAAAGACATGTAGAACAATAAATTTAGAGAAAAATTTGTAGAGAAATGTAGTTTTATTTGGCAAATTTTCCAACAGAAAGTGAAAACTGTAATTTTTTTGCAAAAATTTTGTCAAAAAAAGCAAAATATCAAAAAAAGTTAAAATGTCAGCAAGACTGAAATACCACCAAATGAAAGCTCTATTAGTGAGAAGAAAAGGAGGTAAAATTAATTTGGGTGGTAAGTTGCATGACGGAGCAATAAACGGTGAAAGTAGTGTAGTGCAGAATTGTAAAAAGTGGCCTGGTCATTAAGGGTGTTTAAGCTAGGTGGGCTGAAGTGGTTAATAGTGCCCGTCAAAGGATATATTTTTCTGGGGTTAAATTCAATTGCCAAAATAGCAATAGAGTAAATCAGTGTTTTTAGCTGTGGCTGGCCAAGTGTAATAGTGTCCGGCAAAGGATATATTTTTTTCTGGGGTGAAATTCAATTGCCAAAATAGCAATACCGTAAATCAGTGGTTTCAGCTGTGGCTTGCCAAGTTTAATAGTGTACGGCAAAGGATAGATTTTGTTCTGGGGTGAAATTCAATTGCCAAAATAGCAATCCCCTAAATTTGGTGTTCCAGCAGTGGCTGGCCAAGTTAAATAGTGTCCGGCAAAGGATAGATTTTGGTCTGGGGTGAAATTCAATTGCCAAAATAGCAATACCATAAATTAGTGGTTTCAGCTGTGGCTTGCCAAGTTTAATAGTGTACGGCAAAGGATAGATTTTGTTCTGGGGTGAAATTCCACTGCCAAAATAGCAATCCCCTAAATCTGGTGTCCCAGCAGTGGCTGGCCAAGTTAAATAGTGTCCGGCAAAGGATAGATTTTGTTCCGGGGTGAAATTCAATTGCCAAAATAGCAATACCGTAAATCAGTGGTTTCAGCTGTGGCTGGCCAAGTTGAATAGTGTCCGGCAAAGGACAGATTTTTTTCTGGGGTGAAATTCAATTGCCAAAATAGCATTACCGTAAATCAGTGGTTTCAGCTGTGGCTTGCCAAGTTTAATAGTGTCCGGCAAAGGATAGATTTTGTTCTGGGGTGAAATTCAATTTCCAAAATAGCAATCCCCTAAATTTGGTGTTCCAGCAGTGGCTGGCCAAGTTTAATAGTGTCCCGCAAAGGATATATTTTCCTCTGGGGTGAAATTCAATTGCCAAAATAGCAATCCCCTAAATCTGGTGTCCCTGCAGTGGCTGGCCAAATTTAATAGTGTCCGGCAAAGGATAGATTTTGTTCTGGGGTGAAATTCAATTGCCAAAATAGCAATACCGTAAATCAGTGGTTTCAGCTGTGGCTGGCCAGTTTATTAGTGTCCGACAAAGGGTATATTTTGTTCTGGGGTGAAATTCTATTGCCAAAATAGCAATCCCCTAAATCTGTGATTTTTGTTGTGGCTGGTTAAGTTTAATAGTGTCTTGCAAAGAATAGATATTTTTCTGGGGTGAAATTCAATTGCCAAAATAGCAATACCGTAAATCAGTGGTTTCAGTTGTGGCTGGCCAAGTTTAATAGTGTCCGGCAAAGGAAAGATTTTTTTCTGGGGTGAAATTCAATTGCCAAAATAGCAATACCGTAAATCAGTGTTTTTAGCTGTGGCTGGCCAAGTGTAATAGTGTCCGGCAAAGGACAGATTTTGTTCTGGGGTGAAATTCAATTGCCAAAATAGCAATACCGTAAATCAGTGGTTTCAGCTGTGGCTGGCCAATTTATTAGTGTCCGACAAAGGGTATATTTTGTTCTGGGGTGAAATTCTATTGCCAAAATAGCAATCCCCTAAATCTGTGATTTTAGCTGTGGCTGGCCAAGTTTAATAGTGTCTTGCAAAGGATAGATATTTTTCTGGGGTGAAATTCAATTGCCAAAATAGCAATACCGTAAATCAGTGGTTTCAGTTGTGGCTGGCCAAGTTTAATAGTGTCCGGCAAAGGATATATTTTTTTCTGGGGTGAAATTCAATTGCCAAAATAGCAATCCCCTAAATCTGGTGTCCCAGCAGTGGCTGGCCAAATTTAATAGTGTCCGGCAAAGGATAGATTTTGTTCTGGGGTGAAATTCAATTGCCAAAATAGCAATCCCTTAAATCTGGTGTCCCAGCAGTGGCTGACAGGGAACTTACAATTGGCGGTTACATTCTTACATGAAATAAAGCCTCTTTGGGCTGTGAAGCCAAAGGTAGTCGCCAATAACTGTTTTTTTTTTTTTTTTTTAAATAAATTAGTGTAGACCCCCAAACATTGGGAAACTATAAAAAATAAAACAAAGTGTAAGTGCAAGGTATTATAACAGTGTTTGGGTGAGGCCTGTATACATGTCTATACTGCATAAGGTACAAAAAAGTCCTGTGGGATCCATGCCTGGTTCTTTTTAATAAACAAAAACTTGCCCACATTGTCAGCGGACAGGCGGCTGCGCTTGTCTGTGATAATGCCACCAGCCATGCTAAACACACATTCAGACAATACAGTGGCTACAGGGTAGGCCAGCACCTCCAAGGCGTAAAGTGCAACCTCAGGACATGTGCCCAATTTGATGACCCAGAAGTTGAATGGGGCAGACCCAGTGGCATAGCTAGAAATGATTGGGCACCACAACAAATTTTTGAATGGGGCCCCCCTCCCCCAGTAATTTTTGCGCAAACCACTTCCTTTCATGCCGCCATGCCTGTGGCTACTAAGGATCGCTCTCTCAGACCAGGCCCAGCAGCTGTTCCATTCGCTTTCTACACTGTCTATACTGCCACTGTATATAATTTCATTGTATAATACTGTTAGTCCTCCTCCTCCTCTTGGATGGGCCCTTTCTAGGTCACGGCCCCAAAGCAGTTGCTTCCCCTGATTCCCCTGTAGCTATTCCCTTAGGCAGACCCATCAGTCAGTACGTGTACTGTTCCAACATGTTGCTGAAATGCTGCCTCCTGCTAAGATGTTCCAGATCTGCTGGTGGTGCAGGTTGTTGTGGCGTGATGACAAAGCTTTTCCACATTTTGCCCATGCTAACCCTGCCTTCTGAGGTGTTGCTGGTGACCCAGCTGCATTGTCAAATTCCTCCTCCTCTGCCTTCACCTTGTGCTTCCACTGAGTCCCGTTGTCAGGTGTGAATGCCATCAGCAGCGTGTCTACTAGAGGGCTCATCTTCCTATTACACTCCAGTGAGGGAATTAAGGACAGAACGTTGTCCTTGTATCGGGGATGCAGCAGGGTGGCCACCCAGTAATCAGCACAAGTTAGAATGTGGCAGTAACTGGGCGGTCATTGCGCAGGCACTGCAGCATGTAGTCGCTCATGTCTGCCAGGCTGCCCAGAGGCAAGGACAAGCTATCTTCTTTGAGGGAGGTATATCGTCTGTGTCCTCTGTATCCCCCAACATTCCTCCTACTCCTCATCCTCCAGAACTGTGCTCTGGCTGGACAATTGTGTTCCAGGCCAGGGCCTATGTTGGTGCAGTTTCCCAGCCTCCCAGCCACTTGTATTTGGTTGGCCTTAAGTTAAGGATAAAGCGTGTATATAGTTTTGTTTCTTTATATGGTTAGGTTAGCTGCCTTATAGTTATTTTAATATGTTTTTAAGTAAATTTGTAAATAGTTTGTTAATGGTTTGAGTGAAGGGGGGGGGGGTATTGATTGTGTAGGGTGTGAAGCTGTTTGGGTTTATTTTCCATCCGCTTTCTACACTGTCTATACTGCCACTGTATATAATTTAATTGTATAATACTGTTGAGGGGGCCCTGACAGTCTTTTAGTCCTCCTCCTCCTCCTGGATGGGCCCCTTCTAGGTCAGGGACCCAAAACAGTGTGCTTCCCACGCTTCCCTGTAGCTATGCCCCTGGGCAAACCCATCAGTCAGTACATGTACTCTTTCACCATGTTGCTGAAATGCTGCCTCCTGCTAAGACATACCAGATCTGCTGGTGGTGCAGGTTGTTGTTGCGTGATGACAAAGCTTTCCCACATTTCGCAAATGCTAACCCTGCCTTCTGAGGTGCTGATGGTGACCCAGGGTGCCACCCTGCTGAGAACACTGTTCCTCCTACTCCTCCTCATCCTACTTATCCTCCTCATCCTCCAAAACTGTGCCCTGGCTGGACAATTGTGTTCCAGGCCAGGGACTATGTTGGTGCAGGAACCCGCCCTTCGAGCCACTTGGATGTCACTGGCCTTAAGTTAAGGATAAGGAGTGTATATAGTTTTGTTTGTTTATATAGTAAGTTTAGCTGCATTATAGTTATTTGAATATGTTTTTGAGAAAATTTGTAAATAGTTTGTTAATGGTTTGAGTGAATGGGAGGGTGAGGGTGTTGTGTGTGTTCGATTAACTGAATTGATTTTCACTGTCTGGTGTTTAGGAATTTCTGCACCCCAAATTCAGCACATGTGGCAGGCAGGGGATGTCTGTCAAACCAGCTAGGCCCAGACATACTAGTATATTTCGCCCATTAGGGCACAACACCAGGCCGCGCTGGAGGCTCAGTGGCACCAACCAATGGTCGGTCTGTTGTTCCATGCCTGTCCACAACTCCTGCGCGGTGCGGGGTTTGTCCCACAAACACACAAGTTTTAAAACAACCTGCTGTCGTTTGTGCTGCTGTGGGTGGTGAAGGTGTTACACTGAGTGGATGAGGAGGAGGTAGAGGAGGAGGAAGCTGAGTAGGAGGAGGAGGAGGAGGTAACAGGATACAAAGAGAAATGCCCAGCAATCCTCGGGGGCGGAAGGACATTCGCAAAAATGCTATCCGCCTTTGGGCCAGCCGCTACATTTACCCACTGTGTTGTTTGTTATGTGGACATTGCCACAGATAGCATTGTGCAGTGCACACTTGATTTTGTCCGCCACTTGGTTGTGCAGGGAAGGGATGGCTCGTCTGCAAAAGTAGCGGCGGCTGGGATACACGTACTGTGGGATAGCCACCTCCATGAGGTTCTGTCCACCAGACAGAATGACAGAATTTCAGAGCCATGGGTAGGTGGTACATCCTCTTTCTATTTCTTTTTCTCTCCAGTGTTTGGGAGATGGACAGCTGATAGCTTAACACTTCCATGGGATTTGGTGGAAATGCTTGGTGACAATGACAGATGTGGTGGCGTTGCTGCCACATCCTCTGTTTGCTGGGTGACAGGTGCCACTGTCACTCACTTGGGCTCAAGTTAAGAATGTTTATTTATAATTTTTTTGTATTTTATTTTATTTTAAGACATTTCCCTATTCACATATGTTTGCAGGGCATTTAGCTACATTTTGCTGCCTACCCTATTTTACAGCCATTTAAGTGCCCAAAAGTTCGGGTCCCCATTGACTTCAATGGGGTTCTGGTTCGGGGTGAAGTTCGGGTTGAGTTCGGATCCCGAACCCGAACATTTTCGTGAAGTTCGGCCGAAATTCTCGAACCCGAACATCCAGGTGTTCGCTCAACTCTAATCACGAGTTTATTATAAATTTATCATGAATTTATTGCGAATATCAGCACTTAGCAACATCCCTAGCAACCAATAGGAAAGTTGCCTACCGCTTAGTGTTAATCGTGAATATTCTAATTACAAATTTTTATCTCGAATATATTAAATTGCCCATTTTCGCAATCAAGTAAATAATGACTGGAGATCACAAATTCTCGAATTTGCGGATTTATGGCAAATATTCCGCCAACAATTTGCGAAATATCGCAAATTTGAATATTGCCTATGCCGTTCATCATTACTTTCTGCCTGTGCCATACGGTATACATTTCTTGTTCTCTGCTTAGTTGAAACACTTTGGGGGACATTTATCAAAAGTGGTGTAATGTAAAACTCACTTAGTTGCCTATAATAACCAATCAAATTTTTCATTTTCCAAGGGAGCTCTGAAGAATGAAAGGTGGAATCTAATTGGTTGCTATGGGGAATAGCCGGTTTTCCTTTATACCAGTTTTCATAAATCTTCCCCTATTTGCAGTAATAATCACCATTGCTGTTTACTATTGCTGTGCATTGCTAATACTTAATAATATGCATTGCCCAGTCACCCAGCAGAGCATGAGGGTCTAATACACTACTTTCTAAATTTGCATTATTCATATGCACTTTATTACTCGACAAAAATTGTTTTCAGCATTGCTTCAATGAAAGTGAAGTCCCTTAACACCCCCCAGAAGAGACAACATATGGGCGATGAAGTATCTTCACATAACTGTGACATTTTTAGCGCACAGGAGACATAATCAAAAGATATGTGCAAAGGATCAAACATCTTTGTTTCCCTACTACGGTATATGTCAATCTTATTACTTTTCTAAGTCCAGAGGTGTATTGCTTGTAAAAAAAGTAACAGTTTATAAGGCCGAAAAAGACATCTTTCCATCCAGTTCGGCCTGTTATCCTGCAAGTTGATCAAGTTGATTTTCTCCAAAAAAATTCCTTCCTGACTCCAATCAGGCAATAAGAATAACTCCCTGGATCAACGACCCATCTCTAGTAGCTATAGCCTGTAATATTATTATGCTCCAGAAATACATCCAGGCCCCTCTTGAATTCCTTTATTGTACTCACCATTGCCACCTCCTAAGGCAGAGAGTTCCATAGTCTTATAGAATACTCATAGAATACTCTTCTATGTTTGTGTACACACCTTCTTTCCTCCAGATGCAGAGAATGTCCCCTCGTCACAGTCCTGGGGATAAATAGATGATCGGAGAGATCTCTGTACTGTCCCCTGATATACTTATACATAGTTATTAGATAACACCTCAGTCGTCTTTTTTCTAAAATGAATAACCCTAATTTTGATATGGTACTGTAGTCCACCCATTCCAGTTATTACTTTAGTTGCCCTCCTCTGATCCCTCTCCAGCTCTGCTATGTCTCCCTTATTCACAGGAGCCCAGAACTGTACACAGTACTCCATGTGTGGTCTCACTAGTGATTTGTAAAGTGGTAGGACTATGTTCTCATCACGGGCATCTATGCCCCTTTTGATGTAACCCATTATCTTATTGGCCTTACACTGGTTTCTACGGCTCAGTTTGCTGTTTACAAAAATTCCTAGGTCCTTTTCCATGTCAGTGTTACCCACTGTTTTACCATTTAGTATGTACGGGTGACTTGCATTATTCCTTCCCACGTGCATAACCTTACATTTGTCAGTGTTAAACCTTTTCTGCCACTTATCTGCCCAAGCCTCCAATCTATACAGATCCCTCTGTAGCAGCATACTGTCCTCTTCAATGTCAATTACTTTACAGTTTAGTGTCATCTGCAAAAATTAATATTTTACTGTGTAAGCCTTCTACAAGATCATTAATAAATATATTGAAGAGAATAGGGCCCAATATGGACCCCAGAGGTACTCCACTACTGACAGTGACCCAATCTGAGTGTGTATCATTAATAGCCACCCTCTGTTTTCTATTCCTGAGACAGTTACTTACCCACATACAGACCATTTCTCCCAGTCATTCCCAAGCATTCCCCTTTTTTATACTAACTAGGGTTGAGCGAACCCGATCTGTGTAGTTCGGGTTCATACCAAATTTTGGGGTGTTCGGGACCCGGACCCAAACCCGAACATTTTCATAAAAGTTCGGGTTCGGGTCCGTTGTTAGGCGATTCTTACTGCTTTCTGAAGGGCTGCATAGCATCCAATCAGCAAGCGTTTTACTTCTTTGCCCTAAGAAGCCATCACAGCCATGCCTACTAATGGCATGGCTGTGATTGGCTGAGTGCAGCATGTGACCCAGCCTCTATTTAAGCTGGAGTCACGTAGCGCCACACATCACTCTGCTCTTTTCAGTGTAGGATTAGGATATTGCCGCTTCTGTGAGGGACAGATGAGGGAAGAAATCTGCAGAACCTGTTGTACATTAATCCACAAGATACAGCAAATAGAGAGGGAGGGAGCTTCAGCAATCCTAAATTTCTGTACCCAGCCACTGCCAAGGAATTTTTTTTTTAAATCCATCTGTTACAGAGGTGGAGGTCTACGACCATTTTAGCCACTGCAGTGTACTGCATGTCTGCCAGCCTGGCAGGGACATCAGCTTAATCCTTTTTGGTAGCTCAGTGAAGAAGAAAATGCTTTTTTTCTGGCTGCTCAAGTCCCCTACTTTACCTTTGGTATAATTACGGGGTGACATAGTCCATTTGTCTAGTCTGGGACCTGTGGTGCTACAGAGCACTTGTGTATACAATGCATTAAACCGTATATTTAATTTCTGCAGTATTTTTGTGATAAAAAGCTGTGATCCTGGTGCCCAAAGCAATTTGAAATACACTGCCCAAATACACATTTGACATTTCTGCAGTAAAATAGTGAATAATTTTTTTGGGGGGAAAAAAAGCAATATTCTTGCTTTACAAAGCATACAGTGTACAAATACATATTTAATATTTCTGCAGGGAAATAGTGCATCGGTGTGTTTCAGGGAAAAAAAACTTTATACTTGGCCCACAAAACAGTTTGAAATACACCACCCAAATACACATTTGACATTTCTTCCGTGAAATAGAGCCTTAGTGTACTTTTAGGAAAAATAGAAGTATTCCTGGTCCACCAAGCAGTGTTAAAAACACCGCCCAAATGCATATTTTACATTTCTTCGGTGAAGTAGAGAAATAGTGTATTTTTGGCAAAAAAAATACATATTCCTGGTACTCAAAACAGTTGTGCAGACAGCGTACAAATACATATTTAATATTTCTGCAGGGAAATAGTGCATCAGTGTGTTTCCTGGGAAAAAGACTTTGTTCCTGGTCCACAAAACAGTTTGAAATACTCCGCCCAATTACAAATTTGACATTTCTGCCATGAAATAGAGCCTCAGTGTATTTTTGGAAAAATAGAAGTATTCCTGGTCCACAAAGCAGTTCCAAATACACCACCCAAATACACATTTGACATTTCTGAAGTGAAATAGTGAATTAATGTCATGATGGGGAGTGGGGGAAACCCCCCCTCGCGCAATGTCCTTGACTACCGGGCCGCAATGCAGGGAAAAGGGAGCTGATCACCTCCTAAAACTTCCCTCAACAGGCCCTAGTCTCCTAGCTGTATGAGCCCCCTTCAAAGGTAAGGGGACTCATACCCACGTGCCTAGAAGTCTAGGAATCCCTGCATTGCCCTACAGGTGGTGACAGGGCAGAGAACACCTGTTCATCCACGACATGGATGACAGGCGTCTCCAGAGGCCCAGTAGCTGGCAGGGTGCAAGACTATAGGAGAAACAGTATGGCAGGTAAGTAACACAGCAACATAACAAATGCTATCAACACTTACCTGCCGCAGCTGAGATGGAATGACGGCACAAACGACAACCCGGACCTTCCCGCGGCTACAAGATGCATGGAGGCTCCAGGCTGGGAAGCACACAGTCTTGCTTTTGCTTAAGCCCCTCTGGAAAAGCAAGCCCCTTCAACAACATACACACACCAAAAGGAAAATGTCAAGCAGCCATGCTGGCCACAACACCACAGATACCAGACATGGCACACCACACTGGACATACAACAAAAACCCAACATAACCCACACCAGAGAACAATCCCGGAGAGGAAGGGTCCAGGGAACAGACACAAAGGGGTAAGCCAAGGATATAGATGACAACAATGACAACTAAGGGTGGCTCACACAGAAGGTACACAGACAGCCCAGGAGCAGAGCTCCACACCAAGCTGAAAACAAGCAAACCGACCTCAGGCTTCAACACACCAGAATATAAAGAGACCTGAGGCCACACCCAACACACTCCATCATCTTCAACCCCGTGGCTTTTCACCTGGAGCTACCTCAGACTTTTAAAATCCATAACGTCTTTCATAAGTCGTTACTCAAAAGGTATGTTGCCCCTCTAGAACCGTCACCGCTACCACCCCCTCCTGTTATTGTTGATGGTAATCTGGAGTTTCAAATATCCAATATTGTTGATTCTCGTCGGGTCCGCCGCTCTCTTCAATATCTGGTGCATTGGAGGGGTTAAGGTCCCGAGGAAAGATTGTGGGTACCAGCATCAGAGGTAAACGCCTACTGGTTAGTTCGGGCTTTCCATGCCTCTCATCCTGAGAGACATGGTCCTGAGTGTCTGGAGGCCCCTCGTGTAAAGGGGGGTACTGTCAAGAGGGTGTGTAGAGCCACGTCTGACTCCATTATACCCGGTCAGGAAGTCGCAGCAGGTGGCTACGCGCTATGTCTAAAGATCACGCTGTTACTTAATGGTAGTTTCTGTGTTTGCCTTGCAAACCGTATGGATCCGTAGCTTCTTCTCCTAAGCTGTTTCTTGTCTGTCACTCCCAACCTCCTTATATTCCCCCTTCCCACTTCTCTGGTTGCCAGATATAGAGCTTCCTGCTTGGACTTCTATACTGACCCACTGGAGCTGTGTAGCAGTTGTTCCTGGTTGTCGTACCAGAGCATTAACCTCCGGATCCCTGTTGGGCTTTTGTTGTCCACTGTTGTCGACCACCTGGGATTATATGTTTTGTCTGTATTGTCTGTCCTCTCCCTGGTGTTTTCCTTTAGTGTTAGTGGTGAGGACTAGTGCTCCCACCGCACTATTCACTACTAAGGGCTCATCTTAAGGAAAGCTAGGGTTTAGGAACATGATCAGCGTACAGGTGAAAAACCCATCTAGGGACGTCAGGGCAGTCAGGTGCCAGCCTCAAGGTGAGTTAGGGGTCACCACCTTTCCCTCTCCCTTGTGCAGGGCTTTAGCTTTTCCCTCCCTTTGCGTCACACGTCTGTGATCGGCATGCCGGTCGTGATAATTAAAAAAAAAAATGTGTGGGAAAAAAGCAATATTCTTCCTTAACAAAGCAGTTGTGCATAACAAATCCGTGTTCTGGGTCCACAAACCACTTTTGCATAAACCATAGAAATAGCTAAGTTTTATTAATAGCAGTGAAATACAGATTTTTGGTGTTTTATTGAAAAAATCTGTGTTCTGGTTCCACAAAACCACATTTGCATAAACCGTAGAAATAGCTATGTTTTATTAATAGCAGTGAAATTCTGATTTTCTGTGTTGTATTGAAAAAATACATGTTCTGGGTCCACAAACCACTTTTGCATAAACCGTAGAAATATCAACGTTTTATTAATAGCAGTGAAATACTGCTTTTCTGTGTTTTATTACAAAAATCCATGTTCTTAGTCCAGAAACTACTTGTGCATACAGCGTACAAATACCAATTTTAAATTGCAGCACGAAAATAGTGTTTTACTGAAGAAAAATGAAACGTGTTCTGGGTTCACCAAACAGTTGTACATACAGCGTACAAATACATATCTTACATTTCTGCAGTTAAATTAAGAATCAGTGTGTTTTAGGCCAAAAAAACGTTATTCTTGGTCCACAGAGCATTTTTATGATACGGGCACTGCCTTAGTAAACTTAATTGTTGAAAATTGACAGTTAAAGGGAGCCTGTCATCAACTTTATGCTGCCCATACTAACAGCAGCATAAAGTAAAGACAGGTGAGTTGATTTCAGCGGTCTGTTATTTATAACTTAAAAGTAAGTGGTTGCCGAGAACCAACATCACGATCATTGCAGACTGGGCCTGGAAAAGAGTCATAGCCACCTGAGAAGAGTCATGGTTATCATGAATTCCTGCTCTCCCTGCCGGCTGATGACTGACAGGCTTTTACGTAGTTTTCTCACTTTCTCTCTAGGAGAGAACTGCCAATAATCAGCAGATGGACGGGAGAGCAGCAGATTAGGAATAACCATGACTCTTCTCAGGTAGATCTGACTCTTTTTAAGGCCACTTACTTTTAGCTCATGAGAGACACATGGCTGAGATCAGCATTTCTATCACTATTTTATGCTATTCTAAGTGAGGTCAGTATAAAGTTGATGACAGGTTCCCTTTAAATTGACACCGGAGAGAAACCATCTTTCAGCTTGGTGGGTGAAGGCAAATAATGAGGAGAACATCAAATAAGGGATGTGGGCATGGTCGTGGTGGTGTTGGTTGAGCTCCTGTTGCTGGGAGAGGACGTGGCCATTCAGCCCCAACTACCGGCCCAAGTGAAACACCTTCCTCTGGTGCGGGTAGGCGACAGAACCTGCAGCGTTATTTGGTAGGCCCGAATGCCGCTCTACAGATGGTGAGGCCAGAACAAGTACAGACAAAAGTAGATTGGGTGGCTGACAGTGCCTCTAGTTCCTTCACAGTGCCTCCCACCCAGTCCTCTGCAGAAAGCTCAGAGTTGGCACCTGCAGCCCATGCTCATTTATCTTTCACCTCACCCCCTTGCAAATCAACCAAGCAGTCAGAGCTCCAAGTCATGCAGCAAACTCTTATGCTTTTTTATGACTTTGTCGGCAGGGTTTTCCCGGCCTATCCACCTAGCCCTGCCCCAGAAGTGGAAGATCTTGAATGCACTGATGCCAAACCACTTATGTTGCAGGATGAGGACATGGGAAGACCGCCGCAGCACGTTGCTGATGATAACAAAACACAGGTGCCAACTGCAGTGGCTTTCTGCAATGTGCAGACCGACGAAGGGGGCAGGGGTCATGAATGGGTGGAAGATGATGTGGAGGATGATGAGGTCCTAGACCCAGACTGGACTGAATGTTGTGCTAGTGACGTGTGCAGTTATGAGGAAGAGGCGGTGGTCACACAGAGGAAACAGCACAGCAAAAGAGAGAGCAGGGTGCAAAAGCGGAGTGGCCGTTCGATAGACAGTACGCCTGCTACTGCCCACCGCACCCAGGCACCGAGCACACCAAGGCCTGCTCCAAGTAGTTCATTGGCATGGCAGTTCTTCACACAATGTCTGATGACAAGTCACGAGTGGTTTGCATGTTGTGCCATCAGAGCCTAAAGCGAGGCATTAAAGAGGACCTTTTAGCAAAAAAATATTGTTGGGATACTGGCTAAGAGCGGAGCGCTGCGATTGGATGCGCTCGCTGCCAGGGAGAAGAGACACTGCCCACCAGAACTAAAAAAAAAACTCCTACTATAATAAAGTCGCCTCATTAGCAGAAGATAACGGGATTGCAGCGGGCGAACAGGGGGTCTTTTGAAAAAAATAAAAAAACAGTGTGCGGACATCAGCGGCAGCAGCCCAGTCAGATGTTATAAGTATCCCAACAATATTTTTTTGCTGAAAGGTCCTTTTTAACATTCTTAACCTGAGCACAACCTGCATGACCAGGCATCTACATGCACGAACTGCAGTGGAGTAAACACCTTAAAAAACACGAAAGGTCTCAGGCTCCTCCTGCTCCCTCTTCTGCTGCTGTCTCGGCCTCTTCCTCCACCTATGGCGTCAACGTGGAACCTGGCATCCAGCAAACAGAGGATGTCTCACCAACACCACCACCACTTCTGTCACCATCACCAAGCATCGCCACCATGTCACAGGCAAGTGTTCAGCTCTCCATCTCCCAAACACTGGAGAGAAAAAGAAAATACCCACCTACCCACCCTCGATTCCTGGTCCTGAATGCCAGCGTTTCAAAATTGCTGGCCTTTGAAATGCTGTCATTCCGTCTTGTGGAGACGGACTGTTTCAAACAGCTGATGGTGGTGGCTGTCCCACAGTATGTAGTTCTCAGCCGCCACTACTTTTCCAGGCGAGCCGTCCCTTCCCTGCACAACCAAGTGGAGGATAAAATCAAGTGTGCGCTACGCAATGGCATCTGTGGCAAGGTCCACATAACCACAGATACATGGACCAGTAAGCACGACCAGGGCCGCTATATCTCCCTAACTGCACACTGGGTAAACGTAGTGGCGGCTGGGCCCAAGGCAGATAGCGGTTTGGCGCATGTCCTTCCACCACCGAGGATCGTAGGGCACTATTCGTTGCCTCCTGTTAACTCCTCCTCCTCCTCCTCTTCTACAACCCCCACATCCGGTCATCGAAAGAACCTCACCCCCAACTTTAGCACAGCCAGGGGTAAACGTCAGTAGGTGATTTTAAAACTCATGTGTTTGGGTGAAAAACCCCACAATGCACAGGAGCTTTGGAGGGGCATAGAACAACAGACCGATGAGTGGTTGCTGCCAGTGAGCCTCAAGCCCGGCCTGGTGGTGTGCGATAATGGGCGAAATCTTGTTGCAGCTCTGGGACTAGCCGGTTTGACGCACATCCCTTGCCTGGCGCATGTGCTGAATCTGGTGGTGCAGAAGTTTTTTAAAAACTACCCAGACATGTCAGAGCTGCTACTGAAAGTGCAGTCCGTCTGTGATCACTTTCGGCGTTCTCACCCTGCTGCTGCTCGCCTGTCTGCGCTGCAGCGTAAGTTCGACCTTCCAGCTCACCCCCTCATATGCGACTTGCCCACCAGGTGGAACCCCCCTCGCATTTGCTGGAGAGACTGTGCGAGCAACAGCAGACGATAGTGGATTTTCAGCTGCAGCACGCATGGGTCAGTCGCTCTGCGGATCAGCACCACTTCACCACCAGTGACTGGGCCTGCATGCGAGACCTGTGTACCTTGTTGTGGTCTTTGGAGTACTCAACCAACATGGCCAGTGCTGATGACGCCATTGTTAGCATTACAATCCCACTTCTATGTCTCCTTGAAAAATCTATTACGTAGATGATGGAAGAGGATGTGGCAGAGGAGCAGGAGGAAGAGGGGGCATTTCACAGGGTTTCAGGCTGGTCATTCCGAAGTAGCTCAAAGAGTGGGTTTCTGCACCAACAGAGGTCAGGTACACATGTGGCCAGCCAGGGCATAGTTCTGGCGGACGAGGAGGATGAGGTAGAGGAGGAGGAGGAACCGGGTTCATTGCAGGGTGGCACCAAACGCACCTCAGGACCATCACTAGAGCATGACTGAGGGGGATACGCAAGACACAGATGATACACCACCTACAGAGGACAGCTTATCCTTAGCTATGGGCAGCCTGGCACACATGCGCGACTACATGCTGCAGTGCCTGCGCAATGACAGCAGAGTTTCCCCCATTGTAACTTGTGCTGACTACTAGGTTGCCACCCTGCTGGATCTCCCGTACAAAGACAATGTGCCCACCTTATTTCCCGCACTGGAGCGTGATAGGAAGATGCGCGAGTACAAGTGCACGCTGATAGATGCGATCCTGAGGGCATTCCCAACTGACATGAGGGGACAAGTGGAAGCACAAGGCGAAGGCAGAGGAGGAGGAGGAGCACGAGGTCGCCAACGCAGCTATGTCACGGCCAGCTCCTCAGAAGGGAGAGTTAGCATGGCCGACACGTGGAACAGTTTTATCATCGCGCCACAGCAACCTGCACCACCAGCTGATACTGAACGTCTTAGCAGGAGGCAGCATTTTAACAACATGGTGGAACAGTACATGTGCACACGCCTCCACGTACTGACTGATGGGTCTGCCCCATTCATCTTCTGGGTCTCCAAATTGTCAATATGACCTGAGCTTGCCCTTTATGTCTTGGAGGTGCTGGTCTGCCCTGGAGCCAGGGTATTGTCTGAACGTGTATTTATGAACCTCATCTCTGTCTGGGTGCCTGCAGCCTAAATTCCTGAAAATGGCCTGTTGCTTTAGTGGGTGACATGAAGCTTGTTTTGCCGTGCATTGACCTCTCCTCTGTCTGGGTGCCAGGGGCCTACATTTATGATAATCAACTGCTGCATTGCTGGGTGACATGATGCCTGTTTTGCTGTTATGTGACCTCTCTCCTCTGTCTTGGTGCTAGGGCCCTAAATTACTGAAAGTGGACTGTTCCATTGCTGGGGGACATGAAGCCTGTTTTGCTGTTATGTGACCTCTCTCCTCTGTCTAGATGCCCGTGGCCTAATTTACTGAAAATTACCTGTTGCTTTGGTGGGTGACATGAAGGCAGCTGCGTTTGTCAGTAATGACGCCCCCTGCTGTGCTGAATACACGTTCAGATAAAACGCTGGCCGCTGGGCAGCACAGCACCTCCAAGGCATAACATGCTAATTCTGGCCACGTGGACAATTTGGAAACCCAGAAGTTGAATGGGGCCGAACCATCCGTCAGTACGTGGAGTTGTGTGCAGACGTACTGTTCAACCATGTTAGTGAAATGTTGCCTCCTGCTAACACGTTCCGTATCAGGTGGTGGGGCAGTTAGCTGTGGCGTGGAGACAAAACTTTTCCACATTTCTGCCATGCTAACCCTGCCCTCAGAGGAGCTGGCCGTAACACTGCTGCGTGGGCGACCTCTAGCTCCTCCTCTGCCTTGGCCTTCCACCTGTTCCCCTGTGACAGTTGTGAATGCTCTCAGGAGCGCGTCTACCAGCGTGCGCTTGTACTCACGCATCTTCCTATCACGCTCCAGTGCAGTAAGTAAAGTGGGCACATTGTCTTTGTACCGTGGATCCAGCAGGGTGGCCACCCAGTAGTCAGCACACGTTAAAATGTGGGCAACTCTGCTGTCGTTGCGCAGGCACTGCAGCATGTAATCGCTCATGTGTGCCAGGCTCCCCAGAGGTAAGGACAAGCTGTCCTCTGTGGGAGGCGTATCGTCATCATCCTCTGTATCCCCCAGCCACGCACCAGGGATGTGCCTGCGCTGTGCTGGGTGCCACCCTGCTGTGAACCTGCTTCATCCTCATCCTCCTCCACCTCATCCTCCTCGTCCTCCAGTAGTGGTCCCTGGCTGGCCACATTTGTACCTGCCCTCTGCTGTTGCAAAAAACCTCCCTCTGAGCCACTTCTAACAAACTGGCCTGAAAGTGCTAAAAACGACCCGTCATCCTCCTCCTCCTCCTCCTGGCCCTGGCCCACCTCCTCTTCCATCATCGCCCTAAGCGTTTTCTCTAGGAGACATAGAATTGGTATTGTCACGCTGCTAACAGTGGCATCGCCACTGGCCATGTTGGTGGCGTACTCAAAACAGCGCAACAGAGCACACAGGTCTCGCATGGAGGCCCAATCATTGGTGGTGAAGTGGTGCTGTTCCGCAGTGCGACTGACCCGTGCGTGCTGCAGCTGAAACTCCACTATGGCCTGCTGCTGCTCGCACAGTATCTCCAGCATGTGCAAGGTGGAGTTCCACCGGGTGGGCACGTCGCATATTAGGCGGTGAGCGGGAAGGCTGAAGTTCCGCTGTAGCGCTGACAGGCGAGCAGCAGCAGGATGTGAACGCCGGAAGCGCGCACAGACAGCCCGCACTTTATGCAGCAGCTCTGACATGTCTGGGTAGTTGTGAATGAACTTTTGCACCACCAAATTCAGCACAGGCGCCAGGCAAGGGATGTGCGTCAAACCGGCTAGTCCCAGAGCTGCCACGAGATTTCGCCCATTATTGCACACCACCAGGCCGGGCTTGAGGCCCACCGGCAGCAACCACTGGTCGTTCTGTTGTTCAATACCCCGCCACAACTCCTGCACGGTGTGGGGCCTGTCCCCCAAACATATGAGTTTCAGAATGGCCTGCTGACGTTTACCCCGGGCTGTGCTGAAGTTGGTGGTGAGTGGCTGACTGGATGAGCTGGTGGAAGCAGAGGAGGAGGAAGCCGAGTAGGAGGAGGAGGCTACAGGAGGCAAAGAATGATGCCCTGTGATCCATGGCGGCGGAAGGACGTGCGCCAAGGAACTCTCCGCCTGGGGCCCAGCCGCCACTACATTTACCCAGTGTGCAGTTAGGGAGATATAGCGTCCCTGGCCGTGCTTACTGGTCCACGTATCTGTGGTTAGGTTGACCTTGCCACAAATGGCGTTGCGCAGTGCACACTTGATTTTATCGGACACTTGCATGTGCAGGGAAGGCACGGCTGTCTTGGAGAAGTAGTGGCGGCTGGGAACCACATACTGGGGGACAGCCATGGCCATCAGCTGTTTGAAGCTGTATGTGTCCACCAGCTGGAATGACAGCATTTCAAAGACCAGTAGTTTAGAAATGCTGGCATTCAGGCCAAGGGTTCGAGGGTGACTAGGTGGGAATTTGCGCTTCCTCTCAAAGGTTTGAGAGATGAACGCTGCTGTGTGAAATAGTGGAGACGCTAGGTGACGGTGGCGTTGGTGGTGGTGGTGTCGGTGGCACATCCTCTGTTTGCTGCTCGGCAGGTGGCAACATTCCTCTCGAGGCGGAAGCCGAGGCAGCAGCGGTAGAGGGAGCAGGGGGAGCCTGAGCGGGTTCCTTGTTTTTAAGGTGTGTACTCCACTGCAGTTCATGCTTTGCATGTAGATGCCTGATAATGCAGGTGGTGCTCAGGTTAAGAACGTTAATGCCTCGCCTCAGGGTCTGATGGCAGAGCGTGCAAATCGCTCTGGTCTTGTCGTCAGCACATTGTTTGAAGAAGTGCCATGCCAGGGAACTCCTTGAAGATGCCTTTGGGGTGCTGGGTCCCTGTTGGCGCTGGCCAATAGTAGGCGAACTCTCTGGACGGCGGCTGTTCTGCTTTTGCCCCCTGCTCCCTCTTTGGCTTCGCTGTTGTCTCGGTCTCACCACTGCCTCTTCCTCTGAACTATTTAAGTCAGCGGCACGACCTTCAGTCCATGTGGGGTCTAAGACCTCATCGTCCTCTGCATCGTCTTCCACCCAGTCTTCCTCCCTGACCTCCTCCTGTTCAGTCTGCACACTGCAATAAGACGCGGCAGTGGGCACCAGTGTTTCGTCATCATCAGAGACTCGGTCACTCTGCTGTGGTGGTATTCCCATGTCCTCATCATCTGGATACATAAGTGGTTGTGCGTCAGTGCATGGAATGTCTTCCACCGCTGGGGAAGGGCTAGGTGGACGCCCCTGGGAAACCGTGCGAGCAGAGTCTTCAAACAGAATAAGAGACTGCTGCATAACTTAAGGCTCAGACAGTTTCCCTGATATGCATGGGGGTGATGTGACAGACTGATGGGCTTGGTTTTCAGGTGCCACCTGTGCGCTTTCCACAGAAGACTGGGCGGAAGACAATGTGGTGAACGTGCTGGAAGCACTGTCGGCCACCCAATCGACTAATGCCTGTACCTGCTCAGGCCTTACCATCCTCATAACGGCATTGGGCCCCACCAAATATCGCTGTAAATTCTGCCGGCTACTTGAGGGAGTTGGTTCACTACTTTGTGCTCCTGAGGCCGAACGGCCACGTCCTTTGCCAGCAACAGAGGCTCCACGGACACCACCACGACCGCGTCCTCGTCCCTTAATAGAATGATTCAACTCGCACTACAATAAAATATATAATTTTTTAGCCCCAAAATTCCCACACTGGAAGATATAATTCCTTTTTCCGATATTAATTACAAGAAAACTGCTGCAAATTGGACACCAGAATTTTTAAAATGCTAGTTTTGGTACATAGATTCCCACACGGGGATATATAATTCCTTTTTACAGGAGTAAAAACGTGCGGCCTACTGTTTCTGGTCTAACTAACACCAGATTGATTAAATTGGCCCTTTTTTCACCAAAATTACAACACTGGACAATGTAATGCCTTTTTCAGGTATTAATTACAAGAAGACTGCTGCTATTTGGACACCAGAATTTTTAAAATGCTAGTTTGTGTACATAAATTCCCACACTGGAAGATATAATTCCTTTTTCCGGTATTAATTACAAGAAAACTGCTGCAAATTGGACACCAGAATTTTTAAAATGCTAGTTTTGGTACATAGATTCCCACACGGGGAGATATAATTCCTTTTTACAGGAGTAAAAACGTGCGGCCTACTGTTTCTGGTCTAACTAACACCGGATTGATTAAATTGGCCCTTTTTTCACCAAAATTACAACACTGGACAATGTAATGCCTTTTTCCGGTATTGATTCCTTTTTACAGGAGTAAAAACGTGAGGCCTACTGTTTCTGGTGTAACTAACACCAGATTGATTAATTTGGCCTTTTTTTTAACCAAAATTACAACATTGGACAATGTAATGCCTTTTTCCGGTATTAATTCTTTTTTACAGGAGTAAAAACGTGCTTCCTACTGTTTCTGGTGTAACTAACACCAGAATGATTAAATTGGCCTTTTTTTCACCAAAATTACCACTGGACAATGTAATGCCTTTTTCAGGTATTAATTACAAGAAGACTGCTGCTAATTGGACACCAGAATTTTTGAAATGCTAGTTTGTGTACATAAATTCCCACACTGGAAGATATAATTCCTTTTTCCGGTATTAATTACAAGAAAACTGCTGCAAATTGGACACCAGAATTTTTAAAATGCTAGTTTTGGTACATAGATTCCCACACTGGGAGATATAATTCCTTTTTACAGGAGTAAAAACGTGCGGCCTACTGTTTCTGGTCTAACTAACATCAGATTGATTAAATTGGCCTTTTTTTCACCAAAATTACAACACTGGACAATGTAATGCCTTTTTCCGGTGTTAATTCCTTTTTACAGGAGTAAAAACGTGAGGCCTACTGTTTCTGGTGTAACTAACACTAGATTGATTAAATTGGCCTTTTTTTCACCAAAATTACAACACTGGACAATGTAATGCCTTTTTCCGGTATTAATTCTTTTTTACAGGAGTAAAAACGTGCTTCCTACTGTTTCTGGTGTAACTAACACCAGATTGATTAAATTGGCCTTTTTTCACCAAAATTACAACACTGGATAATGCAATGCCTTTTTCCTGTATTAATTCCTTTTTACAGGAGTAAAAACGTGAGGCCTACTGTTTCTGGTGTAACTAACACCAGATTGATTAAATTGGCCTTTTTTTCACCAAAATTACAACACTGGACGATATAAAGCCTTTTTGCGGTAAATTACAAGAGGACTGCTGGTATTTCAGAACACCGGAATTTTTAAAATGCTAGTTTTGCTAGATAAATTTCCCACACTGGGAGAAATATTGCCTAAGCCTTTTTACAGTATTAATTACAACAGGAGTGCTTCTTCTGGTCTAACACCAGAATAATTTTATTATTACGGTGAAAGCTTTTTTAATTTATATTTCTGGCACATAAAAAAAAAATATTTCTGGCTGACAGTATTGGACTTGGCTGTAGTGGCACTGGCTAGCCTAGCTGGAACAGCACATTCATGGGATTTGCTATCCAAGTGGGTTACTTTCAGTTTCACCACTGATATATTAAATATGTTTGCAGTTAGTATGGGTGACACAAGCACAGCCAAACCCCTGATGTAGTATATCTATGAAAAAATCGACTATTACATGAGATTAATGGACGTTGTGGCAGCTTTTGCTGTAGCACCACAAGTCCCAAAATGCCCGCCGCCTATCAGCCCAGTAACATGTGCCAGAAAACGGTCTGCCCAGCCAGAAAAAAAATTGACTTTGACTGAGCAGCTGTTGTTCTGATTCACAGGTGTAGATTTTTCACTTCTTTGGAGCTTTGGTTTAGACTCTGTGGCAGCTTGTGCTGGCGCACCACAAGTCCCAAAATGTCCACCGCCGGTCAGCCCAGTTACATGTGCCAGTAAAAATCGCTCTGGCCAGTCTAAACAAAATAGTGACTTTCAGTGAACAGCTCAGCTGAGTTGTTCTGATGCACAGGTGTAGAAATGTAGATCATTCACTTCTTTATCCCTGCCTATCTCGCCCTCACAGAAGCTGCGTCCTCTCCCTACACTAATCA
Source organism: Bufotes viridis (assembly GCA_033119425.1). Taxonomy (NCBI): domain Eukaryota; kingdom Metazoa; phylum Chordata; class Amphibia; order Anura; family Bufonidae; genus Bufotes; species Bufotes viridis. The sequence continues at coordinate 335,136,870 of CM065591.1, read as the reverse complement.
GAGCAGTGTGACGTGCGGCGCTACGTGACTCCAGCTTAAATAGAGGCTGGGTCACATGCTGCACTTGGCCAATCACAGCCATGCCATTAGTAGGCATGGCTGTGATGGGCTCTTAGGGCAAGAAGTAAAACACTAGCTGATTGGCTGCTGTGCAGCCCTTCAGAAAGCGGGAAGTAATCGACGAACACCGGACCCGAACCCAAACTTTTTTGAAAATGTCCGGGTTCGGGTCCGTGTCACGGACACCCCAAAATTCGGTACGAACCCGAACGATGCTCGAACTGTTCGCTCAACACTAGTCCTGGCGATTTGTCCATTTTAATCTTTTTAAGACGCCGCTGCACTTCTTTGTGGGTGAGACAGGGCACTTTTAATGGGGAATTTACTTTAATATTCTGCATTTCATCTGACAGTTTATTTTCTTTAGTGAATACAGTGGAGGAAAAAATATTTAATAGCTTTGCTTTCTACTCATCGCTCTCTGCAACTCCCCCCTCATTACTCTGTAGAGGGCCGACACATTCACATTTATACTTTTTACCATTTAAATCATTGAAGAACATTTTAGGGTTAGTTTTGCTCTCTTTGGCAATTAATCTCTCAGTCTCTAGGTTGGCTGCTTTTATTTGTTTTTTACATATTCTATTTTTATTTCTTATAGTTTTTCAGTGCTTCCTCACTACCCTCCTGTTTTAGTGATTTAAATGCTTTCTTTTTGTCATTTATTGCTTTCTTTACAGTTCTATTTATACACATTGTTTTTTTTATTGTTCCTTAAAATTTTATTCCTATAAGTTATGTACCTCTCACAATTAGATTTTTTGCTTTTAAAAATATTCCATTTTGTGGCTGTATTTTTATTTTTGAGTACTTTGTCCCAGTTAGTTAGGCCTATGGCATCTAAGTTGGCTAAATTAGGCTTTTTTGAAGCTTGGTATTTTTGTTCCTCCCTGAAGAAACACTCTTTTGAATGACAACTGGAAGGTTATTACTTTATGGTCACTATTTCCCAGTTGTACCCCAACCTGCACATCTGTTTTTCTGTCAGGTCTATTGGTTAATACTAAGTCCAGTATGGCTGTCCCTCTAGTCGAGTCCTGAACCAGTAGGGAAAGGTAATTGTCCTTAGTTATTGCCAAGAACCTGTTTCCTTTATGAGATATACAGGTTATATCTGGATATACAGTCTATATCTGGGGAGTTGAAGTCCCTCATAATAACAACCTCATTATGATCTGCCACCTCGTCTATCTTGATTAGTAGCAGATTTTCTGTGGACTTTGGTATATAAGGTGGCTTATAATAAACTCCTATTAGTATTTTATTCGTTTTTTTTTTTTGCTTCCATGTATTTCTACCCACATTGAATCCACATGAGTGTGGGCTTTATACAGGACTTTACATAAAGGAACCCCTCCCCCTTTCCAGTTTTTGTGATCCTTTCTAAACAGACTGTAACCCTGTACATAGCTATCATCCAGCCATGTCTCAGTTATTCCCACTATGTCATAGTCCTCCTCACACATCACTAATTCCAGTTCACCACTTTTATTAGCCAGGCTTCTGGCATTAGTATACATATAATTAAGAGGTTTATGTATATTTTTTACCCTACACCTTTCCTTCTGAACTGTTCTAGTCCCTCCTTCCTTTCCTCCCCCAGTCCTATTACCTTGCCCCGGGTCTCTAGCTGCACTATCTTCCCATCCTATAACGTAATTACCTTACCCCCCAGTCCCGAGTTTAAACACTCCTCCAACCTTATATGGACCATGACTGCTGAATCTTCTCCAGCCCCTCCCAGTAATCTGTCAACTCGATCCGCAATGTTTTGAAATCGAGCGCCAGGAAAACAACACATCATTCGACAATCCCGGTCTTTGTGACAGATCGCCCTATCTGTACCCCTAATAATTGAGTCTCCCACTACTAGCACCTGTCTGGCCTGCCCTGTTCTCCTGGTCTCCTGCTTACTGGAGTGGACATTCCCCTGACTGGCAGAGGAAGGGTCCGGCTTCAACAGTGCTCTCTCTGAACTGACATCCCCCTCATCTGCCAACCTTGCAAACTTGCTGAGGTGGGTCAGATCAGGGCTAGCCTCCTTGGCACTCTTGCCTCTACCCCGCTTTCTAAATATTATCCTGCTAGCTACCACCCTCCCCCTCATCTACCCCATAAAGTGCTTGCTCAGTGAGCAGCAAACTCTTTTCCAAATTGTCAACGGTTCTGAGTGTTGAAACTCAGTGGCGTACACACAATCCATGGGGCCCCGGTGCGAAACCGAATCATGGGCCCCCCCCCCTCTAACCCGCCCCCCTCAACCCGCCGCCACCACTACCTCCTCTACCGCCACATTAACCCCCCCCAGCCAGCAAAAACCGCCACATTAACCCCCCCAGCCAGCAAAAACCGCCACATTAACCCCCCCAGCCAGCCAGCAAAAACCGCCACATTAACCCCCCCCCAGCCAGCCAGCAAAAACCGCCACATTAACCCCCAGCCAGCCAGCAAAAACCGCCACATTAACCCCCCAGCCAGCCAGCAAAAACCGCCACATTAACTCCCCCAGCCAGCAAAAACCGCCACATTAACCCCCAGCCAGCCAGCAAAAACCGCCACATTACCCCCAGCCAGCCAGCAAAACCGCCACATTACCCCCCCAGCCAGCAAAAACCGCCACATTACCCCCCAGCCAGCAAAAACCGCCACATTACCCCCCCAGCCAGCAAAACCGCCACATTAACCCCCCAGCCAGCAAAAACCACCACATTAACACACATGACCCCCCCCCCCCATGATCAACGAGCACAGAGCAGCACAACTGCACAAGAAGAAATTAGTCCTGCAGCCAGGCGCCGTACACTTTTCTTACCGGCTGGGGCTGGGCGGTACTGGGCAAGGCTCCTGCTGGCAGTGACTCCCGGCTCGTCTCAGGCATCTCTCCTCCCTGCTCTGGTCCCGTCTGCTGCTGGCGCCGCCCACGTGAGTTTGCGCGCGCATGTTCCCGCGAGACCTGCCGCAGGCAGTTCGCAGGTCTCGCGGGATGATGGAGCCGGGCCCGGAGGACTCTCTCATTTACTTTGCCCGCAGCTGCAGGGCCCGGGTCAGGGGTCCGCAGGTGGCCGGGCCCCCTGGAGAGCCGGGCCCCCTGGAGAGCCGGGCCCGGTCGCAACTGCGACCCCTGCGACCCCTATATGTACGCCCCTGTTGAAACTCACCCAGTTAGATACACAATTCCAAACGGGCAATTTGCTCACACTTTGAACAAAGATCTGCACCCTCAAATGGCTGTTCCAGGACTGCATACAATAGAAGTCCAAAGCGCTGGACTGCCCTGTCAATAATGGAACACATACTAAATGGGGATTATGCAAGAAAAGAGAAAAAATACAATATGGTGCAGTGATAAGAATCTAGCTTACTGTAGTCCCCTCCTAAAGTCCCTGAATCTCCAGTCACATAATCTAAAGTCACACACTTGAACTCAAACACACGAATGCTCAAAAACTTGCGTTTTTTATCTGCTTGTATAAGTGAAGCTCTCAAACCGGACTGCTTTTTAAAGATAAAGAAAGCATTAGCTTTGAAAGAAATCTTAACCAAAATGGACACTAAGGGCTGCTACATTATATTGGTTTGTTCCATTAATAATGTCTTGGCACAAAAAATATGTAGAAATCCAGCTTCCATAAAAATCTGTGGTTTATTTATGCAAAAAGATAAAAAGCGATACACACAGACAACAGCAACTACACGTTTAGGGCCATTGCATACAGATCCTTACACAGTGACATGGGACTAGTGACATGGGTCATGAAGTTTTGTATGCAATGTTGACAACACTGTCGTCTGTGTGTATGGTTTTTCATTTTTTTTGTGTAAAACAATTTCTCCAAATTTTGTGTCAAGATTATTCCACTCAAGGTGTTATCCGTGCTTCTGGGAATTACCCACAGACGTGTTGAACTTGTGCTTTATACTTTTATTAATGGCGTCTTGTACACATTAGTATCTCATTATGCAACTAATAAAGGGCAATTTAAAGAAAGAGGTTATCCAACCCCTATAATGACCCCCCCCCCCCAATGCCCGGGCCCCTCATATAGATTATACAGACCCGGCACCCGCATCGCTTCTGATTCCCACACAGCCGCATAACCCCTTTAAATGATCCCAAAAGTACTGAGGCTAGCCCGCAAATGTCAACAGGGAAAAATGCTCATATGTGGGGATTTTAATATTTGTCCAGACCCACATGTAGGCAGCTCTTCTTCACATGGCAGGTTTCCTCCAAGCTTATCTAAGAGTATAAGGAAGGAATAGCTGTAAGATGTGCAGTGCCCAAACCACAGAACTAGACATGCCATTCTCACGTATGTAACAATTACTGTAGAATAAACTTATTTCTCAAAGAACTAGATCTCTTGCTACTTTCCTTGCAAGATACAATTAAAAATATCACATCCTCAGGCCAAGCGTCGATTACCCTTTCTGTATCTGAACAATACAATCAATCACTCAACTACTTATGTAGAAATAACACCTTAGTGTTGCATCCCAAATATTAATCCGCTATAGAAGTGGATTTCAAGTAGTATTTCACATCCAAGATAGGCCCCGTGCAAAACCTACTTTTTTATGGAACGGTCATAAAGCGTTTATTAGGGTCACGTTTATAAAATTGGGCCATAGGGTCAAGTTAGAAGACAACCTCCAAATCTTCTCTTTTTCAAAACATCCAATTTTCAGAAGCTACAGTATTTACAAACGCTTCCATACTCCAAATCAAGCCCAACAACTCTTCCAACTGCGAAAGCAACTACGGTATGTACTTGCCTTCTCCACCAATGCAAAAAGAGACTGAGGGAGGTTAAGTCATCCTATCACTCAGAAGATAATAAGACTGGTAAACTTTTAGCATCTAGTAACAAGCTTGACGGTCCAATGTACCAAATTTAAAATTCCCTATCTTTTATATCTATCTGGTGGGGGCGCAGCATAAAGGGCGGTAAGCAAAGCATCTGGGAGCCATCAGGTGCAATAACACCACTCTCGTTGCTCCTAGGGTCTCATTTGCATATTATAAAACATTGATTTTCTCAAGAATGCAGGCACCTAGGAAGATGGGACCAAAACCATGATGTTCAATTATCAAGCGCATGTGTCTCAGGTGAGATGGTTTTATTGTGATGTATCTGATGACCGAATTCCTTTAATAGAGGCCAAGCATCATTTGTTAAAAAACAACATGCTGCTGACAAGTCAAGAAACATGCTGCACTTTGTTCACTGCTGAGAAAGACATCATATCCCAATGATTATACTATCTTTAGATGTAGAAAAAGCGTTTGACCTCATAAATTGGATCTAGGTTTTCCAGATCCTACAGAAACTAGGGTTTTCTGGTAACATCCTAAATGCTATTTCGGCACTGTATTCTGTCCCCTCTGCTAAAATATTTTATAATGACACATTTTCAGATTTATTCACTTCAGAAAATAGAACACGCCACGGCTGTCCATTATACTCATTTTTATACTTTCCATCAAACCCTAGCCCAAAAATTGCATGATGACGTAGGAATTCATGGAGTTACCATAGGAGATCAGACCCAGAAGATTTCATTTTATGCAGATAATGCAGTATTTACCCTAACATAATGGGATAGAGTGTTATGTCCATCGTCAGTACTGTACATTTGGAACTATATCATATATCAAACTGAACATTTAGAAATCCCAGATTCTCCCTTTATACGTATCTCTTTCTTCTCTTCATTATTTAGGCAATAAGTACCCTTTTGATTGGCAACCAGAATAAATCACATACCTAGGGATGATTCTAGCTCCCTCGTAGAAATCCTTATAAAAAACTACAAATATCTCCTCCATAATATTCAGGCAGATGCGATAAGATTGACTAGACATGAGATTTCTTGGCTGGGGAGAGTAGTCGCTTTTAAATTGCTGCTGTTACCTAGGTTTCTTTATCTTTTCAGAACTCTCCTTATTTTAGTCCTGAATGCTTTTTTTTGTCTCTGCACAGATGTTTGTATCCAAGTTTATCTGTACGGATCATACACCTAGGGTGGCAAGTTGCATACTGATGAAATCCCAATTTGCCTGTGGCCTAGGAGTCTTTGACATTAAATTGTATTACCTCACAACTCAAGTATCTTTACCTAATCACACGACCATATTGCTTTGCGGATCCGCAAAAAAACGGAACTGTTCTTCTGCAAAAAAATGGAACAGATGTGTTAAAAGTGTGATCCGCAAAAAAACTGAAGGTGTCTTTTTAATATTTTTGATAAAGATTTATGTGGAGAATAAAAAAAAAGTGACATCTATATATAAAATTATCCTGTCAGATAGCATTGGCGCCATTTTATCTGGCTTTGACTGCACAGAGAGCAGTGTGAAACTTGTGCTTGGTCGGCATCTGTTTCGGACTGTTCTTAGTGTGTCATGGCTAATGTTCATGTTTATGAGGTTCTTCTGTACTGGCTAATTTTGCGGAGATTTGGACGGCAGCCAGCTATGCTGTCTGAAGAACCGAGAAGGAGGAGGCGATGGGTTCATCCCATTGTCTCCCAGTGCCTACAGAAGGGCCATTTTCACACTTTGTATTTCGACCTACGGCAGAATCCGGATAAATTTCAGGGTTACTTCTGCTCTCGTCTCTCCGTTCTGGACATACTTTCCAGGACACAAACATGGGGCGCAGCATTTCACCTGAAGAATGACTTCTTGTCACGTTGAGATAAGTTTAGTAGTAACGTTAATGTTTTTTATGGGGTTTTCCCATCTCAGCCAATGTGGGCATATCACTAGGATACACCCCCATTGTCTGATAGGTGCGGGTTCACCGCTGGGACCCGCACCTATACTGCTGGGACCCGCACATATATTGAGAACAGAGGCCCGAAAGTGAAGGGGGGGGGGGGTGCACTGCACACATGGCTTAATAAAAAAGAATGGGAGCATGAGCCGTGCATGCGTTGTACACTCCCATTCATTAATATGGGAGAGGATTGGATTTGCACTTGGTGGTGGAAGGACCCCGGGAAATCTGGGGTCCTCCAGCCACAGCTCTCCCCGCTCTGTTCTCTATATAGGCAATGGGGGCATATGCTAGTGATATGCCCACATTGTCTATGATGGGATTAACCCTTTAAATTAAATTTAAATATAATATTTATACTATCTGGAACTAAATAAAAAAAATGTTTCTCTCCACAGGTTCGTTGCAACTGGGAACTCTGTTGCCTCATTCCATTATGAGTATTTGCTGGGAATCTCAACCATATCTGGGATCGTCTGTCACACGTCAACTTATCTGGCAGCAACTCAGAGATGCGGTGATGCCCCAACCCAAAGCAAAAGATTGGCTTAGAATTGCGGATGGGTTTTATCAATCTGCGCAGTTTCCAAACTGCATGGGGGCATTGGATGGCAAACACATACATGTTAAGAAACCCCCTCACTCAGGGTCCCATAATTTTTATTTTAAGCAATATTTTTCAATAGTGCTGTTGGCATTAGTTAACAGTAATTATAGATTTATTATTGTTGATATTGGGGCCTATGGAAGCACAGCAGACACCCGTATCTTCTGTTCTTCTAGAATGGGTGAACGGCTTGGCGCCAACCAACTTGCCTTGCCATAGCCCAGACGACTACCCGGATCTTCTGCTTCAACTGCTCCATTTGTAATCGTGGCAGACGAAGGGTTTGCATTATCTCCACATGTAATGCGAGCTTTTCCAATTTGCGATTTGGATGAGCGAAAATGCATATTCAATTATCGTCTGCCTCGTGCACGACGCTATGTTGAATGTGCTTTCGGAATACTGTCCAATAAATGGAGAGTGTTCATGTCATCCTTCCAAATGAGTCCGCAAAATGCCACCCTGGTGATTCAGGCATGTATGATTTTACACAACTTCACCAGGATTCATGATGCACCTTCCGAACCTGAAGTGGCCGCTTTTCCGACAACCACATCTGTTGGATTAGACCATAATCATCATGGAAGACCTGGATCTGCTGGACTAGCAGTTTGCGAACTCTTTGCTGATTACTTCCTTAGTACAGAGGGTTCATTATCATGGCAGCTGAACAGAATTCGTGGTACTCGTATATAAATCTTGGGTTATGGTTATTTAAATTTATTTAAATTAAAATTCTTAGTTAGTTAGTTTCCATATTGTTAGTTAGATTAGGGACTTCCAAGAGAATGAGGACTTGCGAGCTTAGTTTACAATGGGTATATACTAGAGAGTGAATCTGGATCGCACATCCTCAACACTATGCTTTTGATATAATGACTGTATCAGCATAATTACGTGGCGTATCCGCACAATTTGTAATACATTGTATGCTGTGCATAAGAGGCATTAGTTTACAGTTTGATCAAAGAGCATAAGCCCACTTTCCACGACAAGGAAGCCTTGTCTGCACGTCTGCGCCATTTATAGGTTAGAGTAGTTTCCCACTTGCAGAGGCTTCCTTGTCGTGGAAAGTGGGCTTATGCTCTTTGATCAAACTGTAAACTAATGCCTCTTATTGCACAGCATACAATGTATTACAAATTGTGCGGATACGCCACGTAATTATGCTGATACAGTCATTACATCAAAAGCATAGTGTTGAGGATGTGCGATCCAGATTCACTCTCTTGTATATATCTTAGTTTACAATGGGGCCGAGGGCGGAGCTACAGCAGTGCACGGCAGAGGCCGCTGAACTAAAAAGTCGGACATGCAGTACTTAGTCCTGCGATCTCTCATCGGACTCGCACGGCTGCACAGCAAAATAGTGGCAGGACGGATCCGACAGGGTAAACAACCACTACTGTGAAAGTACCCTTGGAAGGAAGTTGATGCATGACACCAACAGCAGTTTGTAAGGTCAGTACTACATTTGTGATGGCTAACTTCTGGCACTGCAGCAGTGGTCCAAATGGAAACCAGTGATATAGTGCCAGAGCTTGCCTGTCCCTGCACTAACTGTTATAACACAAGTTTATATGCTTTGATATTAAACAAATTTTAATAAAGAAAAAGTAAGTAAAGGATGGGTTTTTCTACCAAAAAATATTTATTTTTACAGAAAAATTAAAAAAATTATAAATCATAAAGGTCTCGTGTATACGAGTATGGCTGGTTTACAGAGGTAGAGGCCTCAGTGAAGACCCGTGTAGGCCTTTGACCCTGAAACATAGTTTGGGAATGTTGAGGTGGAAAAGGCTGCTGCTGCACTTGGGAAGCTGCCGGTACGTTGCTTTCGGGCATCATTTAAGAAATTGTACACATACATAGGCATATCTGGGCCCGAAAAAATCTCTAAAACTGTGGTAATGGATGCCACACACATATGTTGTCGGGATCTGGGAACATAACACACTCAGGCCTGTTTTGAGATAAATACTTGAGAACTTGACTGTCTACCAAGTCTTGCGTATTTGATCCCGAAACAGGCTGAGGAATAGTAGTACGCTTGCGCTTAGTTGTGCGCTTTTCTCCTTGGCCAACATCAAGAATGGTGGGTATCTCCGCCGGTGGTGTGGCAGGTATAGGCGGTGTTGTTCTTTATATGGAAAATACTAAGAAATAAAAATAAAAAATGTATCTAAAAATGTATTTCATTTTTTTATGTTAAAATATCTAAAAAAATATATACTTACGGTTACTAAGTTCAAATATTGGTTTGAGAAACATAAGTTGTTTCGTATACAAATAGGGTTTCTTCTGCTTGCCCCGCTATCTCGACTTCGTCCATCTAGTCTTTAAGTTTTTTACTGTGAAAAAATATATATATTTCTTTTTACTATTTGAAATTATTATGATGATGTATGTTTCATATAGTTTTCATTCATGTAGTATGTAGCACGTGCAACATGCTCTGATGAGTTTGCAAACTTCTCAGAGCATGCTGCACATGCTAGACACTACATTCATGTACACTAGAATAAAGTGACATCTTGCTCGTGCACTTTTAAAACATGTGCTGGATGCTCTGAGATGTTTGCAAACTCCTCAGAGCATGCTGCACAGGCTACATACTAAATACATGTATACCTGAATACACTGACATCATGCTCGTGCACTTAGAATATAGGTGCAGCATGCTCTGAGGAGTTTGCAAACTCCTCAGAGCATGCTGCACATGCTAGACAACCTAAAACCAATTTATAAAAAAAAAAGGAAATAATACAGTTGACTTACCAATCTTTTTATGCGCTTTGCTATCACCCTTGGCCCACTTGTTCGGTCAAAGATTTTCGGCAATTTCGCATCACGACCTATCCTTGCAGACACGGTCGTGGTAAAATTCAGAACGAGTGTCCCATAGTTCTATTCTGTCCTGGACCATGACTATTAATTTTTCTACAGAAAAAGCCATTTTACAGCCAAACCTAATCACTGCCAAAACTCAAATGATTCTTTTTCTCTGTCTGGCACTCTAGACAGACCTGTCTAATAATATATCAATTTTGATTTGGGGTGGTTTAATAAAATTGTGGACATACATCCGGAAAAATACAGATTGCTTATGGACAAGAATTGCTTATGGACAAGAATAGGACAAATAAGTTTATTTTTGTGGAGCCGCGGTACGGAATAACGGATGCGGACACCACACCGTGTGCTGTCCGCATCATTTGAGGCCCCATAGAAAAGAATGGATCCGCAGACGTTCTGAAAATTTGCGGAACAGGTACAAATCCGTACATACGGTTGTGTGAATGGGCCCTAAGACTCTTCTGGAACTGTCCCCTTCTGTCATGGGCCATACCTAACTTAAATGAAATGTGAAATGTGTATCACCAGTAAAATCTACCACAAAAAACAATACTGTGCTGGTATTATATACCTGATCATTAACATGCTAATAACTAACCTTCTTCCTCTCCTTTGTACTTGATGGGGAACTTTGTACCACATTTTAAGGATCTTCCCCCTTATACAACCATTTTCGGCACAAATATCAAAATTGCTATCTAATCTACCTTCTTCTTCTCTTTTGTGCTTGATGGTGAACTTTGTACCACATTCTATGGATCTGCCCCCTTATACAACCATTTTTGGCACAAATATCCAAATTGCTATCTGATCTCACTATTTGTGAAATATCACTGTTCCCCAGGCAGCCATTCTTTTTATTGAACTACAGAGTATCCCACCTAGATTAAGTTATTTGGTTTGCAGGGTCTTCATTATTTCTAAAATAGTGGTCGCCCATTACTGGAAGTGTCAAACTATACTTACCTTAAGGGAAGTTACCACCTGAATTATGACCACTTGTGCATATGAACACATCATAGAGACAGTCCTATTCAGACTTCTACTTTCAAAATTGTTCAGAGGGTGTAAAGAGCAAACCCTGCATATAAACCTTACTGAGGCACTTTATTAATGGATGCTCACTTATGTACACTAATATTGCTTTGAGTTCTGTATTTTGTTTTGATTCACGATGTATACTTTTCTCAAATGCAAATGTTGATTTCTTACGGAGACACTTGTACATTTCAGTCTGTACATTTCCACCTTATTTATAGCTATCAAGACATTGAGGACTTTAAACTCAAACCTATCTATGACATTTGCATCTTGAGAATTTGCTACTCTGTTTGCTCATATGTTTGTGTATTAAGATTCTTAATAAAAGGGGCATAGCCTAACTGGAGATGTGTGTATGCAGACGTGTCTTTGTTGAGCTCCATGTCCTGCACATCCTGAACGCTATTCTGGCACATGCTTGCCTGCAAAGAAATTGCTATTTCCGGGCTGGAGAGAGCCTTTATAGGGGTGTAGAACACTGTGCCTTGCAGCAACACGCATAGGGAGTCTGCTGTGTTAGTGAAATAATACTGTGATGACAGGGGTCGCTCTTAGAATCACTGCATACTTCACTTATTTGGGCAGTCATGGGGCCAAAACTGACCAAATAACGCAAGTATCGATTCAGCCTTAAAGGTAGATGTTAGCGTCAAGAAAAAGTGCAGTCCTTTTACAGCCACGTCAGCTGATTCCACATGGATGTCTACAGAACCATTTTATTAAATGCTTATACAAGTAGAGCCGCACTAACAGAGTGGAGAGGGTGTCAGCAGTAAGTTTTTGTTAACGTCAATGAATAATTTTCTTCATTCTCTGATCCGTCAGAACAATAACCCAGAAAAAACAGATCCTGTCTGTGGAGCCTACACCTTCCATCGGTCAGCATTTGCTCAATAATCCATCAGTATTGCTAATGGCAAAAAAAAACAACAGGATCCTATCTAAAACAGAGATGACACGTGAATGGAATATTTGCATGTCTTCTGTGTTTTCTAAACACTCCTGCTTTTGGCTACGAAATCATATGCCAATTCTGAAGGGACCATACAGGCCTTAAAGATGCTACACAGACAGGATTTGTTGTGCGTCTCATTTTTCCTTCTTTCTGACAGATCAGAAGAAGTGTCAAATAAATGATTATGTCAGCCAGGCCGAAAGCCAAAATAGTGGACCAGTCATGAAGTGGGGAGGGTGGGAACAGCATGAGAAGTCCACAGAGGGGACCTATGATGTAGTGGTGCGGTGGAAGCAGCATAAAGAGACCACAGAGTGGCCCAATGACAGGATCTGGAGGTGGAAGCAGTATGAGGAGGCCACTGAGCGGCAAAATGTAGGTGGCGGCAGCAGCATGATTAAGAGAAGGCCACGAACTGGCACAATGACAGAGACTGGAGTTGGCAGCAGCATGAGGAAGCCACAGAATCTCACAATTGCAAAGTCTGGAGTTGGCAGCAGCATCAGGAGACCACACAGCGGCACAATAAAAGAGTCTGGAGGTGGCAGCAGCAGCATCAGGAGGAGGCCACAGAGTGGCACATTGACAGAGTCTTGATGTAGTAGCAGCATGAGGAAGCCAAAAAGTGGCACAATGACAGAGTGTCGAGGTGGCCGCAGCATCAGGAGACCACAGAATGGCAAGGTGACATAGTATGGAAGTGGCAAAAGCATGAGTAGACCACAGAGTGGCACAGTGACATAGTGTGGAGGTGGCAGCAGCATGAATAGGCCACAGAGTGTCACAATGACAGAGTCTGGAGGTGGAAGCAGCATGTGGAAGCCACATAATGGCACAATGAAAGAGTCTGGAGGTGGCATCAGCATGGGTAGGCAACAGAGTGGCACAACAACAGAGTCTGGAGTTTTCAGAAGCATGAGGAAGCCACAGAGTTGCAAATGACAGAGTGTGAAGGTGACAGAAGCATTAGTGGGACACAGAGTGGCACAATGACAGAGTTTGGAGGTGGAAGCAGTATAAAGATACCACAGAGAGGCACAATGACATACTGTGGAGGTGGCAGCAGCATGAAGAAGCCACAGAATGGCTCATTGACAGAATGTGGAGGGGGCAGCAGCTTGAGCAAGCCACATAATGGCCCAATGACAGAGTGTGGAGGAGGCAGCAGCATGAGTTGGCCACAGAGTGGCACAATGACAGAGTCTGGAGTTGACAGCAGCATGTGGAAGCCACAGAATGGCACATTGACAGAGTGTGTAGGTGGCCGCAGCATGAGTAGGCCACAGAGTGGCACAATGACAGAGTCTGGAGTTGACAGCAGCATGTGGAAGCCACAGAATGGCACATTGACAGAGTGTGTAGGTGGCCGCAGCATGAGTAGGCCACAGAGTAGCACAACGACAGAGTCTGGAGGTGGCAGCAGCATAAATAGGCCACAGAGTGGCACAATGACAGAGTTCGGGAGGTGTCAGCAGCAGCATCAGGAGGAAGCCACAGAATGGCACAATGACAGAGTGTGGAGGTGTCGGCAGCAGCCGCATCAGGAAGAAGCCACAGAATGGCACAATGACAGAGTGTGGAGGTGAAAGCAGCATGAGTAAACCACAGAGTGGCACAATCACAGAGTGTGGTTGTGACAGCAGCATGAGTAGGCCACACAGTGGCACAATAACAGAGTGCGGAGGTGGCAACAGCATAAGTAGGCCACACAGTGGCACAATGACAGAGTCTGGAGGTGGTAGCAGCATGAGAATGCCACAAAGTGGCACAATGACAGAGTCTTAAGGTGACAGCAGCATGAGTAGGCCACAGAGTGCCACAATGACAGAGTCTGGAGGAGGCAGCAGCATGGGTAGGCAACAGAGTGGCACAACAACAGAGTCTGGAGTTCTCAGCAGCATGAGGAAGCCACAGAGTTGCAAATGACAGAGTGTGAAGGTTACAGAAGCAGTAGTGGGCCACAGAGTGGCACAATGAAAGAGTCTGGAGGTGGCAGCATCAGTAGGAGGCCACAGTGGCACAATGACAGAGCTTGCAGTTGTCAGCAGCATGAGTAAGCCACAGAATGGCACTATTAAAGAGTCTGGAGGTGGAAGCAGTATGAAGAGACCACAGAGAGGCACAATGACAGAGTCTGGAGGTGGCGGCAGCAGCATCAAGTGGAGGCGACAGAGTGGCACAATGACAGAGTGTGGAGGTGGCAGCAGCAGCATGAAGAAGCCACAGAATGGCCCAATGACAGAGTGTGGAGGTGGCAGCAGCATGAGTAGGCCACAGAGTGGCACAATGACAGAGTGTGGAGGTGGCTGCAGCATGAATAGGCCACAGAGTAGCACAATGACAGAGTGTGGAGGTGAAAGCAGCATGAGGAATCCACAGAGTGGCACAATGTCAGAGTGTGGAGGTGACAGCAGCATGAGTAGGCCACACAGTGGCACAATGACAAAGTCTGGAGGTGGCATCCGCAGCATCAGGAGGAGTCCACAGAGTGGCACAATGACAGATTCTGGAGTTGACAGAAGCACGAGGAAGCCACACAATGGCACAATAACAGAGTGTGGAGGTGGCAACAGCATAAGTAGGCCACACAGTGGCACAATGACAGAGTCAAGAGGTGGTAGCAGCATGAGTATGCCACAGAGTGGCACAATGACAGAGTCTGGAGGTGACAGCAGCATGAGTAGGCCACAGAGTGACACAACAACATAGTTTGGAGGTGGTAGCAGCATGACTAGGCCAAAGAGTGGCACAATGACAGAGTCTGGAGGTGTCCACAGCAGCATCATCATGAGGAAGCCACAGAGTGGCACAATGATAGAGTCTGAGGTGGCAGCAGCATGTGGAAGCCATAGAATGGCACAATGACAGAGTGTGGAGATGTCCGAAACATGAGTAGGCCACAGAGTGGCACAACGACAGAGTTTTGTGGCGACAGCAGCATGAGTAGGCCACAGAGTGGCACAATGAAAGAGTCTGGAGGTGGAAGCATCAGGAGGAGGCCACAGAGTGGCACAATGACAGAGTCTGTCGGTGGTAGCAGCATCAGGAAGCCAAAAAGTGGCACAATGACAGAGTGTGGAGGTGGCCACAGCATCAGGAGACCACAGAATGGCAAGGTGACATAGTATGGAAGTGGCAGCAGCATGAGTAGACCACAGAGTGGCACCATGATAGATTCTGGAGGTGGCAGGAGAACGAGTAGGCCACAGAGTGGCACAGTGACATGGTATGGAGGTGGCAGCAGCATGAATAGGCCACAGAGTTTGCCGCATATAACTACAGCGCTGAACGCTGAATAAAATCCGCAATACGTCAATAAAGATTTTACCACATATAACTGCAGCACTTAACGCTGAATACATTTTCTTTTCCCACCTAAATACATCAATAAAGATTTTACCACATATAGCTGTAGAGCTGAACGCTGAATAAAATTAGTTTTTCGACCGAAATACGTCACAAAAGACTTTACCGCATATTTATACAGTGCTGAATGCTGAATAAAATATATTTTTGACTGAAATACATCACTAAAGGTTTTAGCACATATAACTAAGTGCTGAACACTGAATAAAATTTGTTTTTCCACCGAAATACGTCAATAAAGATTTTACCCCTGACAACTGCAGCGCTGAATGCTGAATAAAATTTGTTTTTCGGCCAAAATACGTCACAAATGATTTTACCGCATATACCTGCAACAGTGAACGCTGAATATATTTTGTTTTTCTACCAAAATACCTCACTAAAGGTTTTACCACATTTAACTGCCAAAGTGATCACTAAATATATTTTGTTCTTGTACTGAAATAATAATAACTGCAGAAGTGAAATGCGTATATATTTTTGTTTTGTACTGAAATTGGCCACTAAACTCTTTCACCATTTTTCTTTTTGTACTGAGGTAGGCCAGTAAACACTTTTACCAGAAATAAATGCACCAGTGAAGTGCGTATATATTTTTCTTTCTGTACTGACATAGGCCACTAAAAGCTTTCAACACATATAACTGCACCAGTGAAGTGCGTATATAATTTTTTTTGTACTGAAATAGGCCACTAAACGCTTTTGCCACAAATAACTGCACAAGTGAAGTGCGTATCTTTTTTTCTTTCTATACTGACATAGGCCACTAAAGGCTTTCAACACATATGAATGCATGCAGAAGTTAACTGAGAATATGTTTTTCTTTTTGTAATGAAATAGGCCACTAAACGCTTTTACCCCAAATAACGGCATAAGTGAACTGTGTATATATTTTTCTTGCAGTACAGAAATACGTCACAAAACGCTCTCAGCACATATAGCTGCAGAAGTGAACTGCGTATATATATTTATTTTTCCACTGATATAAGCCACTAAAGGATTTTCAATATAGCACTTGCACCCCAAGAACAAATTGCTGGAATGACAGAGCTGTATAATGGCTATTTGGACCCCCGATTATCTTTCCCTGCACATGTCAATCGCTTTTCTAGCACTGTCCCTAGCGCCTTCTGACGTCTCTCCCTGCATTAAGATGCTGTGAAATGATTTCTCCCTATCCTTTCCCTGCACTTATAAATATTTTTTTCATTGTTTTGTTCACAATTAGGTTTTTCCAATTACTGTCCCTAGCGCCTTCTTACGTCTGTCCCTGCAAATAGAACGTTGGAAAATGTCTGATTCTACGATGGCCACCGTATTTATAGGGCTTTGACATTACAGGGCTGGCTGGCTGCTTATTGGCTGCATCATGCATGTCAGTCTGGGTGATCCCGCCTTCCCATACTTCTTTTCTCCATTTCCTCACATGTGCAGCAGCCATTTTAGTAAAAATGCGATTCGTTACCACGAAGCGCGAGGAAATTCGCATTCGTTGCGAATCGAATTTTTCATGAAATTCGGATCAAATTCCACTTCGTCAGCTTCGATTCACTCATCTCTACCGTTTACCTTTAGATAGATCAGAGTTTGAGATCCAATTCTGTACATGTTGGTCTGTAGTGCAGCTGGAGTGGGAGAAGGGGTTGGGTGGTCTGGGACTTTTCAGTTGGACTTGTTTACTTTTTTCATTGGATACTATCTATTGTGTGACTGATGAGATTGTAATGAAGTTGAAGTCTCTATGTCTTGGTCCTATTTCCCATTATTTAACTTTAACGTGTCACCAAAATTTTACCTGCCAGTTAAAACCAGATAGCAACACATTTTTTCTAATCTGTTTTATTTTCTGATCTGTATAAATTTTTATTCTGTTTCCTAGACATGATTATGGGGGCGGCTATCTTGCCTGAGCTGTTCTTAACAGCATTTAGAAAGCATTAAGCACATCAGCCCCCCCTTGTTTAAAGACCCTTAATGACCAGACCACTTTTTACAATTCTGCCCTACACTACTTTCACCGTTTATTGCTCGGTCATACAACTTACCACCCAAATGAATTTTACCTCCTTTTCTTCTCACTAATAGAGTTTTCATTTGGTGGTATTTAATTGTTGCTGACATTTTTACTTTTTTTGCTATTAATAAAAATTTAACGACATTTTTGCAAAAAAAAAGTACATTTTTCGCTTTCTGTTGTAAATTTTTTTTTTTAAAACTACATTTCTATATAAATTTTTCTCTAAATTTATTGTTCTACATGTCTTTGATAAAAAAAATGCAATACGTGTATATTTATTGGTTTGGGTAAAAGTTATAGCGTTTACAAACTATGGTGCAAAAAAGTGAATTTCCGCATTTTGAAGCAGCTCTGACTTTCTGAGCACCTGTCATGTTTATTCCGGTGCTAGAATGTCAGGAGAGTATAAATACCCCCCAAATGACACTATTTTAAAAAGAAGACACCCCAAAGTATTTATTATGAGATATATATTATTATGAGATATATATGAGATTTTTTTTTTTTACGTTCAGCCTCTGGGCTTGCACAGATTTCTTCATTCGCATCGATCAATGTGGATGAAAAAATCTCTGCCAAAATCAGTGACTGTGGTGCGGTGGGCTGGGCGCTAACTACCTAACAAGTAGCTAACTAACTGGCAGTGATAAGGGACCCTTAGGCCCCATTCACACGTGAGCAATTCTGTTTGCGGAACGGAATTGCGGACCCATTCATTTCTATGGGGACAGACTTTGTCCCACTCGGATCCGCACTTCCGGGTCTGCACTTCCGTTCCGCAAAAATATAGAACATGTCCTATTCTTGTCCGCAATTGCGAGAAGAACACAAGAAAAGACATTTTTTATATAGTTCTGGCAATGTGCGGATCTGCAAAATGCGGAAAGCACATTGCCGGTGTCCGTGTTTTGCGGATCCGCAGATACGTGGATCCGCAAAACACATATGGACGTCTGAATGGAGCATTACAGGGGGGTGATCAGTGAGAGGGGGGTGATCAGGGAGTCTATATGTGGTGATCAGGGTTTAACAAGGGGTTAATAAGTGAAGGGGGGTGTAGTGTGGTGCTTGGTGTTACTTTACAGAGCTACCTGGTCCTCTGGTGGTCGATCCCAGCAAATGTTTGATTTCATTTATTTAACTTCTACAGCCTGCCAGCGATTGATCATCGCTGGCAGGCTGCAGTATAACTGCAGAGCCTCGCGCCGCAGTGAACGCGAGCACGCGTGCGCACGCATTCACAGCAGATCTCGCGTCTGCGTTAGGTGGTCCTGTAGCGGTTAATAAAATTGTTTTATGGCAGCCACATGGACCATAGACACAATCGTCAGGAGGGTACCTCATTGACTTCTATGGGAGAGTTTTCTAAGCATGCTCTGTGACCTGTGCAAAGGTCCTTGTACAAGGCAAGAATAGATAAGTTCTGACAATCACCTAATTTGAATAGAGGATCTTGTGTTAGGCCGATTTCAAACTTCAGTTCAGGAAACCAGTTAAGCAAGTTCATGGCTTATATGGCCAGCTCCTCTAATGCTCCGCCGCCTATTCTGGAGATGTCTACTCTGAACAGACAGCTTATGTACACAGTGTTTGAGATTTTGCCCGTCTTTCATCAGTTTTATTGTGGTCTTTATAGCTCCAAAATGAGCAAATTCAAAAAGGAAATATAAAATGGATATTTGGTGTGACCACCATCAATTCTTCTAAGTGCACTTGCACATAGTTTTTGAAGGAACTCTGCATGGAGGTTGTTCCAAATATATTGCAGAACTAACTACAGTTAGTGGTTGTGGATATAGGTTTACTTAAATCCGTTTGTCTCTTCATGCAGCTGAGCAGGAATACTAAAGAGCACATCCAGTTAGTATATCAGCACGAAAGCATACAGATGGTCCAGGCGATCACATGAGTGCAGCAGAAAAAGCTGACTTGGTGGCATGACAGGGGGTACGGGCTGCTAAAATGATCTTGCTTCCACAGGTTAAAAGACAGAGGGATTTTAGTAAAAGCCCAGAGAACCCCTTTAAGGTACCAATTACACACACAAATATAAATTATGGGGGAGATTTCTTAAGACTGGTGTTTTCCAATCTAGTCTCAAGACTAGTTTGGCGCTTTGTCTGGCAGGCTGTGCGAGAGACGTACAGTAAGTCTACACCAGCTCTGTTGCTGGTGTACAGTTAAGCCAGTTTCTATGCCAAAAACCAGCATGGAAAATTATAAATGAGCTCTATGTCTACCCAGTTTTTATTGGGTGGGGATACACCCCACTCTAATATTCTAGAAAGCGTGATGGCTTTAAAATAATTTTCAATATCAGGGAGCTCCGTCCCTCTGTCCTTCCCATGTCTGGTTAGGATCTGGTATTTCAGCCTATTTTGCTTCCCCTGCCATATAAATTTTAGTATATGTTTTTTTTTTATCTTTTTAAAGAATTTCTGAGGAATTTCTGTAGGGAGGACCTGGAAAAGGTAAAGGATTTTAGGAAGGATGGTCATTTTTATCAGGTTGATTCTACCAAACAGTGACAGCCACAATGAGTCCCAATCATTTAGCTGGATTTCTATAGCTTTTAGTAGTGAGATAAAATTGTTTTTGTAGACTTCCATGTTATTAAGGCCAATGTTAACCCCTAGGTACTTAAAGAACTGAGGGGCTGGTTTTTAGTATCTAAGTTACATTAAACATTTCAGACTTGCTTAAGTTGATTTTAAAATCAGAAACCTTGTTAAAAGCCTCAAATTCTTCGGATCAGGAACCCGATAACTAAATTGTCCTTGAAAAGATCTCATCATATTAATCTGATGCTAAAGTTCCTGCCCAAATGTGACGTTAAAACCCCTATATCAAGTTTCATATCACATAATTGGCATAATCTCTTAAAAATTGTAGACGAAAAAAAACTCCTGGGGAGAACCCCTGTTGAGGACTTTTTTTTTTTTTACAGACAATAGCCTTATCTCCCTAGCAGAGTTTGAAAAAGTGTTTGGTCATATGGCTATCTCCACCAAACAACACAAGAAACAGGCAGAACTTTTGGAAAAGTGGTACGTGGAACCCACTGACCGGGCAACAGATAATGTACTGACATCCCTCCTCCGCAAAAATGCAGTCCAAGGCCATCTGGTATCCAAATTCTATAAATTGGAATAAGTGGAATAAAGAACTTAGGTCACAACTTAACAGTACGCAAACAGAACATATATTGAACAAATCCCTAACTGTCTCTAGATCCTATATATATCAAGAGATGCAGTACAAATTAGCGTCTCACTGGTAAAAAAAAAACCAACCCTGATGCACAGGATCAATCAGGACATCCCAGACAGCTGCTGGAGGTGTGGGAGAGGTGTCGGCACTTATGTCCATATTTGGTACAGTTGTGCACATATCACCCCCTTTTGGGAAACAATTAATAAAATAGCTAATGAGGTGTTTAAGATTGAGTCTGTATTTACAGAGAAGCTGATCTTTTTTAATATTTTTGATATAACCCATGCTTATATAAAAGCTGAACTGTGTACACATTTCCTAAACGGTGCAAAGATCATTATTCCAAGAAAATGGTTACAAGAAGACCCTCCAACGATCAAAGAATGGTTCCTGGAAATCCAGAAAATACAAAGCTTTGAGAAGCGCAGATGGACTGTAGCGCTATCCTTACAAAAGTATGAGAACATCTGGCTTAAATAGACAGAATATCTAACACCTGAGAAAGCCGCTCTATTACTAACATTGTTGGCTTAAATGTACACATTATTTTATTTAAAATGATGCGATAAAATGTACTATCTGGAACATTATTAATTTGACTGGTACCTTCTTTCCCTCCCCCACCCCCTTTCCCCTTTTCTCACCTCTCCCCCCCCCCCCCTCACCTTTCCTTTCCCTGTTTGTCTTTGTATTACTGTTCCTTTGTTGGATAAACATGTTAAATTTCTTACATGGATATATATGTAATTTCCTTGACTTATGACAATACTGTTAGAATGTGATTTGATTGGAGTGAAGTAAGTCCAAGGCTTAGCTACTACAATACCGCCAATAAATAAACTAAATTTACAGGAAAATTATAAATGAGCTGGGCCTACTGTCCCACCCGCTTCTCCACCCACGTGCACCCCTTTTTCTCTCTGCAAATTGAATGAACAAGAGAAATCAAATCAATATTTGATGTGACCACCCTCTGTCTTCAAAACAGCATCAATTCTACTGGGTACACTTATACACAGTTCTTGACGAAAATTGGCAGGGAGGTTGTTCCAAACATCTTTGACTGCAGATCTTCTGTGGATGTAAGCTTATACAGATCCTTCTGTCTCTTCATCTAATCTCAGACAGCTTTGATGATGTTGAGATCAGAGCTCTGTGACGGACATATTCTCACTTCCGGGGCTCCTTGTTCTTTAAGCTGAAGATAATTATTAACCTCTTAAGGACACAGGACGTACATGTACGCCCTTTGTATTTCCAATCACAGCCATGCAGCGGCCGGTGATCGGAACAAGGTGCCTGCTGAAATCATTCAGCAGGCACCCTGGTACAATGCCGAGGGGGGCCCTGTGACTCCCCATATTGGAGATCGCTGCAAACCACAGGTCAATTCAGACCTGGAGTTTGCAGTGCTTTCGGAAGTTTCTGATCACCTTTTTTTTGTTACCTTGCCTCAAAAAAAGTGTAATATAGAGCAACCAAAAATCATATTTACCCTACAATAGTACCAAGAAAACTGCCACCTGTAGGGGTGCATCAGGGGGGCTTCAAATGTGACATGGCGTAAATAAACCAGTCCAGCAAAATCTGCCTTCCAAAAACCATATGGCGATCCCTTCCTTCTGTGCCCTGCCAGTTGGCCATACAGCTGTTTATGACCACATGTGGGGTGTTTCTGCAAACTAAAGAATCAGGGCAATAAATGTTGAGTTTTGTTTGTCTGTTAACCCTTGCTTTGTTACTGGAAAAAATGGCTTTAAATGGAAAATTTGCAGAAAAATTGAAATTCTGGAATCTTATCTACATTTGCCATTAACTCTTATGGAACACCTAAAGTGTTAACAATGTTTGTTAAATCAGTTTTGAATACCTTGAGGGGTGTACTTTCTTAGATGGAGTCACTTTAGGGGTGCATCAGGGGGGCTTCAAATGGGACTTGGTGTAAATAAACAAGGGTTAACAAAGTTTGTAAAATCAGTTTTAAATACCTTGAGGGGTGTTGTTTCCAGAATGGGGTCATTTTTGGGTGGTTTCTATTATGTAAACCTCACAAAGTGACTTCAGACCTGAACTGGTCCTTAAAAAGTGGGTTATGGAAATTTTCCGAAATTTTTAAGATTTGCTTCTAAACTGCGAAGCCTTGTAACATACCTAAAAAATAAACTGGCATTCCCAAAATGATTCAAACATGAAGTAGACATATGGGGAATGTAAAGTAATAACTATTTTTGGCGGTATTACTATGTATTATAGAAGTAGAGAAAATGAAACTTGGAAATTTGCAAATTTTTCCAAATTTTGGGTAAATTTTGATTTTTTTAATAAATAAAAGTGAAATTTTTTACTCCATTTTACCAGTGTCATGAAGTACAATATGTGACGAAAAAACTATCTCAGAATGGCCTAGATAAGTAAAAGCGTTTTAAAGTTATTCACACATAAATTGACACTGGTCAGATTTGCAAAAAATGGCCTGGCCCTTAAGGTGAAAATGAGCCCGGTCCTTAAGGGGTTAAAGAGGTTTTCCAGGATTTCAATATTGATGATCTATCCTCAGGGAAGGTCATCAATATCAGATCGGTGGGGGTCTGACACCCTGCACCCACACTGCTCAGCTGTTTAAAGAGAAGGCCATACTCCGTGTGACCGCTGCCTTTCCTTCATTTTTACATGCTCGCCATCGACATCTCAGCGGTGAGCAGTTGCAATTACAAGCCGTCCCATTCACTTCTATAAGACGGTTTGTTCCTATTCACTTGTATAGAAAACAGCCGTCCCAGAGAAGTGAACGGATAGCTTCTTGTAATTACACCTGCTTGCCACTGCAATGTTGTTGGCAAGCAGGTAAAAAATGAAGGGAAGGCAGGCCTTCTTTTCAACCAGCTGATTGGTGGGGGTGCAGGGTGTTGGACCCCCACCAATCTGATATTGATGACCTATCGTGAGAATAAGAGGCTTCAGCGAATTGAGCTTCAGATCATAGATCCGAAGTCGAGTAGTTCAAAAACTTAATTGGAAAGCCTTTTTCCGTACAGCATTGAAAGGTATTGGCTTCATGGAGGAAAATTTTGTCTCGTGCGAAGCTGAACAAGACTTCGGTAAATAACATCAGTATTTAAAGTTACCATGGTACCAGCCAGTACCAAACTTGACTTTGGATTCCAATTTTAAAATGTTTTTTTAAATAAGCACATAGGAATACTGAAGTCATTGACAGAAGTCTTGCGCAACTTTGGGCGAGGCAAAGTTTTCCTCCACGGAGCCAATAAATTTTAATGCTGTAGAGAAACGGCATTTCAAACGAAGTGTTTGAATGAATCCACTTTGTATCTATGATCCGAAGCTCAATTCGCTCAAGGCTAGTCATCAATATTAAAATCCTGGAAAAACCCTTTAATGATATTGGCTGTATGTCCAGGATTGTTGTCCTGCTGAAGAATACATTTATATTTAAACTACTATCACTTCTATTTTTGAAAGCATTCTAAATTTGCAGCCTTTTTTCCAAAACTTTTTGCACAGTACTGCATTCTGTCCAAAATGTTACTCAATAAACAATATGTTAGAATGGTCCTAAATTTAGCATATAAAATGTGTTATGTATTTAAAATAGTGCCACAAAGTCCCTCCGCATGTCTCCAGATCTGCTCCAGTAATGGTAGTGCTTGCAGTGTCATTTATTTACCATAGAGACGCAAATACATACACATCATGTGCAAATTTTAAAAGAAGCATCATGCTTTGGACTGCAGATGGACACAGAAAATGATCTATGGTGAAAGCAGGTGATCACCCGTGCCAGCAACATCACAGGCTTGGAACCTGTTGTAAAATCGAAGGAAAAAACAGATATTAGTAAATTTTTCTCTATGTATTCATTTGCTTGACTTAAGTAGGAAATAAATAAATGCAGCATTCAAAATAAAACAAAATGTAATGCAGCATCCATAGGGAAATACCTATAGAACTAAACATTTCATTCAAAATGATTGATAAATGGATTCTGGAATACAACACAAGCATATTTTAGATTACTCTTCTCTCCCTGTTTCTTTTTCAAGATTTTTCTGCTTAGAAGCCTTTTCAGGTTTACAATTATTCCTTTATGGTAAACCTAGCTCAACTCGGGGCTGTTCGCAAGAAGCACTGTGATGAGAAAAATAATTGACAAAGGATTAAAAAAAAAAAAGAAGGAAAACAGGCTGTGGCTGCGAGTGGAGATGATTCCATAATCCTTATGAATCACTCATTATTGCTAGTTAATGAATTATTACTGTGATATTGTACAAGGCAGCCTCCTAATCACCACTGTCCATTGAGAATATCAAGGCAGTGTATGTTGTAGTAAGTATTCGGATCTCATCCCACTGGCTTCTTATTAGCATACATCCAGCAGAAAATCAAGAAAACAGAACAGTATCTACAGCATAATTTAATGTGTTTTTTTCTGCAGGCTTATTATTTTTTTAGACATTAGCAAGCAGAAAGCATGCAAATTAAGCAACATCTAGTTTATATCATATCAATTACACCAATGAAATTATGTCTGTTAATTTGTTTTAATTCCAACAAGATGTTTTAGAGTTTAATGCTCCCGTCTTCATCTTTGTCTTTATGTGTCTGAAATCAAATCATCGGCGCTGCTTGCAACATTTCGTAAATCTTTAGCTGAGCACCACTAATTGGAATAAAGCAGAATTTAGTTAGCTAATAGCATTTGAATCTCGGAATTATGGATTCAATCATTTATGCTGGAGCAATTAAAATGCACTTAATGCAACATTTGAAAATAACGTACCCCTGAAAGCAAGCAGGCAGAAGTAAAATCTAGCACTTTTTTCGATAATACTTGACACCATGATAGATTTCTATTGATATTGATATTTTTTTATTTATTTTGCAATAATTGCAGAGATATGTAGGTCTTGTGTTGAGGTCTTGTGTTGCCCGTATAGCTGACAATAGAGCATAAAGTTTTGCCTCCATCCAAACCTAAGGTCTCAGGTGAATTTTAAGCTTTAATTATTCAGCACAGAGATCTTTCTCCTTTCCCTTTTAAAATGATAGTCATGCTGTTAGGCATAACAATTGTTCATGAGTGAGAGCTGCTTATTGTCCCTCTTGATTTTGCCTCTAAGGCAAGCTTCTTACTCAGCTGAGGTCAAGGGTCACCTGCTAAATCATGCATACCCAGAATCCCATGTGAATTATGCAGTTGACAAACTGCCGCTAATGATTAGTAAAACCTGCATTAAAACCCTGGCACCAAATTGATATTACTTGAGTGATGGATTACACCTCTAATGAGCGGATTATTGCCACAAGTGACCTTGCTGACTGAAAAGAGTGTTTCAATAAAACTAACATCTTTCAGTATCTCATGTCACTGTAGAACTTCAATATACTAGCTATTTGTAGCCATGTAAAATTGACGGGTTTCTGGAGCAAAACAATATCTTTAGAGATGACAAGATAAAATAGCAAAGATGCCACTGAATTCAGGTTCTTGGGCACAACAACTAATTAAAGGAGTAAGGAAATTTGGTAAAGAACTTGGAATATTCTACCTAGATAGAGAACTAAACATTTTATATATTATATAGGGTTTGAGGATAGTGAATTCATTTTAGCTTTGACTAAAGCCAAGAATATTGATAATTTGTAGCCACACTCAGAGATCGATAATAATGAGTACTATTGAGTGAAGTGAAGCATTCGAAACGGAATTCAGACTGAACTTTAGGAAAACTTCAATTTGCAACTAATCCAAATCTCAGCATGCTTCGTGGTAACTAATCAGTTTTTCCTAAAATGGCATCTGCACATGTTATAAAGTGAAAGTAAGAAACCCAGCAAAGCGAGATCACGCATAATGCCGTGCAGCCAACCAATCCGCAGATAGCCATCCCCTTTGATATCACAGCAACATAAAAGCCTCATCCTGCACGGTCTCCGCCATTGTCCTGTGAGTTGAGCATATGGAGAGATGTGGCAAGTGCTAGGGACAGTGTTGCTGAAAATGATTAGTAGAAGAATATTGGAGAGGGAGAGTGCAGGGAGACTTATTCAGTGTCTGTTTATTTATTTATTGCTACATTTACTTATTCCTATACCAAGAAGATGGAAGCCTTTAGTATTCCAGTGCCAGTGTGCCAACCAGTACCATTTAGTCTGCACCCCTTAGAGGGGCCAGGTGTTAATGATGACCATCCTGATATTTTGCCGGCTTTACTTCTTCCAAATCATCCTTCAAAGTCTCCATGTCCTAGAATAGTCAGCAAGATACAGAGAGAGGAGGAGCTTGATGTTCCTGATTACATATTCTCATCCATATTAGATGATGTGGAAAAGGACGAAAAGCAGATGGCAGAAGAAATGCTCCTACTTGTAGGGCAGGAGAGCACTGGGGTTGAAGAAGTGAGTATGCCAGAGCTGATTAATATTCAGTTTTTACTGTCAAAAAACCTGCAGAAGATTTCAGGCCACAATAGCAATAATATGCATATTGTCCCTCACCTAAATAGCCAAACCCCATACTAGCAACAGCCCCTTTTTAAAGGTGCCACACGGCCATTAACAATGAAGAAGGACTATACATTGTGGTCTTCATTATTAAATGAAAGCCAGCTGCGGGCTAATTGGCTGAGTGATTCTCCAGAGCAGCATTGCCACAACCCTCCCACAGCACGGCCTCTCCATGGCTCCATGACCCAGGCTGTACCCTAAGGCAGAGTGGCCTGGGTATACCTGATTTATAGCGATTTGAGATTAATTAATTAATTTGGAACAAATGAAATTCCTTGGCTAACTTTGGCGAAATTGCCAAATTAAATTTTTTCATACCTTCGCTCACCTCTACTGCTCACACTATGGGAAACATTTATCACAGCCTGGTGGCATACGCCAGGCTATGATACCCAGGTGCGCTGTTGGATGCTGCACCTAATTTACAACAACACATATGCCTCTGGCAGTCCGTGCACCTCAACTGAAATCTATGCCAGCTCCTGGCTGGCATAGATTTCAGTTTTTTCCTACGCCAGAATATTGGCATAGAATATGATAAATGAGATGGGGCCGCTGGCCCTGGCCCTCCCTTCCACACCCTAACTATGACCCCTTTTCAAGAAAGATTTTGAAGACATTGAGAAAGATGCAAACATGCAGTGGCCCATTGTACATAGTGGACCTACCGTATGTGTCAATGCAGCAACTGAGAAGGAAGGCACAATAAATATGGTCTACAGCTATCTTTAACAAGTACATTGAGCAGCTAACTCTCCTAATAATTCAAGGCATCCCTCAAATTAAGCAAAGGCCTGATTGCCCTTGGATTGGGTAATGTACTGTCGGTTAGTGGGCTGCATTAAGTTTTAAGACCGGTTTATTGGCCTGTATTTGTGGGAGGGGCGATTATGACTATATCTGGCCTGGCGTCCCCTCCCACAGTGAACGTCGTTTCCAGCATATGGTGTGGGAGCTCTACATACCGTCCTCAGGGAGCAACAAGGGCGCAGTGCTACAAGGCAGTTCCAGGCCCGACTTTCTACGGTCCAGATAAGTAGCTGCCTCATCCAGCAGCATCGTTGCTTTAAGTCCGGCCGGTGGTGTCGGCTCCCTGGGTAAGGGGGAGCAGCACCACATCGGAGCGGTCTGCCAGGGAGACTCACTCTTCTTCCCACACGGCATGACACGTAGGGTGCAGGGTACAGCGTGTGCTCGAACAATAAAGTATTGCACAGGCCGCTGTGCTGTTAGACAGGCAGGGGGCAAGGGGCGGACAAATTAGGCTTCAGCATGTTGTTTCTATCCAGGGGGTGCACAGGTGAATTCACTCAGCAAGGGGGAGTAGTAAGGTTCAGGAAGGGTGTGTGTTTAAAAAAAAAAGGGTGTTATAAAATAAATGAAAGGTCTGAAAATATTTTTTTTTTTAAATAAAACATTACATTTATTATGGGGAAGGGACATTGAGTCTAGTGTTCTAGACAGGGTATGTTAGGCTTCTTAATATGGCTTTAGTGTAAGATTACACTATGTGGAAAGCACGTCACAGGAGTCGCTTACAGGGGTCACTCGGCCACTTATTCAGATCTGCTCTGCAGCTGGCTGTCATGTGTTTTCCAAAATATAGTTCCTCACGCAGAGCTACTAGTGAGGTGGGGTGCATAGGATGCATGGTGTCTGTTTTAGTCAGTCTCTCTTCCCGCACTATTCAGGCATGCACTCACCTCTACCCCTCGCTCTGATCTGCTGGCTGGGTTCCACAGACACGCATAGTTGTGGCTCTGGCGCCCTCTATGGGGCCACAGCTGGAAGTGCAGGGCAGAGTGTGAGTTCATCAGTTCGCCATGATACCACGTTAGTGGCATTGGTAAAGATTAAAGGGTTTCTTACATTTATCTCTCCAGGATCAAGTGTTTATATATGTCTTGATGTTCAGGCGATTGCTGACTTTCCATGTGGGACCACTTTCTCAGGCATTGGTATGGTATTTCTCTTTTATTCCAGAGGTATACAGTAATTCTCCTAGTTTCCTGAGGTCACGTCGAACTTGGGTTTTGCTGCCCTTTTTTGGCCCCCGCTGGCTAGCTGGTGGGTGGCCGAGTGAGGTTGGTTGATCCCGGGTTCCACAGATTTCAGCGTTGTTTGAATTTTATCCTATAATGGCAACTGTGTATGCAGGGGGTCGGGAATAGGCTGGTTACATGATGTATGTTTATGTCAATGTCGCGGTCATGGATATTTGATTAACGGCTTTTGTTAGGGGTCAGGTGCTTCGCTCGTTACTACACCAAATTTATTACACACGTTCGTGTACTCAAATCCAAAATATTGCAGCCGATGCCCTGTCCCGAGCTAATTCTCTTTCACAAGTTTCCCGAAGCGGACGTCTACTGTGCCACAATGCCTCGGTACACTACACTACTTCCAATCCAATTTCCCTGGCTGCAGCTCACTCGTTGGTAGCCAAATCGCAATTGGAGGTTGTAATAAAGCTCTTTGATCAAGTTTGTTGTCCTTTTTGGCCCCCTTCAGCCGTCCCTTCAGCGTCGCGGTTCCGGCATAATTCTAACCGCTTTTAGGTATACAGTAGGTAGGGGTGATTCCTTCATGTTTAGCCCCGACCACAAGTTTTAAGGCCGATTTATTGGCCTCTATTTGTGGGAGGGGAGATTATGACTATATCTGGCCGGGCGTCCCCTCCCACAGTGAACGTCGTTTCCAGTGTACCCACCCTACCCACCCTTACTTTCACTATCTCACACTAGGGGATGCCCCCCTTCAGGTGTCCCTTAAGCGTCGCGGTTCTGGCATAGTTCTAACCGCTTTTAGGTATCCAGTAGGTAGGGGTCATTTCTTCATGTTTAGCCCCGACCACAAGTAATAGTTATACTAATTGTGGAAACTTTATTATTTTTTTTTAATCCAGGAAGAGGATCATGGTCCTATTAATTTTTCTCAGGTCACACCATTGTGCTCATGTGATGATTGTTAGTATAAATTTAGTATTGAGTTTTAACAGTTTCCGATCTTCACTGTCTTGTTTTCCTTTATAGTTTTTAGGGTGATTATTGACCTTCAAACGATTAACAGTGATTCCTATTAAGTAAATGGGAACTGAGCTGTAGTACTGACAACAGGCACCAAACAGCACATGGAGCTGTGGTGTTCCAGTTCCATACTTAGGAATATATACAGGCACAATACACTAATCATCCATTTACTTTGTGGAACTGCGGCTGCAGGTAAAAAAGTTAATCAGTGGAGGTTCCGTGTGTTGGACCCTTAGCAATCTGATATTGATGAGTTATCCTTTGGGTAGGTCATCAATATTGTATTCCAGCAAATCCCCTTTCAACTAAAAATTTCTTATTTATTACATTTGGAAAAATTTGTGACTGTATTATCACAGCAAAATGACAGGTTATGTGGTTTTAGATACAAAGGGCAATTACGATAATATACAAAATAAATACAGGCACAATACACTTTTCATCCCCGATATCAAAATCACTTTCCTAGCATTATGTAGGTGCCCCTCAAACCACCAGAACAACTCTGACTCATTAAAGTATTGATTCCACAAACCCAGTAGAACATTGCCCAGAACATCACACAACCTCTGCTGGCTTGCCTTCTTTCTTTAGTGCATCTTGGTTGCATCTCTTACCCAGGTTAAGTGACATACATGCACTCAGATGTCCACATAATGTAAAAGAAAATGAAATTATTTAGACCAGGCCCCCTTCTTCCATTGCTTTATGATTCAGTTCCGATGCTAACTTGCCCATTGTAGTTAGTTTTAGCAATAGGCAGTAGAAATGGCCCGAACTATTCGCCGGCGAACAGTTCCCGGTGAACATAGCTTGTTCGCGTTCGCCTCGGCAGCCGAACATATCCAATGTTCGGTCCGCCCCCTATACATCATCATTGAGCAAACTTTGACCCTGTACCTCACAGTCAGCAGACGCATTCCAGCCAATCAGCAGCATACCCTCCCCCCCAGACCCTCCCACCTCCTGCACAGCATCCATTTTAGATTCATACTGAAGCTGCAGTCTTAGTGAGAGGAGGGAGAGTGTAGTTGCTGCTGATTTAATAGGGAAATTGATAGCTAGGCTAGCTTATTCAGTGTCCACTCCAGTCCTGAAAGACTCATCTGATCTCTGCTGTAAGGACAGCGTCCTGATAGCACCCCAAAAAGCCCTTTTTAGGGCTGCTACATTAGTCTGCTTTTTCTTTTTTTTCTCCATATATATATTGCAGTTGCCTGGCCTGCCCATGTGTGAGGAGCTGCAGGCCCACAGACTGTAGTGTGCCCACTGCCAGTGTCCACCACTCATACCGGGTGGCACAGGACTTGGCATCAAAAAAAGGCATTTAATTTTTACCCTTTAATCTAAGGTTAGTTGCCTGCCAGAGTGTGTCAGGCTAACTTCCACTGACTGTAGTGTGCCCACTGCCAGTGCCCACCACCACTCATACTGGGTGGCACAGGCATTTAATTTTTACACTTTAGTCTAATTTCAGTTGCTTGCCTGCTGCCAGTGTGTGTCAGGCCGACTTCCACAGACTGTAGTGTGCCCACTGCCAGTGCCCACCACCACTCATACTGGGTGGCACAGGCATTTAATTTTTACACTTTAGTCTAATTTCAGTTGCTTGCCTGCTGCCAGTGTGTGTCAGGCCGACTTCCACAGACTGTAGTGTGCCCACTGCCAGTGCCCACCACCACTCATACCGTGTGGCACAGGCATTTAATTTTTACACTTTAGTCTAATTTCAGTTGCTTGCCTGCTGCCAGTGTGTGTCAGGCCGACTTCCACAGACTGTAGTGTGCCCACTGCCAGTGCCCACCACCACTCATACCGGGTGGCACAGTAGCTTACCGATAAATAAGGCATTTCATTTTTACACTTTAGTCCGGATTGGGTACGTAACAGGGATTAAACTGATAGGAATAGTACTAGTTAAGACACCACTCATATAGGGTGTCACTGCACATTGCTCTGTGCACGCGCAGTACCCCAATTTGGGAGTAAGAGGACCGACCAGGCTGCTTTTTCCATCTCCCGGTTCCTAAAATCAATTCAGTTTCGTGTATGAGAGTTTGGTCTGTCACTGTCACCTACATTTTTTTTCACAAAAGGCAATCCCTGATATGGGACGTAACAGGGATTAAACTGATAGGAATAGTACTAGTTAAGACACCACTCATATCGGGTGTGACAGTAAATTGCACGGTGCAGACGCAGTGACCGTGGATTAAAACAAAAGGGAGGGAGCCAGCGTTTTTTTTTACCATCTCCACGTTTGAAAAATCAATTCAATAGATGGACCCCAGATTGGGGACGTAACAGGGATTAAACTGATGAGAATAGTACTACAGAAAATACCACTCATATCGGGTGTGAGAGTAAATTGCACGGCGCAGACGCAGTGACCGTGGATTAAAACAAAGGGGAAGGAGCCAGCGTTTTTTTAACCATCTCTCCGTTCGAAAAATCAATTCAATTGACCTTTCGGGGACCCTTGGTGTTGTACGTGGCTGGGTGGAGGAAGAAACCTTCAATGACATCACCGGGACATGGCTAGCTTGGTATCCAACCTTGTGCAAATGAGGAGTTTGCGGTTGTGCAAATGGACTGTTTGCGGTTGTTTGCGGTGCATTAAAAGGGGAGTTTGGTCTATCAATGTCTGTGAAGCGGGCGTAACCCTTACACTACCTGATCGATACAACATCATACCTGATCGTATACACACACTGGATGTTTTAAAGCATGTTATTCCAAACAATTTAGGAATGTTACGTGATTTATGCCCTTTATGGATTAAAACCCGACTCTGCGTCCACTACGTAATTTTCCATGGGAGTTTTGCCATGGATCCCCCTCCGGCATGCCACAGTCCAGGTGTTAGACCCCTTGAAACAACTTTCCCATCACTATTGTGGCCAGAAAGAGTCCCTTTGGTTTTTAAAATTCACCTGTCTATTGAAGTCTATTGCGGTTCGCCCGGTTCGCCTGTTCGCGAACATTTGCGGAAGTTCGCGTTCGCCGTTCGCGAACTGAAAATTTTATGTTCGCGACATCCCTAATAGGCAGTGGTCAACATAGGTGGAGCCCCATACACAACTAGATGTCTTGCACTGTGTGTTCTGATACTTTTGTTTCACAGCCAGCATTAACTTTCAGTAATTTATGCTACAAAAGCTCCTCTGTGGGATTCGACCAGACAAGATAGTCTCCAATAAGCTTTAGGCGCCCATGACCATGACACTGGTTCACCGAATCTCCTTCCTTGGGACACTTTTGATAGCTACTAACCACTGCATAACTGGAACACCCCACAAGGAGATGCTATAATCCAGTCATGTAGTTCTTGGCCCTGGTCAATATCACTCAGATCTATGCACATGCTCATTTTTCCTGCTTCCAACACATCAACTTCAAGTTCACTATTCACTTGCCACACGTATCACATCCCCTGGCAAGTGGAAATTTAATTAGATAATCATTACAATTCACTCCACCTGTCAATGGTGTTGTTAATGCTATAGCTGATTAATAAATATGACAGTATATTGGACTTAGGGGCAACTATATCAGTGTGTAATACAGTAAATGTATAGGAACCTATTGCATTTATACTGGACATAATTCTGATTCAGAACGTCTGTGCACTTTTTGAGACTTGTGCCACTGTGGTTGCACACTGTGAGTCACAAAGAAAAAATCTCTTTTATTATTAGCTCACACCTCAATTAATGCAATGCATAGATAAACACTTAAATAGTTCATAAAATGCCTAGAAAAAATAATGACAATGTTCAAGCAGTGACAAACAATGGCCAAATTAATTGTGCCATACAGTGCCCAATAAATAATACATAAAATGGTCAGATGCCTCACACTGAACAGATACTTAGCTATATACAGCACCCATATAGTATAAATATTACTGTATACTGTCTATACCTTTAGAGCATAATAAAATAACATATAAATCGTGTCTAGTGTACCATTATCAAAAAGTGCTACACGGGTTTACCAACAGTCCCATGTAATACCTATACAGGGCTATTTGATGCCGCTCACCTGTTCTTGCTACTCAGTGTCTGGATCCAAAAGTAATTGTAAGTTGCAAAATGAAGTACTATTTAAATATATAACAGCCATGTATGATATATAACTGGCAGTCTGGTTACATTGTTCATTTTGTGGTTGGTTTAGTGGGATTGTGAAAGGCTTGACTTTCACTTGTCACATAAAAAGTAAATCAAGTGCATCCATTAAGTAAATTAGTTTTCTCATTGCCAACTTAGAGCTTATTTATTATTGATAGATTTAATTCTGCTAATATGAAGAACGCATTAAGGAAGTGTTTATTCATTATTGATGGAAAGTAACACAACTAAACAGATAAGCACACTTCTCCCTTTGTTTTTTCTCTGCCTGGGTCATGACTTAGCCAAATGCTGTCTATAATATTAACATTCAAAGTCATATCAAATTATACAATATAATATAATATAACCTTTGGAATATGCCACATACAAAAGGTGCACCCTCAAAATAAGCACTATGCGGCTTGTAATGTTGTCTCATGAACATTGCAAGACTGAAGAAAATCAGAAAGTCTAAAATGTTGATACTAAGGATAAGCAAATTAATTCATAACTAACCTAATCTGTCACGAATTTCACAAAGATTTGTCCGCCAAACAAATCAGAAGTTTTTCTGATTAAATACTTAAATAATTCTACCACATTTCAAATCCATAACACACATTACAGTTAGGTCCATATATATTTGTACAGAGACAACATTTTTCCGATTTTTGTTCTGTACATTACCACAATGGATTTTGAACAAGTTCAGGCTTTCAGCTTTAATTCAGTGGGTTGAACAGAATTATTGCATAAAAATGAGAGGAACTAAATAGTGATAAGTGAGCATGCTTGGTCAATTACCGGTTTGGCTCGAGCATCGCTATGCTCGGCCCATGGCGGTAGTTGGCCGAATACCACGTGTGCTCAAGCGAAATGCTTGAGTCTCCTCCCTGCACGTTTGGCGCCTCCTAAGCAGCCAATTAATGTGAAGGTAAGTAATGCCCTTCAGGGTAATGACATAGCCATGTTAGCTAATGGCATTACACTGATTGGCTGGCCGGAACGCGTCATCGGGTGCAATATAGCACCCGATGACACATGTTCGGCTCAGTCAGCGTCAGGGAGAGAAGAGCGTAGGCAGAGAAAGATAGTGTGTGAAGTGAAATTTAACAGATTTTATTAGAAACAAGATTTGCAAAGACCCAAAAGTCCTTTTAAGGACTACAGTGTGTGTGTGTTTGAGAGCAGTAATATATTTTTAGTACCTGTGCTCAATTGATCAGTCTCAGGGACGACCGTGCTGAGGAAGAGACACAGTGCAGGGAGAAAAATCGCTGTTTTTACAACTACCTAAAGCTTTTTATGCAACCAATAATCCTTTTAGTGTGTGTGTTTGACAGCAGAAATATATTTTTCTTTAATACCTATTAGTGACATATACTGTACATCATCCAAAGACTGTGTATTTTTGCGTAAATTCACCTAATCAGTGCCACATTTATTGTCAATAGTGTGTGTGTTTAATCCCCATCCGTGACATATATAGTCCTCCATCTGCAAAAAAAAAATTGGGGGGGAAATTTAACTAATTTGTTTCACATCTGTGTGTGCGGTTAATCCACATCCATGACATTTACTGTATTCCATCCGCAAACTATTTTTTTTGGGAAAATTGAAATAATTTGTGTCACATCTTTGTGTGCGTTTAATCCACATCCGTGACATATACTGTACTCCATCCGCAAACTATGTTTTTGGGGTAAATTTAACTAATTTGTTTCACATCTGTGTGTGTGTTTAATCCACATCCGTGACATATACTGTACTCTGTATGTTTTTGGGGGAAATTTAACAAATTTTTGCCACATCTGTATGTGCGTTTAATCCACATCTGTGACATATACTGTACTCCATCCACAAACTATGTTTTTTGGGGAAATTGAAATAATTTGTGCCACATCTTTGTGTGCGTTTAATCCACATCCGTGACATATACTGTACTCTATCCGCAAACAATGTTTTTTGGGGAAATTTAACAAATTTGTGCAACATCTAGTCTCCATAGTGTGTGGCTTTCTGTGTCAAATACTGTACCACATCTGAAAACAGTGTCTGATGTGCAAATCTAAATACTCTGGGACTGTACATTATTTGTGCAACATTTAGTGTCAACAGCATGTGCCTCTCTGTGTCAAATACTGTACCACATGTAAAAACAGTGTATTTTGGGGAAGTGTAAACTATTTGTGCAACATCTACTGTGTGTGCATTTCATACATATCACTGACATATACTGTACTTTATCCGCAGACGTTGTATGCTAGTCTATCACTACATCTCCTGTGTAAAGTGTGCACATCACAAATCGCTGTTTTAATTTATTGGCGCATACACTTACAAATCCTATACTACTGTACGTGTGACATACTTTTAAGCATATATAACATTTATTATTAAGAAGGAGGCCAGTAAGGGATGTGCACGTGGCCGTGATGCTGATGGCGCTGGGCGCAATGAAACTGAGTAAAAGAATGTAGCTTAGGGCCTCCAGGTGCGCTATTCACTTAAAACAGTGACGGCAATGGCAAACCTTTAGAGACTGAGTGCCGAAACTGCAACCCAAAACCCACACGGTCATTTACCCTGAGTACTACAGTCCAAATTTTTTCCATCCTTGTGACACTAGGCCACGCATGAAGGTGAGGGTGCTGGCGGGGTGTCATGAAACTGTCACAGGCCTTGGAGAGTGTTGTCCTGCCTCTGAACTGCTGTGTGTTCCCCTCATCTCCCCTACTGGGTTGCCCAAGGAACTATTTACTCTGCCACCAGCGGAAATTTATGGAGCAATTTTTCAAAAAGGACCTTCTGGTATTGCACCATTTTGCTCGTCCTCTCCACCACAGGAATGAGAGATGAAAAGTTCTCTTTGTAGCGGGGGTCGAGAAGGGTGAACTGAACAACCAGTAATCGCTGTTGTGTAAAATGCATAGAATACAAGGGTCACAGGAAAGGCAGCATAACATAAAGTCAGCCATGTGTGTCAGAGTCCCAACAGAATTGACTTTGCTGTCCTCATCAGGAGGATGACTCTCAATCGCCTTATCCTCTTCCTCCTCTCCTGCCCATCTATGCTGAACAGATGGAATAAACCTGCTATGGTTACTACCCTCTGTAGCAGAGGCAACTGTCTCTTGCTCCTCCTCCTCCTCCTCATCATCATCATCATCATCATCATCCAATTGACACTGAGAAGACGAACTGGGGGTGCTCTGGCTATCACCCTGTGTAATGTCTGCCCGCTAGTTCCACCTCTTCCACATGTAAAGCGTCCGCCTTCATTGTTAGCAGCCAGCATTTTAGTAGACACAGAAGTGGGATGGTTAGGCTGATAATAGCTGCATCGCCACACATCATATGTGTTTATCCCTCAAAGTTGCATAAAACCTCAAAGAGGTCAGACATACAAGACCATGTCTTAGTTGGTATTCCACTACTGCCTTCTGCTGCTCACAAAGCCTGGCCAACATGTGTAATGTATGTAGATTGTTTGCCCTCACGGGCAGGGCCTTCTCTCCTTCTGTACCAGTTTGTAACTCGTCTTGTTCATGCTTAGTGCAATTGTCTGTATTTTATTATATATGTATACCCCTTTCATATGTACATCGCTGTGGAATGAATGGCGATTTAATAATAAATAATAATAATAATGTGGAATTCCAGCACATGCTCACGTCCCACAACAGTCGGTTAGCTGGCAAATACAAGTGCTGCAGCAATGTTGCCAGACCGTCGGCAGCTGTAAATGACTTCCTGAAATGGGCACACACATGGCGCACCTTTACCAGTAGCTCAGGCAAATTAAAGTAGGTTTTGAGAAATTTCAGAATATGTGGGCTAGGCATGGTATGGCCGGATCCCAGACATTAAAAATGGTCCCACATGGCCATATCAGCATTTTTCCAATGTACAATTTTGCCTTCTTCACTGGGCAGAGGTTGTGTTCTGCCCAGTGATTAAGATTCTATTATTAGGACAGGTTTTTGAGGGACAATTTTCCAATGTTTTGCTGTTGTCACTGGGCAGAGTTGTCATTCTGCCCGGTGAGGGTCGTGATTGGCTGAGGGTTGGGCCTGTTATGTTCCATTGTTTGAGTTTTTATTGTTATGGTTTGAGTTTGAGTTTATGACTACGCTGTAAAATATATTATGGTTATTTGGTTATTTATGAGTTCTTAAACAGGCCATGCCATTAGTTTACCTCCACTTTCGTGTGTTATGTTTTTATTTATATTAATGTATAAGTTTGGGATGTTTGTTGTGCGTGGTACAACTATGTGCTGTATGATTGCCATGGTGTGTGAGCTTGCTGAGCTACAAAGCTGCCAACAAGTTATGGCCATTATTAGACACAACCACAACAATCCTCATGCCCTGCCACAGCTCTGCGGCGGTGTGCTGTTTGTCAACAACCAAATGAGTTTTAGCACGTCCTGTTGCCGCTTCCCCACACCCTTGCTACACTGCTTCCAGCTAATGACTGATGGTTGACTGCTGCTGCAAGATGAAAATTCATAGTTTGCAGTAGAGGAGGGCGGAGAAGGAGAAGGGGGGGTTGCAGCCACTAATGTAGGTGGTGGCGGAAATCCTGATGGAAGTAGGGCCCGCAATCCTTGGCGTTGGTAGCACCTGTGCCATCCCAGGGTAAGACTCGCTACCAACCTCCACAAGGTTCACCCAGTGTACCCTCAAGGAAATGTAGCGTCCCTGGCCAAAAGCACTTGTCCATGTGTCTGTCGTTAAGTGGACCTTGCCAATAACTGCGTTGGTCAGGGCACGGGTAATGTTACGGAACACAATTGCTGGTGTAATGCAGGGACGGCACACCGAGAAAAATAGTGGCGGCTGGGGACTGAGTAACGAAGGACGGCCGCCACCATGAGGCTGAGAAAAGCCTCAGTGTCCACAGGCCTAAATGGCAACATTTCCAGGGCCAGAAATTTTGAAAGGTGCACATTTAGTGCTATGGCCTGGGGGTGGGAAGCTGGGTATTTGCGCTTACGTTCAAAGGCCTGGGGTAAAGACATCTGTACGCTGTGCTTGGACACAGAAGTGGGTGTGCTAGCTGATGGTGCTCGCGAAGTCCCAGCTCCAGGGCGGGAGTCATCCAGGCCTGTGTCTAGAACAGAGGATTGGCCAGCACGCAGCACGTAACACAGGGGTGGAAGAGGAGGCAGTGGTGTGACCCACAGACACTGATTGTGGACCCAGGGGTTCGGCCCACCAATAAGGGTGCTTTGATGCCAAGTGACAGATCATGCTGGTGGTGGTGATGTTGCTAGTGTTTACACCCCTACTCATTTTGCCTCCAGTGTACTGTTTTCCCCCATTATGTTCCCGGGTTTGAGTTTTTATTGTTATGATTTGAGTTAGAATATATGAATAGGATGTAAAATATGTTATGCTTATTTGGTTATGTATGAGTTCTTATTTTGGTATGGCACAGTTTGCAAATGACAATTATTTTATTGTCCGCACTTTCCTCAAAAAAGCGCCAGACTGCGGAACACCTATCCCTTGGCAAGGGTGATTTCCGCAAGGGGGAACAGTTGCGGGCCCGCCTTCTCCAGTGTGGCCTGCCTTCTCCCTTTTGCCACCCCACAGCCTCTTCCAGCCTGTTGCGGTGCTGTGGATCCC
Source organism: Bufotes viridis (assembly GCA_033119425.1). Lineage (NCBI taxonomy): Eukaryota > Metazoa > Chordata > Amphibia > Anura > Bufonidae > Bufotes > Bufotes viridis. The sequence continues at coordinate 335,096,668 of CM065591.1, read as the reverse complement.
TCCCCCTCCGTTCTGCTGTCCTTGCTTGGCTTGCCACCTTTCCAGGTTGGGTCAGTGATGTCATCGTCCCCCATCTCCTCTTCCACTTCCTCACTCTGGTCATCCTCCTGACTTGTGTTGACCTAACAAGACCCTGACTTATTGACAACTGTGTCTCATCCACATCATCCACCTTGTGAAACACTAATTGCCATTAGTGATGTCGCGAACAGAAAATTTTCAGTTCGCGAACAGTGAACGCAAACTTCCGCAAATGTTCGCGAACGGGCGAACCGGGCGAACCGCAATAGACTTCAATAGACAGGCGAATTTTAAAAACCAAAGGGATTCTTTCTGGCCACAATAGTGATGGAAAAGTTGTTTCAAGGGGACTAACACCTGGACTGTGGCATGCCGGAGGGGGATCCATGGCAAAACTCCCATGGAAAATTACGCAGTGGACGCAGAGTCGGGTTTTAATCCATAAAGGGCATAAATCAACTAACATTCCTAAATTATTTGGAATAACATGCTTTAAAACATCCAGTGTGTGTATACGATCAGGTATGATGTTGTATCGATCAGGTAGTGTAAGGGTTACGCCCGCTTCACAGACATTGACAGACCAAACTCCCCTTTTAATGCACCGCAAACAACCGCAAACAGTCCATTTGCACAACCGCAAACTCCCCATTTGCACAAGGTTGGATACCAAGCTAGCCATTTCCCGGTGATGTCATTGAAGGTTTCTTCCTCCACCCAGCCACGTACAACACCAAGGGTCCCCAAAAAGTCAATTGAATTGATTTTTCAAACGGGGAGATGGTTAAAAAAACGCTGGCTCCCTCCCCTTTGTTTTAATCCACAGTCACTGCGTCTGTGCCGTGCAATTTACTCTCACACCCGATATGAGTGGTATTTTCTGTAGTACTATTCTCATCAGTTTAATCCCTCTAACGTCCCCAATCTGGGGGCCATTTATTGAATTGATTTTTCGAACAGGGAGATGGTTAAAAAAACTCTGGCTCCCTCCCCTTTGTTTTAATCCACGGTCACTGCGTCTGCGCCGTGCAATTTACTGTCACACCCGATATGAGTGGTGTCTTAACTAGTACTATTTCTATCAGTTTAATCCCTGTTACGTCCCATATCAGGGATTGCCTTTTGTGAAAAAAAATGTAGGCCGGGTACCTTCGACTGCCTTTACAGTGACAGACCAAACTCTCATACATTAAACTGAATTTATTTTAAGAAACCAGGAGATGGAAAAAGCAGCTTGGTCGGTCCTCTTACTCCCAAAATGGGGCACTGCGCGTGCACAGAGCAATGTGCAGTGACACCCTATATGAGTGGTGTCTTAACTAGCACTATTCCTATCAGTTTAATCCCTGTTACGTACCCTATCCGGACTAAAGTGTAAAAATTAAATGCCTTATTTATCGGCAAGCTACTGTGCCACCCGGTATTAGTGGTGGTGGGCACTGGCAGTGGGCACACTACAGTCTGTGGAAGTCGGCCTGACACACACTGGCAGCAGGCAAGCAACTGAAATTAAACTAAAGTGTAAAAATGTAATGCCTGTGCCACCCGGTATGAGTGGTGGTGGGCACTGGCAGTGGGCACACTACAGTCTGTGGAAGTCGGCCTGACACACACTGGCAGCAGGCAAGCAACTGAAATTAGACTAAAGTGTAAAAATGAAATGCCTGTGCCACACGGTATGAATGGTGGTGGGCACTGGCAGTGGGCACACTACAGTCTGTGGAAGTCGGCCTGACACACACTGGCAGCAGGCAAGCAACTGAAATTAGACTAAAGTGTAAAAATTAAATGCCTGTGCCACCCGGTATGAGTGGTGGTGGGCACTAGCAGCGGGCACACTACAGTCTGTGGAAGTCGGCCTGACACACACTGGCAGCAGGCAAGCAACTGAAATTAGACTAAAATGTAAAAATTAAATGCCTGTGCCACCCGGTATGAGTGGTGGTGGGCACTGGCAGTGGGCACACTACAGTCAGTGGAAGTTAGCCTGACACACACTGGCAGGCAACTAACCTTAGATTAAAGGGTAAAAATTAAATGCCTTTGTTTGATGCAAAGTCCTGTGCCACACGGTGTGAGTGGTGGGCACTGGCAGTGGGAACACTACAGTCTGTGGGCCTGCAGCTCCTCACACATGGGCAGGCCAGGCAACTGCAATATATATATGGAGAAAAAAAAAAAGCAGACTAATGTAGCAGCCCTAAAAAGGGCTTTTTGGGGTGCTATCAGGACGCTGTCCTTACAGCAGAGATCTGATGAGTCTTTCAGGACTGGAGTGGACACTGAATATACTAGCCTAGCTATCAATTTCCCTATTAAATCAGCAGCAACTACACTCTCCCTCCTCTCACTAAGACTGCAGCTTCAGAATGAATCTAAAATGGATGCTGTGCAGGAGGTGGGAGGGTCTGGGGGGGAGGGTATGCTGCTGATTGGCTGGAATGTGTCTGCTGACTGTAAGGTACAGGGTCAAAGTTTGCTCAATGAGGATGTATAGGGGGCGGACCGAACATTGCATATGTTCGCCTGCTGAGGCGAACGCGAACAAGCTATGTTCGCCGGGAACTGTTCGCCGGCAAATAGTTCGGGCCATCTCTAATTGCCATTCCCTACCGTCATCTTCTTCTGACTATGGATGCTGAAGAGTTTGGGAATCAGTGCACAAGATCATCTCATGTCCCTTTTCTTTCCAGCATTCTGGTAGAGGTTGATCTTGACTTCCTCTGTCCAAAAAATGTTTTTACATTTGCTGTTTTTACATTTGCAGCACAGTGTGCTGTTTTTTAAAGATGTTTTTTAGAAAATTCGAATCTAGCCTTCTTATTCTTGAGGCTTATGAGTGGCTTGCACTGTGCAGTGAAGCCTCTGTATTTACTTTCATGCAGTCTTCTCTTTATGGCAGATTTGGATATTGATACGCCTATATCCTGCAGAGTGTTTGTCACTTATTTGGATGTTGTGAAGGGGTTTCTTTTCACCATGGTAATTATTCTGCGATCATCCACCACTGTTGTCTTCCGTGGGCGTCCAGGTCTTTTTGCATTGTCTAGATCACCAGTGCTTTCTTTCTTTCTCAGGATGTACCAAACTGTAGATTTTGCAACTCCTAATAGTGTAGCAATTTCCTGGATGGGGTTTTCTGTTTTTGCAGTTGAAGGTTGGCTTGTTTAATCTACACGGAGAGCTCCTTTGACCGCATGTTTACTTCTCAGCAAAATCTTCAAAATGCAAGCACCACACCTCAAATCAACTCAAAGCCTTTTATGTGTTTAATTGAGAATGAAATAATGAAGATATTGTCCACACCTGCCCATGAAACAGCATTTGAGTCAATTGTCCAATTACTTTCTGTCCTTTTAAAAACAGGGTGCTACATGTAAAGGAGCTGAAACTCCTGAACCCTTCATCCAATTTTAATGTGGATATCCTCAAATGAAAGCTAAAAGTCTGGACTTTATGTCTATGTCCATTATATAACTATAACTCGAATATGTTTTAGTAAACAGGTTATTAATATTTTTGATCGAGCACCAAAGTGCTTGGGAGCGCACCCGAGCACAATGGAAGTCAATGGGAGAACCCGAGCATTAAACCAGGCACCCCCTGCTCTAAAGAGGGGAGGGGGCCAGGACTCTAGTTCAGGCTTAGGAGTCCCTGCTTTGACTCCATATATAGCTATGTCCATATATGGTGTCAGTGCTTGGGGACACCCAGTTATTTAACACTAATATTTTAGATTAGTGTATGGCACAAAATAAATGTGGTCACAGTTACCACAGACTACAGAGAGCTACCTCGTTTTTGGGTATTTATATGCAGTGGAAGACCGTCCGTCTCCCCAGAGGGATTGCACCCTACTATTTTGTTCTATCTGTGCTGCTGCTTTTTGTGGTGTATATATATATATATATATATATATATATATATATAAAATCTTTTTTTTAGTGATTAGCAATCACTAATATATATATATATATATATATATATATATATATTAGTAATTACACATTTATTTTGTGCCATACATTTTTTACAATTACTAAAAAACATATACATTTAACTTAGCCTCTATTTCTGAAATGTATCTGCTGGGATTTGAACTCACAACATTTTGCATTAGAGCAGTGATGGACAAAGTGCGGCTCTCCAGCTGTTGCAGAACTACAACTCCCAACATGAAAAGACTGTGGGGCATGGTGGGAGTTGTAGTTTTGCAACAGCTGGAGAGCCGCACTTTGCCCATCACTGCATTAGAGGCAAGAACCTTAACCACTGTGCTATACAACCCAATGCTTAACTGTGCTGGAAAAACCTCATAGTAGTTTCTAAAGCAGTAAGTATTCCTATGCAGAAGGAAAACTTACTGATACAGAAACTACTCTGAGGTTTTTCCAGCACAGTTTATCATTGGGTTGCTTGCCTCAAATGCAGAAGGTTGTGAGTTCAAATCCCAGCAGAAACATTTCTGAAATACAGACTAAATTAGACTTAAATACATTGGATGTCCCCAAGCACTGACTCGATATATGGACATAGCTATATGTGGAGTCAGAGCAGAGACTCTTAAATCGTGGACTCACACTGGGGTATTCCCCCACTTGACAGTGATCTTCTGCATAGACATAAATTAGATTTAAATACACTGACTTGAGTGAACACTGGGATGTGTCGAGCATCGACCTCGAGCCGAACTAGTGTTCGGCCGGGCATGCTCGCTCAACACTAGTAATTAAAACAAAATTTGTGCCAGTGTCCAAATATAGTGGAGTGGAGCTAACTGTATCACTGTGTTAGTGAAGGCAAACTACATCACAGCATCTAGTTGAAAAGATGTGTCGTGCATCATCACTGCAAAAATATTCTATTGTCACATCCGAGTTTTAGTGAATGTGTGTAAGGCCTCTTGCACACCACCACATGGCTACTATATGCCGGAGGCTCGAATATGCTGCACGCACGATATCAGAGGCGTGCAGCGTTGTAAATAACTAAACATACCACCAACTTTGTGACTGCACGCACACCATCAGAGGTGTGCAGCACTGTGGTTGGTGTGTTTAAATGACAATCAATGTCCTTGCTGCATACACATTATTAGAGGTGTGCAGCGTCATGTTCGGTAACCACACACTTATCACTAGGTGTGTGGTTTTAACAGAGTAGTGCTCTTTAACTGCTCCTGATGAACAACCGCAATATAGCGGTAAAGAAACGCGTTGAGCGAACGAGAGCGCTCCTATCAGTGGCACACAGTTTATGTGAACAACGCTGAGCGCCACTTATATGTACATTTATGTTGAGCCCATCAGTCTGAGGGCATAAAACACAATGTAGAAGTGAGGGAGATTTATTTATAACTAGACAGCCTAGTGACTGCGCCTACATCCCTATAATCAGTGGGATCTACATGTAGTGGTGTCAGTATACTGGAGTGATCTGGTTGTTTCATCCCACTCTGTGTGTGGGCCCCACACTCAGCCCTCAGGATCTATTGGTGGATGTGAACTCTATTGAGCTGGATATATTTATACCATTTCCAGACTCTAACTCGCACCACCAGCTTGATTTGTTTATTTTGGTGGAGAACCAATTTTAACACACAGTATTAATAAAACGTAATTTTTAAACGTACTTTATTCAGGCAGTAAATCCTCTTGCACACCACGGCAAAAAACGGATCTGCAAAAAAATACAGATGACGTCCAAGTGTATTCTGTATTTTGCAGAACGGAACAGGTGGCCCCTGATAGAACAGTACTATCCTTGTCCATAATGCAGACAATAATAGGATATATGAGTACCTTCAGTTTTTTTTGCGGACCCATTAAAATGAATGGTTCCGCATACGGTCCACAAAAAAAGCAGAACGGACACGGAAAGAAAATACGTTTGTGTGCAAGAGACCTTATCCTGAGAAAATTGTGTAATTTTATTGCAATTATAATATGGCATTCATAACGCCATTTTCATAGCCATGTTACTGAATAGGTTGTACTTTGCTACAAGATAATGGGTGGGTTGGGTACAGCAGCAAAGTTGCATTTCATATCAGTAACGGAAAATAAAACCAAATTATTGAAGGCATACTGCATCACAGCATCTTGAATAAATGTTGAATAAACCTGAGTGTTGGTAAAGGCCCATATTACTGCATAAATGGCATTTACCATTGTCATTCTCAATATCAGTGTGCAGTGTGTTTGTGGAAGGGGGCGTGGGAAATTTAATTGCACTTCTGTCTTTAAATAACAGAAAAAAACACTTGCAATTGTGCTAGTCCCATTTAATAATCTGAAACATGTGACAATCAGAATCATAATAAAATCTGAAAAATGGAAGAGTACAAAATGAAAGACCCATGCCTCATCATCTTACAGTCAGATTGTGGGTACTAGTAGCACCAGCCATCCAGTCACTAGTAGTAGTGGCAGTTGAAGCCACAGTGGAGCAGGGAATCCAGAGGAGTGCCAAGGAGCCCATGATGGCATATCACAGTCTGATAAAAGTGGCAGGGAGGGTGAAGACTATGACAATGATTATATGTTGGACAGGACCTGGGAGCTGGATAAGGATGCTAAGAATGGGGTGACAGCAGAGGAGGACTGCAGAGGCAGCATTAAATAGCAGAAGCAATGCATGCCAAAAAAACGTCGAAAAAAATGGCAGGACCAAATCAACTTCTATTGTGATCAACTCAGTAACAGGTGACACTGCTGATACTGTGGATGCAGTCTTAGAATGTGCCAGACTTAGGCCAAGGTCAGCTGCCTCTAGCTCTGTGTGGGTAAATCCCATATGGTGTTTTTTCTCACTAAAGCCAGCAGACAAAACCACACCAGTGTGCAAGATCTGCAGAATGAAAGTATGCAGTGGACCTTCAAACACAAACATTGTACCAGTGCTCTATTGCATGTATACATTTTTGAATGCTTGTGCATAACAACCCACTTTTGCTACTGACTATTAACACTTGTGTGTGCCATGTATTAATATGGGCAGAATTCTGCTCCTGTTAAGGCCTAATTTTTAGATGCTTGTGCAGAACAAGCCACTCATTTAACACTTCTGTGTGCCATGTATAAATATGGGCAGGCATTCTGGCCCCATAAAAGCCTAATTTTTTGGAATACTTGTCCAGAATGAGCCATTCTTTCTTCTGACAATTAACATTTGTGCACGTCTAAATACAGACAGGCATTATGACACCCTTAATGCATAATATTTGGATGTTTAATCCAAACAAGCCACTTTTTTTTCACATAACACAGCGTGTTTAAACACAATCTTCCCCTATAAGGGACAATTTTTAAAAGCTTCCTAATATGAAAAAAAAATAAACATATTCAATGATATGGTGTGTTTTTAACCCCTTCCCGACATATGACGTAATAGTGACTTGCCGCATTTTAAGGTACTATTACGTCATGGTGATCGGGCGGGCACTGGAGCGGTGCACACCCGATCACTGCAGGGGCTCGGCAGTCCGTGATTGCCGATGCTGGCGAATTAACACCTTCTATGCCCCTGCAGGTGGCGGGTGAGGGAGCACATCGGGTCCCTAAGCTGCTGTGGTAGGGACCCGGTGGGTGACAAGGCAGTCCATTGCCATGCACAGGCTGCCCAATGCCTCGCATGGCATCGGGACCTGCCTTCTACAGGGGCCGAGGAGATCCAGCCCCAGGCTAAGTCTCCTAGGCAACCTGTTAGTGTATTACTCTGATGTATTGTAATGCATTAAAGAGGGGATCAGAGTGGGACAGAAATAGGGGTCACAGTCTTAGTAAGGGAGAGCTGTGCTGTAGAAAGGACAGATAGTGTAGGGAATTGAATTCAATTTTTTTGTTAGGCAGGGTTGGTGTTAGAGGCCCAAAAGTCCTTTTAAGGACAATTGTTGTCTCTGGCAGCAATATATATATTTTAGCGCAACCTGTGTTAAGTTGCATGCAATTGTAGAGACCCAAAAGTCCTTTTAAGGACTGTTGTTGTATCTGGCAGCAATATATATTATTAGCTCAACCTGCGCTAAATTGCGTGCAATTGTTTGGCCTCTGCCAGTAACATTATCTGCTCTACATCTCCTGTGTAACGTGTGCGCAGCCTAAAAATATCTGTGACAGCCAGTGTACTTATTCCGTAGATGGTGTCCGCTGCGGACAGTGACATTACCTGTGCTACATCTTCTGTATAACGTTTGCGCATCCTAAAAATATTGGTGGGTGACAAGGCAGTCCATTGCCATGCACAGGCTGCCCAATGCCTCGCATGGCATCGGGACCTGCCTTCTACGGGGGCCGAGGAGATCCAGCCCCAGGCTAAGTCTCCTAGGCAACCTGTTAGTGTATTACTCTGATGTATTTTAATGCATTAAAGAGGGGATCAGAGTGGGACAGAAATACATTTTTAAAAACAAAGCAAAAAAGTGTTTTAATAAAAAAATAAAGTTTCAGAAAAAAAATTATTATAAAAATTATTTTTTATAATAAAAAATAGAACAAAAAGGAAAAAACACACATATTTAGTATCACCACATTCAACCGGCTCTATGAATATATCACATGATTGACCCCGTCTGATAAACACTATAAAAAAATAAAAACTGTGTCAGAAAAAGACATTTTTGTCAAATTACATCACAAAAAGTGCAACAACAAGCAATCAAAAAGGCGTATGCACCACAAGCAATACCAATCAAACCAATCAGTACCAATCAAACCATCACCTCATCCCTCAAAAAATGAGACCCTACCTATGACAATCAGTCAAAAAATAAAAAAACTATGACTCTCAGACAATGGAAACTTAAATAAATAAGAAAAAGTATACATAGTAGGTATTGCCACATCCGTTACGATCATTACGATCTGCTCTATAAAAATGTCACATGACCTAACTCCTCAGGTGAACGCTGTAAAAATAAATATATAAAAACTGTGCCAAAACAACCAATTTTTTGGTCACCTTTTTCAATAAAGTGTAATAATGAATGATCAAAAAAATCATATGTACCAAAAAATGGTACTAATAAAAACGTTAACTCTTCCTGCAAAAGATGAGCCATTGCTCAAGACGATTGGCAGAAAAATAAAAAAATAAGGTATTCAGAAAATGGAGACACAAACAAACATAATTTGTTTTTCAAAAATGCTTTATTATGTAAAACTGAAACGAACAAAGAAAGTAGACATATTTGATATCATTGCATCCGTAACAACCTGCTCTTGGTTACCTTGCCTCACAAAAAACGTAATATAGAGCAATTAAAAATCATATGTACACCAAATATGTACACCAAATACACCAAACTGGCACCTTATCCCCTAGTTTTTAAAATGGGGTAAATTTTTGAGAGTTTCTACTGTAAGGGTGCATCAGGGTGTCTTCAAATGGGATATGGCATTTAAAAACCAGTCCAGCAAAATCTGCCTTCCAAAAACCATATGGCGCTCCTTTTCTTCTGCGCCCTGCCATGTGCCCTTACATCAGTTTACGACCATATGTGAGGTGTTTCTGTAAACCGCAGAATCAGGGTTATAAATATTGAGTTTTGTATGGCTATTAATAGTTAACCAATAGTTAACCAGTATTAACCAGTCTACTCCCCGCATGTTTATTGGCTGCTACGCAGCCAATAAATGTGCAGTTGAGTATGGCCACTCAGTGTAATGCCGTAGCCATGTTTGTTACTGGCATTACAGTGATTGGCTGGGCGATGACACGTGGTTCGGCTCAGTCTTAGTAAGGGAGAGCTGTGCTGTAGAAAGGACAGATAGTGTAGGGAATTGAATTACATTTTTTTGTTAGGCAGGGTTGGTGTTAGAGGCCCAAAAGTCCTTTTAAGGACAATTGTTGTCTCTGGCAGCAATATATATTTTTAGCGCAACCTGTGTTAAGTTGCATGCAATTGTAGAGACCCAAAAGTCCTTTTAAGGACTGTTGTTGTATCTGGCAGCAATATATATTATTAGCTCGACCTGCGCTAAATTGCGTGCAATTGTTTGGCCTCTGCCAGTAACATTATTTGCTCTACATCTCCTATGTAACGTGTGCGCAGCCTAAAAATATCTGTGACAGCCAGTGTACTTTTTTCGTAGATGGTGTCCGCTGCGGACAGTGACATTACCTGTGCTACATCTTCTGTATAACGTTTGCGCATCCTAAAAATATCTGTGACATCCAGTGTACTTTATCCGTAGACGCTGCGGACAGTAACATTACCTGCGCTATATCTCCTTTATAATGTTTGCGCATTCTAAAAATATCTGTGACATCCAGTGTACTTTTTCCATAAATGCTGCGGACAGTGAAATTATCTGCGCAGCATCTCCTGTATAACGTTTCCGCGTTACCTAGCTTCATGTCCTAGTTTTCAGGGTGGCACAGGACACTGCTCTCGAAGTCAGACCAGGGCAAGCAGGTGGTCAGTTGGATTGCAGCAGATGATACTTCCAGTCAGTTAAGCACCACCCTGTACTTCAAAAAGTCCAGTCTCAGTAGCCAAGAGTCTGGTCAGCAGAATAATCACCCTGACCCTCCTTCCTCCCACCATGGAGTGTCTTTGCAAACAAGTGATACCACACTTGGAAAATTCCCCGGAGCTCTTTTCATCGCCATTCCTGAATTTGGCCCTCTCGTCAAGCCCGCTTGAAGAGGGACATGGGGAGATCTTGTGCCCTGATTCCCAAACTCTTGAGCATCCACAGTCAGAAGAACATGGCGATGGGGAATGGCAATTAGTGTTTCATGAGGTGGATGATGATGATGAGACACAGTTGCCAATAAGTCAACCGCAATTTGTGTCTCAAGAGGTTGATAATGAGGATGAGACACAGTTGTCAATAAGTGAGGTTCTTATTAGGTCAACAAGTCAGGAGAATGACCAGAGTGAGGAAGTGGAAGAGGAGGTGGTGGACGATGAAATCACTGACTCAACATGGGAAGGTGGCAAGCCGAGCGAGGACAGCAGTACAGAGGGGGAGGGATCCGCAGCACCACAACAGGCTGGAAAAAGCAGTGGGATGGCAAAAGGAAGAAGGTGGGCCACACCAAACAGGCCCGCAACTGTTCCATGGAGCACCCCCTTGCGGAAATATCCCTTGCCAAGGGGTAGGTGTTCTGCAGTCTGGCGCTTTTTTGATGAAAGTGCGGACGATAAAAGAATTGTCATTTGCAACCTGTGCCTGAACAAAATGAGCAGGATCGTGAACACTAGCAACCTCACCACCAACAGTATGATCCGCCACATGGTATCGAAGCAACCTAATTGGTGAGCCGAACGCCTGGGTCCACAATCAGTGTCTGCGGGTCACACCACTGCCTCCTCCACCCCTGTGTTGTGTGCTGGCCAATCCCCTGTCCAAGACGCAAGCCTGGATGCCTTCCGCCCTGCACCTGGACTTTCGCAAGCACCATCAGCTAGCTCATCCACTTCTGTGTCCCAGCACAGCGTACAGATGACCATAACCCAGGCTTTAGAATGAAAGCGCAAATACCCAGCCTCCCACCCACAGGCCATAGCATTAAATGCGCACCTTTACAAATTGCTGGCCCTGAAAATGTTGCCATTTAGGCTTGTGAAAACGGAGGCTTTACGCAGCCTGATGGTGGTGGCCATCCCTCGTTACTCAGTCCCCAGCCGCCACTATTTTGCCTGGTGTGCCATCCCTGCCTTACACCAGCATGTGTCCCGTAACATCACCCGTGTCCTGACCAACGCAGTTGGTAAGGTCCACTTAACGACTGACAAATGGACAAGTGCTTGTGACCAGGGATGCTACATTTCCCTGACGGCACACTGAATGAACGTTGTGGAGGCCGGGAGCGATTTGTACCCTGGGATGGCACAGGTGCTACCGACGCCAAGGATTGCGTGCCCTACTTCCATCAGGATTTCCACCACCACCTACCTTAGTGGCTGCAACCCTTCTTCTCCTCCGCCACCTCCTCCTCCACTTCCACCTCTAAATTTTCATCTTGCAGCACCAGTCAGCCATCAGTCAGTAGCTGGAAGCAGTGTACATCAGTTTATGACCATATGTGGGGTGTTTCTGTAAACCGCAGAATCAGGGTTATAAATATTGAGTTTTGTTTGGCTATTAATAGTTAACCAATAGTTAACCAGTATTAACCAGTTCGGCTCTAGCATCGAGCACCACTGCAGTGGCGAAGCGGCAACAGGCCATGCTGAAACTTATTTGCTTAAGTGACAAACAGCACACCGCCACAGAGCTATGGCAGCAGAGTACGTAGTTCCTTGGGCAACCGAGAAGGGGAGGCGAGGGGAACAGACAGCAGTTCCAACAGAGGCAGAGCAATACTCTCCAAGGCCCGAGACAGTTTCATGACACACCGCCAGCACCCTCACCCTGATGCGTGGCCTTCTGTCACAAGGAGGGAAAAATTTTGGAAGATGGAGAAGGAGTATGTAGCAGACCTTTTCTGCATCCTCAATGATCCCTCTGTGCCTTACAACTATTGCGTGTCCAAGCTGGACACGTGGTACGAACTGGCACTCTATGCCTTGGAGGTGCTCGCCTTCGCTGCCGCCAGCATTTTGTCAGAGCAGGGAATTTAGTGCTGCCGGGGACATAATAACTGATAAGCGCATCCACCTTTCAACTGAAAATGCTGACCAGTTGACTCTTATGAAAATAAACAAGGCCTGGATTGCCCCTGACTTCTCTACTCCACTAGAGGAAAGCGGCTGAACATAAAGTCACTTTTAATTTGGGTTTTATGGTGTATTGAATTCACTGTATTCCCATGCACCCCTTCCACCACAAAAAAGGGTATATGGTTTAATTTTACTTTTCTCGTTCTCCTCCTCCTCCCCCATCATATCAACATGCTTATTAGGTCAGCTCAGCAGCAGGCCCTAAACCATAATTTTTTTGAAGGTCAATTCAGCAGCAGGCCCTCGCCCATAATATTTTAGATGGTCAGATCAGCAGCAGGCACTCACCCCTAATGTTTTAGAGAGTCAGCTCAGAAGCAGACCCTCACCCCTAGTGTTTTAGATGGTCAGCTCAGCAGCAGACCCTCACCCCTAATGTTTTAGATGGTCAGCTCAGCCGTAGGTCCTCGCCCATAATTTTTTTCCTGGTCAGATCAGCACTAGGTACTCGCCCCTAATGTTTTAGAGAGTCTGCTCACCAGCAGACCCTCAACCATAATTTTTTCAATGGTCAGCTCAGCTGTATTGTCAGTCAGTAAAATTGGCGTACTACTCGGACAACATCGTTACCAGCAGCGACCTGGGAGTTCAAGATGCATCCAGACATCCTCCCCATGCTGTTCTCGAACCATGTCAGTGGTGTCTCCATCAATTTCTGACCTTTTCATGTGAACCAGACACTCTCCCTTCTTCAGAGCAGGGGGTGCCTGGTTTAATGCTTGGGTTCTCCCATTGACTTCCGAGTATCCCGATGTGTTTTACTCGAGCACCCGAGCACCCAAGCATTTTGGTGCTTGATAAACACTAGTTGTTAACCCTCGATGTGTTAAAGAAAAAAATGGATTAAAATGGAAAATCTGCCAAAAAAGTGAAATTTAGAAACTTCACCTCCATTTTCCTTTAATTCTTGTGGAACACCTAATGGGTTAACAAAGTTTGTAAAATCAGTTTTGAGTAACTTGAGGGGTGCAGTTTCTACAGTGGTGTCATTTATGGGGGGTTTCCACTATGCAAGCCCCACAAAGTGACTTCAGACCTCAACTGGTCATTAAAAATAGTGTTGAGCGCGAACATTCAAATATCAAATTTTAATTGCGAATATCGCCACTTCGAGACTTTGCGAATATTTAGAATATAGCGCTATATATCCCTCCCTGCTTGTAGCTTGTGGGCCAATATAGTTGACAGAGCTTAGCAACATCCCTAGTTCTTCCTCGCTGTCTCGAAAATTGCTTCCCTCCATCTTTTCCAATCTTCTCAAACTTCGCAAGCGCATTAAGCAAATTTTACATAGCGGTGTTCTCAATAATTTGCTATTGCCATCATTGTGTTCCAGAACAAAATGTTTTTTAAAAATTTAAAAATTACAAAAATCCTTGGAGTCCTAGGAGACTAGAGGGTGTTGTATGCCAATTTTCAGGGCAATTGACGCAACTTCAATTTGAGACAAATAGATTTGGTCACAAATCATTTTTTAATAAATTCAACAAATCAGACATGAAAGGACTTTCAACAAGTTTGCTTATCTTTAGGTACCATACGTAAAACCAATGATAGTAAATAAATCTGACTTATTTGCAACAGGAGTCTGGCAGTAGCTTTGCTGAAGTTCCCCAAGAAACTCGATTCTTTACAAATTAATTTGTCATGAATCGCTATAAGTCAGGTATACCCAGGCCACTCTGCCTTAGGGTACCGCCAAACAGAGTGGCCATGTTGCAGGCAGGTTGTGGCCATGCTGCGGTAAAGAACCGTGTGCCCAATTAGACCACAGCTACCTTTCATTTAATGCACCTTTAAACAGGGGCTGTTGCTGGTTTGGTGTTTGGTTGGTTAGGAGGGGGCACAATATGATGGCATACCCACTTCTCCAACCCCAGCGCTCTCCTGCCCTACAGGTGGGAGCCCTTCTTCTACCATCTGCTTTTTTTCCTTTTCCATATCACCTAATATTGATGAGAATATGTCATCAGGAACATCCAGCTCGCACAGGATGAAGCTTTTAGAGTGCTGTGAATATTAAAAAGGATATATGTCTGTGGATTGGCTGGCCGCACAGCATTATGGGTGATCTTATGTTCCCAAGTTTGTCTCCTCTACAATTAGTTTCGCTCTGAAACACATGCAGCCACCATTTTAGGAAAATCTGATTTGTTACCACGAAAAGAAAGGAAATTCGTACTCGTTGCGAATCACAGTTTTCCTAAAAATATGACCAAGTTCCGCTTTGAAAGCTTAGTTTCACTCAACACTAATTATATATACACTGACGAGCAAAAGGGTAACATTGTTTTGAACTTTTGACTTTTGACTTTCATATCTCACCACTCACTACAACTTCTAAAATAAGACTACCACCATTTTATAGAAAATCATCTTGGCTATAAATTGGACTTGCAACTATTTAGCATATGATTAGATTCTCCGATATATATTTGCGATTGCGCAAATCGGTAATGAATGATGAGCATATTTTTGCGCAATACGTGCAACTTCACAGTTTAGCAGGTCAGACTACATATTAGTGATTGGTGCACTAAGTATTGTTGTGAACTTGCCTGTAGCAGAAACTATCACACTACCTAGCACCCTGCACTGCAGCTACACTATATCACAATCTAACCTACACTGACTATCTCTCACTAACTATCTGTGTTATATATAAGCTAACTAACTAACTATCTAATGTAATGTGACACAGCAAAGCACAGAGCACAGCAATGACACTGTGGTCTCTCTCAGAACTGAAAAAACTGCAGAAAATGGCTGCTGGGGAGGTTTTTATATAGTAAGGGGTAAGCAACTTTACTATTGGTTGCTAGGGATGTTGCTAAGCTCAGACAAAGACATCGCAGCCTTCTCATTGGCCCACAAGCAAGAAGCAGGGAGAGATCGTGAGTTCAGAGGAAAAAAAAATCTAGAATATTCGCGAATACAAATATATAGCACTATTTTCTAAATCTTTGCGAATTCTCGAAGTTGTGATATTCGCAATTAAAATTCTAATGTTCGAATATCGCACGAGAACTGATAGATCTTGTGATTAGCTGACTTGTTGACTCCGATATTTTGCCTGCACGTCCACCTCTTGGATTTGAAATGGATGGATGGACTTCATTTCACATTCTTCCAACTGTCATGGCACTCACATGATGCAGTTTGGCAATTTTCTTGGCTAAGATACCGCTATCGATGAGCTGAGTCCAATTTATGTATGAGATAGCCAAGATGATTGTTTAGAAAATTATGGTAGTCTCTAGGGATTAGCAAATAGATTAGCAAATCGATTAAACATCCGAAGTCGATTCGCATAAAACTTCTTTTCAATACTGTACGGCGCGAGCGCGCTGTACAGTATTAGAATGTATTGGCTCCAATGAGCCAAAGTCATTACTTTACGAAGTCTTGCGAGACTTTGCAGAATAATTTCAGAAATTGATTTATACTGTAAATAAAAACATTTCCCGAACTCGGGTTTGGTTCCAAGTGGCCTCCTGGCACAATTTGAACACCCGTCCCTCCTACATCAAATTCAAGCCATAACTCTGCCTCCATTTTGCCTGCTCCCAGCATGAGGACAGGCTTGGGCACTAGCAGGAGGCGTGCCTGGGCTTCTTCCTGCAAGAGTGGCGCCCCTCTTGGCACCTTACTGGATCATTTGCACACCAAATAAAGTGGATTTTCGAGGATAAAAAACATCTATTGCTGGAACAAAGGCACATCTAGAAATAAGATAAGTGCTATTAGGCTATGGCTTAACTTCAATAGCGAATATCCTGGTGACAGATTTCCTTTAAAGACATAGGTAGTGAAATACTTACACTACCTTCCTGGGTGGCCTCCGTTGACGTCCAGGCAACATTTTTTTTTTCAAAATAACCCCCCGTTCATGCGCTCCGCTCCCCGTTAGTTTTCACATGCAGGGATTTCTTGTATGAGGCGGGGACTTGTCTTTTGCCTGAGGAGTTGTTTTGGGGGTCACATTTTAAGGGAAAGGAGCTCTGTGAAGGTCACTGTTAAGGGGGCAGGTTATTGTGTAAATTGCTGTTAAGGAGACGGGGTACTGTGGAGGTCACTAATAAAGGGGCGTCCGATGTGGAGGTCATTGTTAAAGGGGAGGGCGCTGTGGATATTTCTTTTATGGGGGCAGGCCACTGTGGAGGTCAATGTTAAAGCGGTGTGCACTTCGGTGGTCAATGTTAAAGGGGCGTACAATATGGAGGTCACTGTTAAGGGAGGAGGGGACTGTGGAGGCCACTATTAAAGGGGCTGCAGGGTGCTGTGAGGTCACTGTTAAGGCAGTGGGGTACTGAGGCAGTCACTGTTAAAGGGGCAGTCTCTGTGGAGGTCTCTGTTAAGGGGGCAGGGAATGGTGGAGGTCTAAGTTAAGGGTATGGGGTGCTGTAGAACTCACTGTTAAAGGGGGCAGGCTGCTGTGAAGGTCAAAGTTAAGCGGTGGGTTGCTGTGAAGGTCCCATTTTAAGGAGATGAGGCACTGTGGGGGGGGGGGGGTAAGTGTTAGGGGGTTGCAGGTTGTTGAGGTCACTGTTAAGGAGGCAGGGTACTGTAGATTTCGCTGTTATAGTGGATACTGTCGATATCTTTTAACAACACAAACAAACATAAAATGAAATAGATGAAATATACTCGTGCGAAACCGGGTCCTTCAGCTAGAATATATATACAGTACAAACTTCAGTAGAAATCCATGGCAGAGGAATGAAACTGTATAGAAAAATATAAAAAAAACATAAAAGAATGATGGCAGAAAAAGACCACTTGTTCCTTTTAGTGCACTCTTTTGTTATCTCCCTTAGGACAGATATATAACTATCCCATGCATGTGTTCATTTATTTACTGTAGATTTTCCAAACACAATCTCTTTATTTTGGTTATACTTTTAGATATGCAGCTAAGCATATTACTAGTTTTCCCTACTACCTGGCCACACTGGTGAATCATTTTGAAGCTGTCGGAAATCATAATATATATATTTGGTAAAGCACTTTAAAGGGTTTATATCTCACCCAGATTGCTCAGATCAATGAGATAAAAGGACTCTAGAAGGTTGTATGGTTTCAGCAATTTATAGTTTGCTGGAGCTGGTTTATTCAGTCTTTATTTATAGGCTGGATTTTTTGGGGGGAATGTTAGATAGGATTGGTAGAGGGACCTACCATTCCATCCCACTCCAGCACATTTATTTTCCATAGCCTGAAGTGTTCCCAGGTGTAGTCACTGGCATTTTTAATGGGGAATAAATAGATGCCTCGGTGCCTCAGTCTGTGTCAGAGCCTTAAAGATAATACAAGGCTCTGACACAGTTTGATCAGCATAGAATTTGTACCTAGGTGAGGTAGAAACCACTAGGACAGGCCAGGACTTTGATTTAATGTTTATGTGTTACTTTTGTGCCTTGGCTTCACCCCAAGTGCCTGTATAAGAGGGTGGGGATATAACAGAGCCTGGAGGTCAGTCAGTCTCTCTCTGCCTGGGGACACAGAAAGTCTGTCTGTCTGTGTGAGTGAGAAAATACAGTGAGTAAAAGGTTGGTGAAGCATTGATTTTGTGAGCTGGCAGGGAGAAGTCCTCCGGGGCATAGACAGGGACCTCTAATGTATAGTAAGTGCTGGAAAGGCAAGTTTTTCTTTTGTTGTTCTGTTTCTATTTATGCAACCTTCTCAATAAACCTGGCTACAAGCCAGCTTAAAACTTATACCTCGTGTCTGGTCGGAATTGTATGGAACTGACAAGTGTCCTTTGACCCCAGCAAAGGCGATCCCGAGCTTAACCGCTCACAAGTGGTGGAGGATGCGGGCAAGCATGTTAAAAGTTTGAAAATAGACGACGTAGTAAAGGCCCTGATACAGTCTGCGGCAGCCCAGCAGGAGGCAAACAGAGAACAGCAGTGCACAAATGCAACCCAGCAAGAAGCAAAGCGCTTACTGTCTGCACAGCTAACCACCCTGATAGAGGCCACGAATAAAGACCGACAAATCTTGCAGGAAGTGGTGCAGAGTGTGGCAAGTCTTCCAGTGATACAGCCAGGAAAAGAGCAGACAACTTTCCATGTGGAGAAAAGGACTCCAGTTTGAATGCGGTGTATAATTTATTTTTATTGAAAATGCGGCAATATCACGTATAAGTGACGTTTCGGCCTTTTATGTGGCCTTCATCAGACTGTGATAGTAGAAAAAGAATAATATATGGTTTTAGGTACCAGGTAGTGGTTGTACATCACGAAAAAAATACATAGTCACACAGGAAAAAATTATAACATGATTAGAACAGGAAAAGGTGGTGTTGCACACATGATTATTCAATATTTACAAAACAAGTTCATATATAAAAAAATATATCGCTGATCGAGTGAACAGTAGTCGTAGTAAACAGTGAAACTCATAGTAAGTCGATTGATCATGTACTGTCAATAACGTGCGAGGTAAAGAAACAATAGGAATATATATCCAAATTCCCAGACATGTACAGATTCTCAGAATTAGCCGTATATAGAGCCCACAAAGGAGCCAATTGAGAGGCTATAGAGGAGTATGTACAATTCCATATCAGTAGAAGAATCACATAAGTATTATATTATTGCAGGAATGTATAATGGGCTTATTGTTAGGTTCGTAGCAGTCCATAGGTAAATACAGTTCATCCTAAATAGTGCAAATTGTCCATAATGTCCATAATGTATCTCTGTGTTAAGGAGTATAAGGACAGAGGAAAGAGGTGAGTATATATTCTGTAGCACAAAAGATGACCATAGCTATAGGTATCCAGTATTATCATATCAACATAGGGACAGAATAGTGGGTAAGTAAGTATGTATGTTCGGACGACGTGTGCAAGGTAAAATGGGATTCTTGAATTCAGTTAAGCGTACCCCGACAAAACTGAATTCAAGAATCCCATTTTACCTTGTACACGTCGTCCGAAGAACTTAAGAGATACACTTGTCAAAGCAGATATAGGTCCATCTTCTAACATGCCAAAACAAATATTCTTACAGAAGCAAAAATTGGGTACGTTCGCCTGTATCCACTGCCTTCAATGTTCACATGTCCTAAAAGGTCCACATTTCTTTCATCCACTATCAGGTAAAACATTCCCCATACGTAGTTTCTATACATGTGATTCATCATATGTGATCTATATCTTGAAATGTCCCTGCGGTAAATTTTATGTGGGAGAAACGACTCAGAAAATACGCGACCGTGTATGCCAACATAAATCGAAAATCAGACGGAAAGATCTATTACTACCAGTTCCAGCACATTTCGAATCCGCAGGACATAACATATCGCAATTAAAATTTCAGGTAATTGACCATGTTGAACCACAAAGAAGGGGAGGCGACAGATCTAAATTACTCAAAAAAAGAGAAGCATACTGGATTCATATGCTAGACACCCTTGAACCAAAGGGTTTAAACAGAGGATACGAAATCCAGACTTATACCTAACTCATCAATCCATACACTGTACTACAATTGACTGTCCTTTCATAATACTAATATATAGCCATTACTGTAAAAAAATAAGCAAAGTATGATATATGAATTAATGATATGCACTATTCTTTTCACAGATGACCTATTTTCACAATATCCTTTGGTGGGTTATATATATTAATCTATCTGGTTGATCTATATGGGTATGTATAGTCTACTATAGTCCAGCTCAGTAAGTATAATACCGGTAGTAAATATATAATTATCATGTCATCCTCATTACCAGCAGTAGTGGTTACAGTTGATTGATTTCCATATGAAATCCAATATATTACTGGAATTTCCTGTTTTTTATCCACCGTTCACCTACACTTTATCTTACTGATGAAAATTGCATTATATAATCTAATACCCTCTGTTCAATATTGCCCATACTACTTATTGCCCTCACTACAATACAAAAAATACAACCAGTCCGCTCTGAGGCTAAAAGATATACTGAGCATGCACCTATAACTGAGAACGAGGCTTGAACCGCAAACAGGAGAAGGTGGCATGACTCGCATCCCGGAGGTGCGGCCCTCCCACTTCCGGGACGCCGACTTATCAGTCCACGCGGCAATGACTCAGATCAGGCGCACAGCACTGATAGCAGGCACAGTCCTGCCGGCTACCCAGACGCAGCCCACCCTGCTCCTTTATGCCTCAAAACAGCGGCTTCAGGTAAAACTTAGTGTTGGGATCTCATTTATGACTACATTCATTTATGACTACAATCATGTATGGTCCTATAGAATACATACTTACCCACTATTCTGTCCCTATGTTGATATGATAATACTGGATACCTATAGCTATGGTCATCTTTTGTGCTACAGTATATATACTCACCTCTTTCCTCTGTCCTTATACTCCTTAACACAATCGACCCCTCCGGGTATTGGATTTCAGTGTGAGATACATTATGGACATTATGCACTATTTAGGATGAACTGTATTTACCTATGGACTGCTACGAACCTAAAAATAAGCCCATTATACATTCCTACAATAATATAATACTTATGTGATTCTTCTACTGATATGGAATTGTACATACTCCTCTATAGCCTCTCAATTGGCTCCTTTGGGGGTTCTATATACGGCTAATTCTGAGAATCTGTACATGTCTGGGAATTTGGATATATATTCCTATTGTTTCTTTACCTCGCAAGTTATTGACAGTACATGATCAATTGACTTACTATGAGTTTCACTGTTTACTACGACTACTGTTCACTCGATCAGCGATATATTTTTTTATATATGAACTTGTTTTGTAAATATTGAATAATCATGTGTGCAACACCACCTTTTCCTGTTCTAATCATGTTATAATTTTTTCCTGTGTGACTATGTATTTTTTTTGTGATGTACAACCACTACCTGGTACCTAAAACCATATATTATTCTTTTTCTACTATCACAGTCTGATGAAGGCCACTTAAAAGGCCGAAACGTCACTTATACGTGATATTGCCGCATCTTCAATAAAAATAAATTATACACCGCAATCAAACTGGAGTCCTTTTCTTCACTATACCGGGGCGGGAACCCGACTTCCAGTGGCGGGAAAAGGCAGTGTGCCACAACGTTCTTCGTTGTTGTTAACTTTCCATGTGGCTAATTTTTTGCAAAAGATGACAGTAGAGGATGATGTCGAAGCTTACCTGGCTACATTTGCGAGTATAGCAGTGAGGGAAGCATGGCCAAAGTCACGGCGGGCAGGACTGCTCGGCCCGTTCCTTGCAGGTGAAGCGCAAAACGCTTATTTTGACCTGGTACCTGAGGCTGCCCAGGACTATGATAAACTTAAGTCGGAGATCCTGGCTCGGCTAGGTGTTACCCTATCAGTCAGAGCCCAGCAAGTACATATAAAATGGATAAACTACCACGTTTGCAGATGTTCGATCTAATTCATTTGACCCGGAAATGGCTACAACCCGAGATGTTGTCAGCACCTGACATTGTGCAGCGAGTGGTCCTCGACAAGTTCCTGAGATCACAACATATATATATATATATATATATATATATATTTATATTTATATACTGGACAGTCCCTTTTTTGTGAATAGGAATTTAATTTAATATAATTTGCTCCTCCTGTTTTTATTAGGTTAAAGTAAAGTAAGTGATAAGGTTGACAATTAGTGTTGAACGAATAGTAGCATCCGATGTGGAAAGCGATCCAAAGATTTGGAAAAATTTGATTCTCAACAAATCCAAATTTCCTCCCACTTTGTGCAGTATATGGGTGGATTCCTATGGATGAGTGGGGTTATAGTCATATTTAATATAAACACATGCCAATTACAGAACAGTCCCTGGACAGTGTTTATATTAAATATAACAATAACCCCCCTCATCCATAAGAATCCACTCATACACTGCAATATATGGGTGGTGTATGAGCAGAGGGTAGCAGGGCTGGCAGGCATAATGACAGAGGAGCTGGAGCGCACAGTGTGCACATAGAAAGAGAAGTGGACACAAGGACCCTGGAGCTCAGGTCAGTGCTGGGGCAGCAGCAGGAGGAGGGGTCAGGGGGGGAGAAGTGTTCACTCACTGTAGCTGCCGGCTCCGGTCCCGGGTGCACACTGGACAAGCACCCGGCAGCAGGAGTAGGGGTCAGGGGGGAGAAGTGTAAGTCACTGAGCTGCATGCTGGCTGACGGCAAAAGAGTAGGAGGAGGCAGTGTGTGACGATCTTAGTGATGTCACGTGATCACTGCAGCTGCAGTCAGCTGCGATACGCCCGCTACACAATAACTTACTTAAGCCCCGGGGGGCCCGGGCCCTGTGATGGAGGCCTCCGCTGGCACTGACCGCTCCATCCTCTGTGTGACACAGTGTGTGCTGTGCCGCCCCGCCCGTATCTGTACTAATCTCTTGTGAGTGTCCCTCCCTGCTGACGGTAGCCCTGACGGTAAGAGCAATAAGACTATAGAACTCTCTGCCTGAGGTGGTACTGATGATGAGTTCACTAAAAGAGTTCAAGAGGGGTCTGGATGCATTTCTGGAATGTAATAATATTACAGGCTATAGCTACTAGAGATGGGTCGTTGATCCAGGGAGTTATTCTGATTGCCTGATTGGAGTCGGGAAGGAATTTATTTCCCCTAAAGTGGGGAAAATTGGCTTCTATCTTACAAGGTTTTTTGGGCTTTCCTCTGGATCAACTTGCTGGATGACAGGCTGAACTAGATGGACAGATGTCTTTTTTCAGCCTTATAAACTATGTTAATAACTATGTTACTATTACTCATTTATGGTCAAATTGGGGTGAGTAAGCTGTGTAATTCAACTGTTATTGGGGTGTCCACCTTGTTAAGTAGATAATCAATTCTATTACTTCTTGATTCTCAGATTGGGGTGAATAAGCTTTCTCATTTAACTGTTATTGAGGTGTCCACCTTGTTTAATAGATGAACAATTGCATTAGACCTTGATTCTAAAACTGGGGTGAATAAGCTATTTTTACTGTTATTGGGATGTCCACCTTGTTTCATAGATAAGCAATTCTATTGCGCCCTGATTCTCCAATTGGGGTAAATAAGCTGTCTAATTTTACTGTTATTGGGGTGTCCACATTGTTAAATAGATAAGCAATTTCATTAGGCCTTGATTCTCAAATTGGGGGCAATAAGCTGTCTATTTTTAATGTCATTGGAGTACCCACCTTTTTTTTATAGATAAGCAACTCCGTTAGGCCTTGATTCTCAAATTGGGGTGAATAAGTTGTCTAATACTACTGTTATTGGGGTTGTCCACATCAACATTGTATAACTTATTTTACATATACAGTTACTGTACAGTATGTCCAACAAAGAGGTGCCAGGGCCTTCCAAAGGAACAGGCAGTGGCAAAAATGTTGCTGTAGTCGGTGGGTTCCTAAACACCACACTTAGTTGGCATGACCCAGGAACAAGTTCAATGCCCTCATCTGTCCTGAACCTGCCTCTTTCTTTGTTTCTACTTCTGCCAGGCAGAAGAAGAAAGAAACCATCCAGAAGCAGCAGGACAAGGAGCAGAATCTGAACCAGTCGGTGTCTTATGGATCAGACTAGATCATTCTTGCAGTAATGTTCTGACTGCAGTGCTCTGCCACACCAGAGTATTGTGAAAAATGGCCCATTACTTCTGGCCACATGCGTCACCCACCATTCTGATGGTGGCACCCGCCTGATGCCACACACCTACTGCCTCTGCTGCCATTTACTGCCACCATCTTGTGCTGTTACTGCCACTGCTGTTGCCCCCCAACTCCCCACTCTATGACTGGGTCACTATGTTGACTCCTCATGTTGTTGCCACCCTCATCACTCTGTGACTAAGCCACTATGTTGACTCCTCTCTCTGTTGCCACCCTCACCACTCTGTGACAGAGCCACTCGTGTCCTTTTTTGGCCTTGATGACATCACTGTTAATTTTACCCTTCTTCTGAAAAACACAGCGGATACAGTCTTTGGAGCATCCATAAAGACTCTATCACATGATCATTATTTTGCACCCGGATTTGATCATGATTTGGAAGCCAATAGCAGGAGTAGGTCCAAAACACATGCAAATATTTCCAACATGTGTCATCTCTGTTTTGAACCCACTCCTGTTATTGCCTTATGAATTACTGACCAAATACTGATTGTGTAAAGGCGGATGCTCAAAAGACAGGATTTTTGTTTTATTTCGGGTTGTTCTGACGGATCAGAAGAAGGGAAAACAATAAAAAGTGACATCAACATAAACTTACTGCTAACACCCTCCCCCAATCATGGGGCCATGGTGTAAAATGATATAGTTCTTTCACTCTGTAGTGGAATCTTGGGCCACTGCACAAGTACATTGTATCTGTCGCTGACATTGACCTGTGAGGCTGAGTTCACCCTTCAGTTATTTAGTCAGTTAATTCCAGCAGACTCTCAAATAAGGTCAATCATGAAAAGATCACCTGCCTGTCATGTTCACGCACAGTAACTGTTTTACTACCAGAAAGCACTGCATGTTGTTGCTCAATGCACAGTGATTAGATATGAGTGAAGTACTGTAAAATTCGATTCGGCTGCATTGCCGAATTTTACAAATAAATGTGAATGTTTTTGTAACTAGTAGCTACAATGACATATAGTGGAGACTGTATCATTGTACCCCTTAGATGCTCGGTTCATACACGATCACGGCATATGATATTCATGAAAAAAAAATCATACTTAACTGCTCCATTTGCCCGCAATGGGTCGGCCGCCACCATCTTGCTTGAAGATCTGGCGCGAAATCTTGTGTATCATCATCATGCCGGCCGCGCACAGGATTTTGGCCAAGACCTTCAAGCAAGAAGGCAGAGGCCAGCCCGTCACAAGCAAATGGAGCAGGTAAGTGTGATTTTTTCTTTTATTTTTGCATTTCAGGTTAAATCGATTCATTACCTCAAAGTATGAGGAAATTTGGCTTTGCAGCGAATCAAATTTATCAAAAAATTTGGATCAAAGTCCACTTCACACTAATCAAGATGTACATCAAGATACGCTCACCCTGCAGGCCAGGATATAGCTGATTTAACGCACTTTGTGCTGACTTAATCAGGAACTAAACAAATTTATGGGAAATGTTTGGCCAAAAATTTGTCTGAATCAAATTTTTGAAAACTTCCCTCGTCACTATTAACAATGAAATACCCAACTTAAGTGATCTAGTAAATGTAGATTGCAATGTTATTACTTTATAAAAAGGTACAAAGGCCTCTTTTAAAGGTGTTTTCTGAAATTTTGGTACTGATGGTGGGGGTCCAACACGCGGGACCCCCACCGATCAGCTGCACAGCCGCTATACAATGCACAGCACTGTGCTTGGTAAGTTGCAAGAAGGCCACATCAGTAGAGATGGCCCAAACTATTCGCCGGCGAACAGTTCCCGGCGAACATAGCTTGTTCGCGTTCGCCTCTGCCGGGCGAACATATGCGATGTTCGGTCCGCCCCCTATA
Organism: Bufotes viridis; assembly: GCA_033119425.1. Lineage (NCBI taxonomy): Eukaryota > Metazoa > Chordata > Amphibia > Anura > Bufonidae > Bufotes > Bufotes viridis. Next base: position 335,070,500 of record CM065591.1, on the reverse strand, counting down.
CATCATCATTGAGCAAACTTTGACCCTGTACCTCACAGTCAGCAGACACATTCCAGCCAATCAGCAGCATACCCTCCCTCCCAGACCCTCCCACCTCCTGCACAGCATCCATTTTAGATTCATTTGGAATTTGCAGTCTTAGTGAGAGGAGGGACAGTGTAATTGCTGCTGATTTAATAGGGAAATTGATAGCTAGGCTAGTGAATTCAGTGTCCACTCCAGTCCTGAAAGACTCATCTGATCTCTGCTGTAAGGACAGCGTCCTGACAGCACCTCAAAAGCCCTTTTAGGGCTGCAACATTAGTCTGCTTTTTTTCCCTTTATATGCATATTGCAGTTGCCTGGCCTGCCTGTGTGTGAGGAGCTGCAGGCCCACAGACTGTAGTGTGCCCACTGCCAGTGCCCACCCCTGTCATCCCGTGTGGTACAGGACTTTGCATCAAAAAAAGGCATTTAATTTTTACACTTTAATCTAAGGTTAGTTGCCTGCCTGTGTGTGTCAGGCTGACTTCCACTGACTGTAGTGTGCCCACTGCCAGTGCCCACCCCTGTCATCCCGTGTGGCACAGGACTTTGCATCAAAAAAAGGCATTTAATTTTTACACTTTAATCTAAGGATAGTTGCCTGCCAGTGTGTGTCAGGCTGACTTCCAGTGACTGTAGTGTGCCCACTGCCAGTGCCTACCACTCATACCGGCTGGCAGAGGACTTTGCATCAAAAAAGGCATTTCATTTTTACACTTTAGTGTAATTTCAGCTGCCTGCCTGCTGCTAGTGTGTGTCAGACCGACTTCCACTGACTGTAGTGTGCCCACTGCCAGTGCCCACCCCTGTCATCCCATGTGGCACAGGACTTTGCATAAAAAAAAGGCATTTAATTTTTACACTTTAATCTAAGTTTAGTTGCCTGCCAGTGTGTGTCAGGCTGACTTCCAGTGACTGTAGTGTGACCACTGCCAGTGCCCACCACTCATACCGGCTGGCACAGGACTTTGCATAAAAAAAAGCATTTAATTTTTACACTTTAGTGTAATTTCAGCTGCTTGCCTGCTGCTAGTGTGTGTCAGGCCGACTTCCACTGACTGTAGTGTGCCCACTGCCAGTGCCCACCCCTGTCATCCCGTGTGGCACAGGACTTTGCATCAAAAAAGGCATTTAATTTTTACACTTTAATCTAAGGTTAGTTGCCTGCCAGTGTGTGTCAGGCTGACTTCCAGTGACTGTAGTGTGCCCACTGCCAGTGCCTACCACTCATACCGGCTGGCAGAGGACTTTGCATCAAAATAGGCATTTAATTTTTACACTTTAGTGTAATTTCAGCTGCTTGCCTGCTGCTAGTGTGTGTCAGGCCGACTTCCACTGACTGTAGTGTGCCCACTGCCAGTGCCCACCCCTGTCATCCCGTGTGGCACAGGACTTTGCATCAAAAAAAGTCATTTAATTTTTACACTTTAATCTAAGTTTAGTTGCCTGCCAGTGTGTGTCAGGCTGACTTCCAGTGACTGTAGTGTGCCCACTGCCAGTGCCCACTACTCATACCGGCTGGCACAGGACTTTGAATAAAAAAGGCATTTAATTTTTACACATTAGTCTAATTTCAGTTGCTTGCCTGCTGCCAGTGCGTGTCAGGCCCACTTCCACTGACTGTAGTGTGCCCACTGCCAGTGCCAACCACTGATACCGGGTGGCACAGTAGCTTGCCGATAAATAAGGCATTTCATTTTTACAGATTAGTCTAATTTCAGTTGCTTGCCTCCTGCCAGTGTGTGTCAGGCCCACCTCCACAGACTGTAGTGTGCCCACTGCCAGTGCCAACCACTGATACCGGGTGGCACAGTAGCTTGACGATAAATAAGGCATTTCATTTTTACACATTAGTCTAATTTCAGTTGCTTGCCTGCTGCCAGTGTGTGTCAGGCCCACTTCCACAGACTGTAGTGTGCCCACTGCCAGTGCCCACCACTGATACAGGGTGGCACAGTACCACTTATCGAAAAAAATGACAGGCAGAGGCAGGCCACCTCGCAGGGGCCGTCGTGGTCGTGGTGCTGTGATTTCCACTGTCCCTGCAATAATGCCTAGTGTTCAGAGGCCATGTACCCTGAACCCGAAAAATTCTGAGGACGTAGTTGACTGGCTTAGACAGGACACCCAACCTTCAACAGCTTCCGCTAAGAACCTTGACGCACCATCCTCCTCCAGCTCAGCTTTGGTCACCTGCTCAAGTTACCACGCACCCGCCCGCCGCTGATAGGAATAGTACTAGTTAAGACACCACTCATATAGGGTGTCACAGCACATTGCTCTGTGCACGCCGCAGTGCCCCAATTTGGGAGTATGAGGACCGACCAAGCTGCTTTTTCCATCTCCCGGTTCCTGAAATCAATTCAGTTTGGTGTATGAGAGTTTGGTCTGTCACTGTGAAGGCAGTTGAAGGTACCAGGCCTAAAATTTTTTTCACAAAAGGCAATCCCTGATATGGGATGTAACAGGGATTAAACTGATGAGAATAGTACTACAGAAAATACCACTCATATCGGGTGTGACAGTAAATTGCACGGCGCAGAAGCAGTCACCGTGGATTAAAACAAAGGGGAGGGAGCCAGCGTTTTTTTAACCATCTCCCCATTCGAAAAATCTTTTCACTTGACCTTTCGGGGACCCTTGGTGTTGTACGTGGCTGGGTGGAGGAAGAAACCTTCAATGACATCACCGGGACGTGGCTAGCTTGGTATCCAACCTTGTGCAAATGGGGAGTTTGCGGTTGTGCAAATGGACTGTTTGCGGTGCATTAAAAGAGGAGTTTGGTATGTCAATGTCTGAGAATCGGGCGTAACCCTTACACTACCTGATCAATACAACATCATACCTGATCGTATACACACACTGGATGTTTTAAAGCATGTTATTCCAAACAATTTAGGAATGTTAGGTGATTTATGCCCTTTATGGATTAAAACCCGACTCTGCGTCCACTACGTAATTTTCCATGGGAGTTTTGCCATGGATCCCCCTCCGGCATGCCACAGTCCAGGTGTTAGTCCCCTTGAAACAACTTTTCCATCACTATTGTGGCCAGAAAGAGTCCCTTTGGTTTTTAAAATTCGCCTGTCTATTGAAGTCTATGGCGGTTCGCCCGGTTCGCCTGTTCGCGAACATTTGCGGAAGTTCGCGTTTGCTGTTCGCGAACTGAAAATTTTATGTTCGCGACATCACTACACATCAGTCACAGCTGCGCCGGTGCCTTTTAAAACTGCTGATCGTGGGGGTCCCTGGTGTCGGACCCCCACTGATCAGATACCTGATGACCTATAGAGAGGATAGGTTATCAGTGTCAAAATCTCTGACAACAATGACAACTTAGACAAAGAGTTCCATAGTCTCTCTGCTTTTACTGTAAAAAACGCCTTTCCATGTTGATACAGAAAGCTTCTTTCCTATACACATTGACGATACCCCTTTAGTTACTCGGGTTTATTAAATCATTAGACAGATATCTGTATTGACCTTTGATATACAGTATTTTTATATATCATTTGGTAATAGATTTCTCAATAATGTACATAGTAAATTAGTAAAATAGAGAATCAGTATTTTCTTTGCTGCCATCCTTGGTTCCATATTTATTAATTCACTGAAAAGAGAAAACATACACAAAATTTGTAGTTGATTCTTGTAGTTGATGAAAGTATCTAAGTATGCGTGTGCACTAGTTATGCACCGAGCACCCGAGCCCTATAGAAGTCAATGGGAGAACCCAAGCATTAAACCAGGCACCCACTGCTCTGAAGAGGGGAGGGTGCCTGGTTCATAGGAACAGGTCAGAAATTGATGTAAACACCACCGAAATGGGTCGGGGACAGCATGGGGAGGATGTCTGGATGCATCTTGGACTATAATGTCGCTGCTGGGAACGATGTTGCCCGAGTTGTACGTCACTTTTACAGACTGACCATAAAACTTACAAAACCAAAGATAAAACCGATTTTAGATGAAAAATTGTTAGGAAACATTCTTTCCTGTGTATTTCCTTTCATATAAATAGACAGTTCAGACAAAAATTTTCATGATTTTCGGAACTGGGGCCATGACTAAGAGGGATGGTCGGTGGCTTTAATTGTGTTGACCGGACTATCATCTGATGATAATGAACTTGTAAGAGAAACGTATATAAAATCGTAGGTGAGGGTCTGCTACCTTTTTGTTAACTGGTAGTGTCCCACTACGTAAAAGTCATGTTGTTCCCCACCTCCTGTGGGAGATTGGTCAATGTATAATGTAATATATTGTACTGTATTTTCTCATGTATTCCCTGTGTGCCAGGCCTGCTAGGGGTGTAGTTTCTCCTCCAGATCTATAGAGGGAGCTAGAGAACCCCCTAGTATATATAGATAGGCCCAGTCCAGGAGTAGAGTGTGCAATGTTAGTTCAGAGGAGATGAAGACAGAGGCAGTTTTTACACTAGCCAAGGAGTAGCCTAGTGTCAGCTGAGAGCATGCAGCTAGATAGTCCAGGTTCAACACCTGAGTCCAGGAGAGAAGTCCTCCTGAGGTACCCTTCCTACAGAGACAGAGTACAGAGGATCCAGGTTTAACCCTGAGGTACGCAGAACTAACTCCTCATCCTGCCACCAGCAGAGTCCACATCAGTGCTAACCTTATCCAGCTAAGTATAGAGCTGAGAGGCAGAAGTTCATTGCCAGCAAGAGAATATATTCTAGAGGAAGTTTCCCTTACCCAAGGATAAAGCCAGCTATAGGGCATACGGGCCTTGGATGAATGCCAGACAGGATCTTCAGAAAGTACAGCCTGATCTGTGAGTTACAATTCCCTCTGAGTCACCTTGCTAGGATCCTACCTGCCACCTTTGTAAAGCCTGCATGTAACCAATTGTCTTCTTGCGGAACTATCTGGAGTTTGTACATAGTTGAACTGTTCAGTAATGAAGGATTCTGGTTCACTGCGATCGCGTGTACCTCCATTATTCCTACTGACAATCAGTGTGCCACCGTTACTGGCACTGGCGTCATGAACTGTTAGGGACCTTGCCACCAGCATGCTAAACCTTCAACACCCAGGGCACCTCACCTACCACCTGGCCTGGTCCCGATACCTAGAGAGTGCCCTAGAGGATCCACATGCTACCTCTCCATCACTGACTTCACGCCTGCCCAGGGTCTACTACAAACTGTGAGTACAAAGAGCAACCCTCGGTCTAGCTACTGACCCCCGTGACCTCGCACTCGCTCACCCTGAAGGTCTGGCATACTGCATGTCAAATTTTGGCGTCACGAACAGGATTCGGACATTTCTACGCCATAGTGGAATCTGAACTGTGTGCCATAATTGCCTACCAAGTAATTGAAGCCCTATCTGTTTATTTGAAGGTCTTGGGGCCAAAGAACTGTGAAAAATCGCGGTGTGAAAGTGTGTTTTATGGACTGTTGCCTGTTTCGAAACCACCGCTTGCTGTTAGTGAATCGACAGCGTTGTGTTTAAAGATGGCCGCCTAAGCTGTCCGGAATTATTGCTGCGCCAACGTTGTGTCCGCCTGGCGCGAAGAAAAAGAAGGCGCCGCCCCTGCCTGCAAAGAAGGTACCACCTACCGCAAGTCTTAAAGCCCAGAGAGGCCGCGCCTATCTCCTGACGCTGCGCGTGGGACCTCCGCACGATGTAATCACGTACCTCGCGAGACTTGGACTGTGCATCACCGGAGTGAGTAGAACTTTTGTATTAACCGGCCCCTTTGTGTTCAAGTGCCGCAAGGAGTTCCGATCCTCAACGGAGGTCTGAGGGAGATCCCCCACTAGTAATTCGGGGAAGAGCGCACAAATTGGATTTTGTTCTGCACTGCTGCTCCTTAAAGGGCCATACCCCCTCAGTGGTCAACGGCCTGTAAGAGCGAATTCCGGCGTCATTCTGCCTATAGAACGTGTATCCATAAGGCCACACCATGTCCGCATCTGAGGAAACGGGGGAGGTGGCCCCCAACGAGGCTTCTGCAGGCAACACAGCCGAGAACAGAGCACCCGCTGCTGCAGTAGCATCCAGCCTGATGCCACTGACCATACGATATTATTTTGGGGCCACCTGATTTCCACGATATTCTGGGGCAGCCCACAACTTGAAAGACTTTTAAGATCAGATCATTGCCTTATTCCGGCTCTATCCTATCTCCACTGAGCAACAGATGGAGATCCTCTTAGCGCAGCTAGAAGGAGCCACTCGCAGGGAAGTCATGTCGTGGCCTAGCTCTGAAAGAGATACAATGGAACAGATCTTTGATCGCCTCAGCACCACGTTTGAACCCAGGACAGTGTTAGAGGTCAAAATGCGGTTCTTCAGCAACAAGCAACAGCCCAGTGAGTCACTTTGTGATTTTGCTTTGTCCCTGCAAGTGTCCCTGAGGGCAGTTGTCCAGGTGGATCCCCGGGAGGCTGAGAACCAAGACCGGACCCTGAGAGAGCAGTTCATTGCGGGTGTAAACACTGAACAGTTAAAGGGCCAGCTAAGAATGTTGTTGGCCCAACACCCCAACTGTATGTTTCTGGACTTTAAAGAGCTGGCCATCAGTATCCTGGGTCACAATCTACCCATAGAGCCGGCGGCCCCCCTTGACCAACCGGTCTACCAGCCAAAAATTATTGATGTGAATCCGTCAGGGGCCAGTCAAGCCACTCGGGCTCCAGTAACAGATGTAGTGGCGGCATTGGTGGAGCAAGTTAACCATCTCACTAAGAGTCTGGAGAAGGTGTGCATGAAAATAGAGGAATGGGAGAAACTGTTGTCACTGGAAGATGAAAACCCCCTACCTCAATGGCTCTTCCTGCCTGCATATCAAGAGGTCTACTCCAAAGATCCCGGTGGACGGCGGAGTGACCTGTCTAGCAACCGCAAGCGAACTGTCTGCACCTACTGTAAAAAATATGGCCATACTGAGACAATGTGTTGGTTGTTAAACGGGCCACCCTCGAAGCTGAGGACCACCGTTCGGGAGGTAGAACAGTAGTTCCAAAAGATCCAAGCTGGATACCCAAGTATGTGGGATACCGTTTGAAGCCTTGCTGGATACTGGGTCTCAAGTCACCACAATCCTACGACCCACCTTTGACAAGGTCTGGGATTCCAGTCTCCTTACCCAGCCACCAGAATCCTGGCTGGGTATCATTGCTAGCAATGGCACGCCGGTGAAAGTCCATGGGTACTGGGAACCTACAGAGAGATACAGACCCATACCGCCTACTAAGTACCAGTCTGTAAAGAAGATGATACAAGAAATGAAGGACTCTAATATAATCCAGGACAGTCATAGTCCCTGAGCTGCACCCCTAGTTCTTGTTCGTAAAAAAGACGGCAGCATCAGGTTCTGTGTGGACTATAGAAAAATCAATCAAATCACCCACAAAGACACTTATCCGTTGCCGCGCATTGAAGAGTCTTTGACTGCCCTGGGGTCATCAGCCTATTTCTCCACGCTTGACTTGACCAGCGGATACTGGCACGTACCTATGGCCCTGGAAGATCGAGAAAAGACTGCTTTCACCACGCCTATGGGCCTGTTTGAATTCAACTACATGCCTTTTGGACTGTGTAATGCTCCAGAGACATTCCAAAGATTGATGGAGTGTTGTTTAGGCCATAGGAACTTTGAGACTGTCTTGCTATACTTGGATGATGTTATTATCTACTCTAAGACATATGAGGATCGTCTAAAGCATCTGGCCGAAGTGTTTCAAGTCCTCATTAAAGGCAATCTGTCACCAGAATATTAGCTAAAATTTTTTTTCATGAATCCATGTGTAATAAATTACCTTCTTTCCATATGTGTTCTTGTTTTACTTGTGTGCCTTGTCATTTCTTCAAAAAAATGCTTTCTGATATGCAAATTAAGCTGTAAGGAGCCCAGAGGGGCGTTATTCTTTTACCAAGGTGCCCAGGAACCAGATGAGCCAGAGGATGCCCGGGAAGAAGTGGAAATGCCGGCGTTTTACAACAAGTTTGCTCAGCAGGATAATGTTCACACTGAGAATAACCCAGCTGCTGATCCCTCTCCACAAAACAATCCAGAATCCAGAGGTGAACAAGAAAGGTGAATTAAGCTCCAGTCAGAAAGTAGGGTCCTCGGAGAACTGCTTGACTTTCTTACCAGTGGAAGAACCCCTGAAAGAATCCGCAGGAAGAATGCAGACCTAGAACTATTGAAATTGTGGAGACATCGCCTCAAACTCTTCCTTCAAAAAGGCCTATTGCTAAGAAGGAGCCTGGATCCAGTGTCCTGTGATAGAGTGTACCAGATCCTCATAACATGTCGAGATACCGGTCTTGTACTAGAGATGTATCATAATCGGTCAGGGCACTTCGGCCACCATCCGCAGAAGATTCTATTGGATTGGGATGAGGGAAGACATTGAGAAATGGTGCCGGGAGCACCATGACCAGAGAGCGCCTCTACATCCTATTGTAAGTAAAACTCCCCTGGAGCTTGTTGCCATTGATCATGTGAAGTTCGAGCCAAGTCGCTCAGGTTATCCATGTGCCATGACCATTATTGACTACTTCACTAAGTTTGTTGTAGCAGTGCCTGTGAAAGACCTGACAGCCAAGACTGTGGCAGAAGTATTCTGGAAGCATTTCCTCCTGCCCTACGGCTGCCCGGAGAGAATCCTCACCGACCAGGGGTCTGCCTTCAAATCACAGTTGTTCCATGAGTTGTGCCTACGACACAATTGCCAGAAGATCCGGACCACAGCCTATCATCTGCAAGGTAACGGACTCTGTGAAAAAATGAATCAAACTCTCATTGAAATGTTGAGAGCAGTACCCCCTGAGACAAGGGGCAATTGGCCTACTCTGCTGCCACAGCTTATGTACACATACAACAATACCATTCACTGCTCTACCGGGTACACGCCTTTCTACTTGATGTTCGGTCGTCAAGGAAGGCTGCCTGCAGATCATTCTCTGGACGTACAAGTACCCGACGTCATCAACCCACTACCAAAAACTTATTGGGTGGTGGAGCATCAATGACGTCTTCTTAATGCCAAAGAGATTGTCCAGGAGCGCCATGGGCATGGAAAATGCCCGAGAGCGTCAGCAGAGAGACTATGACCTGGCTGCTCATGCGGAACCCCTTGCTGTAGGAGATGTGGTGTGGTTGAGGAACAACCACCGAACCAGCAAACTGGACAGTAAGTGGGAAAGGACTCCCTACATCATAACTGCTATTCTTAATGCTGGGACTCACGTTTACAAAATTTCCTGGGAAAGTAAAGGCTCCCAGATTCTACACAGAAACCGCTTAAAGCCCTGCATGGATGGAGAAACTGCAGCAGAGGACATTGAGCCAGAGTCTCCTGATCCAGAGTCATCAGCCCAACCAAATGATCCTATGCAGGCTGTTGCAAACCTGCTACATTACATTGGTTCCTCACACCCTGGTTGAACTTTGCTGTCCCGGCTCCAGCTCCGGCTAGGCATTAACCCCAGGAAGGCCTGTCCCAGGGTGTACCTGAAAGGGCCTCAGAGTCTGTGGATCCCTCTGGCCCCCCTGAGCCAAGGCAGGAAGAGTCTCTGCCAGTAAGAAGGTCCAAGCAGCCTACCAGGGGATGCCCACCTGTGAGGTTTGGAGACTATGTGTGTGACAGAAGTAATCCACCACGAGAAACTCCTGTTTAATTGCCTGCAAGACCCAGGTACGGACTCATGTTTTCCTTTGAGCCTCCAGGAACTTTTGTTGTTGTTGTGCTTTATTACTATGGAATATCTTGGTTACTCCTGATACGCTGTACCAGGTCAGCGCCCATGTTCCCAGATTTACCATCTTCTGAAGAGAATGACGCCCCTTTTCACCGCACTTATCCTTTGTCAGCGGATCTGCCTGATAATCTTATTGAAAATGTAGTGATTGTTATATGTGCCTGCTTGGCATTTTTTGTCTATTGGTTCTCAGTTTCCAGCTGGGTTGGCCCCCGGTGTTGCGCCGAGGTCGGGCAACCTCAAAGCAGCGGAGTATGTAGTGTCTTACTACGTAAAAGTGGACACTACTACGGGTCAATTGGGTCACATTGTTCCCCATCTCCTGTGGGAGATTGGTCAATGTATAATGTAATATATTGTACTGCATTTTCTCATGTATTCCCTGTGTGCCAGGCCTGCTTGGGGTCTAGTTTCTCCTCCAGATCTATAGAGGGAGCTAGAGAACCCCCTAGTATATATAGATAGGCCCAATCCAGGAGTAGAGTGTGCAATGTTAGTTCAGAGGAGATGAAGACAGAGGCAGTTTTTACTCTAGCCAAGGAGTAGCCTAGTGTCAGCTGAGAGCATGCAGCTAGATAGTCCAGGTTCAACACCTGAGTCCAGCAGACAAGTCCTCCTGAGGTACCCTTCCTACAGAGACAGAGTACAGAGGATCTAATTTTAACCCTGAGGTACGCAAAAGTAACTCCTCATCCTGCCACCTGCAGAGTCAACATCAGTGTTAACCTTATCCAGCTAAGTATAGAGCTGAGAGGCAGAAGTTAATTGCCAGCAAGAGAATACAGTCCAGAAGAGGTTTCCCTTACCCAAGGATAAAGCCAGCTATAAGGGCATTGGATGAATGCCAGACAGGATCTTCAGAAAGTACAGCCTGATCTGTGAGTTACAATTCCCTCTGAGTCACCTTGCTAGTAGTGTTGAGCGAACAGTTCGAGCATAGTTCGGGTTCGTGCCGAATTTTGGGGTGTCCGGGACACGGACCCGAAACCGGACATTTTCAAAAAAGTTTGGGTTCGGGTTCGTTGTTCGGCGATTACTTCCCGCTTTCTGAATGGCTGCTCAGCAGCCAATCATCTAGCGTTTTACTTCTTGCCCTAAGAGCCCATCACAGCCATGCCTACTAATGGCATGGCTGTGATTGGCCAAGTGCAGCATGTGACCCAGCCTCTATTTAAGCTGGAGTCACATAGCGCCGCACGTCACACTGCTCTGATTAGTGTAGGGAGAGGACGCAGCTTCTGTGAGGGCGAGATTTGGCAGGGAAAAGTCAGCAACAGCACCTAATGAACGGATCGATCTACAGCTGTGAATGATTGAACTTCTACTAGTTACTTGCTCACTGGTTTTTAGGCTGCACAGAGCGTTTTTCTGTCACTTATTTTCTGGGGTGATCGGCGGCCATTTTGGGACTTGTGGTGCACCAGAACAAGCTGCCACCAAGTACATCAATCCATCAATACTAGTTTTTTTTTTGCTATATCCTACATCATGGGCTTGACTGTGCTAATTGTCACCCCTAGAAACTCAGGATAGAAATTTCAATATTTTATTAAATACAATTGCCCAAATACCAATCCCCTAAATCTGGTGTTCCAGCTGGTGTTTGGCTAGCCAAGTATAATACTGTCTGCTGTCTGGCAAAGGATAGATTATTTTATGTGGTGAAATTCAATTGCCAAAATAGCAATACCATAAATCAGTGGTTTCAGCTGTGGCTGGCAAAGTATAACAGTGTCCGCCAAAACATATATTTTGTTCTGGGGTAAAATTCAATTGCCAAAATAGCAATACCCTGAATCTGGTGTCCCAGCTGTTGCAGGTCAAGATTCATAGTGTCCGCCAAAACATATATTTTGTTCTGGGGTGAAATTCAATTGCCAAAATAGCAATACCATAAATCAGTGGTTTCAGCTGTGGCTGGCAAAGTATAACAGTGTCCGCCAAAACATATATTTTGTTCTGGGGTAAAATTCAATTGCCAAAATAGCAATACCCTGAATCTGGTATCCCAGCTGTTGCAGGTCAAGATTCATAGTGTCCGCCAAAACATATATTTTGTTCTGGGGTGAAATTCAATTGCCAAAATAGCAATACCATAAATCAGTGGTTTCAGCTGTGGCTGGCAAAGTATAACAGTGTCCGCCAAAACATATATTTTGTTCTGGGGTAAAATTCAATTGCCAAAATAGCAATACCCTGAATCTGGTGTCCCAGCTGTTGCAGGTCAAGATTCATAGTGTCCACAAAAACATATATTTTGTTTTGGGGTGAAATTCAATTGCCAAAATAGCAATACCCTGAATCTGGTGTTCGAGCTGTTGCAGGCCAAGTGTAAATCTGTCCATAAAAGGATACCTTTCATCCAGGGCCTAAATACTAGCCCTAAAAGAGATATTCCCCTAAATCAGTGGTTACTGCTGTGCCTGGATTAGGGTAATACGCTACATAAATAAATTGGCAGATAGTGTTAGGTGCCTGTAAAAAAAGGCCTGAATTTGAAATCAATACATTGGGCCAAATATTTTTTTTCTTATTGTGGTGCTTGGTGAACGATAACAATGAGGAAAACATCTAGTAAGGGACGCGGACGCGGTCGTGGTGGTGTTAGTGTACCCTCTTGTGCTGGGAGAGGACGTGGCCATTCTGCCACAGCCACATGTCCTAGTGAACCAACTACCTCAGGGTCCAGTACCCGCCAGAATTTACAGCGATATTTGGTGGGGCCCAATGCCGTTCTAAGGATGGTAAGGCCTGAGCAGGTACAGGCGCTAGTCAATTGGGTGGCCGACAGTGGATCCAGCATGTTCACAACATTATCTCCCACCCAGTCTTCTGCAGAAAGTGCACAGGTGGCACCTGAAAACCAAGCCCATCAGTCTGTCACATCACCCCCATGCATATCAGGGAAACTGTCTGAGCCTCAAGTTATGCAGCAGTCTCTTATGCTGTTTGAAGACTCTGCTGGCAGGGTTTCCCAAGGAAATCCACCTAGCCCTTCCCCAGTGGTGGAAGACATAGAATGCACTGATGCACAACCACTGATGTTTCCTGATGATGAGGACATGGGAATACGACCTCATCGGAGTCCGCACATCTCTGATGATGACGAAACACAGGTGCCAACTGCTGCATCTTTCTGCAGTGTGCAGACCGAACAGGAGGTCAGGGAGGAAGACTGTGTGGAAGATGATGCAGGGGACGATGAGGTCCTAGACCCCACATGGAATGAAGGTCGTGCCACTGACTTTCATAGTTCAGAGGAAGAGGCAGTGGTGAGACCGAGCCAACAGCGTAGCAAAAGAGAGAGCAGGGGGCAAAAGAAGAACAGCCGCCTCCAAGAGAGTTCGCCTGCTACTGGCCACCGCCACCAGGGACCGAGCACCCCAAAGGCAGCTTCAAGGAGTTCCCTGGAATGGCACGTCTTTAAACAATGTGCTGACGACAAGACCCGAGTGGTTTGCACGCTGTGCCATCAGAGCCTGAAGCGAGGCATTAACGTTCTGAACCTTAGCACAACCTGCATGACCAGGCATCTACATGCAAAGCATGAACTGCAGTGGAGTAAACACCTTAAAAGCAAGGAACTCACTCTGGCTCCCCCTGCTCCCTCTTCTGCTGCTGCCTCGGCCTCTTCCTCCGCCTCGGTAGGAATGTTGGCACCTGCCGCCCACCAAACAGAGGATGTGCCACCGACAACACCACCTGCGTCACCAAGCATCTCCACCATATCACACGGCAGCGTTCAGTTCTCCATCTCACAAACCTTGGAGAGAAAGCGTAAATTCCCACCTAGCCACCCTCGAGCCCTGGGCCTGAATGCCAGCATTTCTAAACTACTGGCCTTTGAAATGCTGTCATTCAGGCTGGTGGACACAGACAGCTTCAAACAGCTGATGTCCATGGCTGTCCCACAGTATGTTGTTCCCAGCCGCCACTACTTCTCCAAGACAGCCGTGCCTTCCCTGCACAACCAAGTATCCGATAAAATCAAGTGTGCACTGCGCAACACCATCTGTGGCAAGGTCCACCTAACCACAGATACGTGGACCAGTAAGCACGGTCAGGGACGCTATATCTCCCTAACTGCACACTGGGTAAATGTAGTGGCGGGTGGGCCGCAGGCGGAGAGTTCCTTGGCGCACGTCCTTCCACCGCCAAGGATCGCAGGGCATCATTCTTTGCCTCCTATAGCCTCCAACTCCTACTCGGCTTCCTCCTCCTCTGCTTCCACCAGCTCATCCAGTCAGCCACACACCTTCACCACCAACTTCAGCACAGCCCGGGGTAAACGTCAGCAGGCCATTCTGAAACTCATATGTTTGGGGGACAGGCCCCACACCGCGCAGGAGTTGTGGCGGGGTATTGAACAACAGACCGACGAGTGGTTTCTGCCGGTGGGCCTCAAGCCAGGCCTGGTGGTGTGCGATAATGGGCGACATCTCGTCGCAGCTCTGGGACTAGCCGGTTTGACGCACATCCCTTGCCTGGCGCATGTGCTGAATTTGGTGGTGCAGAAGTTCATTCACAACTACCCCGACATGTCAGAGTGAGGGCCGTCTGTGCGCGCTTCCGGCGTTCACATCCTGCCGCTGCTCGCCTGTCTGCGCTACAGCGGAACTTCGGCCTTCCCACTTACCGCCTCACATGCGACGCGCCCACCAGATGGAACTCCATCTTGCACATGCTGGAGAGACTGTGCGAGCAGCAGCAGGCCATAGTGGAGTTTCAGCTGCAGCACGCACGCGTCAGTCGCACTGCGGAACAGCACCACTTCACCAAAATGATTGGGCCTCCATGCGAGAACTGTGTGCCCTGTTGCGCTGTTTCGATTACTCCACCAACATGGCCAGTGGCGATGACACCGTTATCAGCGTTACAATACCACTTCTATGTCTCCTTGAGAAAACGCTTAGGGCGATGATGGAAGAGGAGGTGGCCCAGGAGGAGGAGGATGAGGGGTCATTTTTAGCACTTTCAGGCCAGTCTGTTAGAAGTGGCTCAGAGGGAGGTTTTTTGCAACAGCAGAGGCCAGGTACAAATGTGGCCAGCCAGGGCCCACTACTGGAGGTCGAGGAGGATGAGAAGGGGGTGGAGGAGGATGAGGATGAAGCAGGTTCACAGTGGGGTGGCACCCGACACAGCTCAGGCCCATCACTGGTGCGTGGCTGGGGGGATACGGAGGACGATGACTATACGCCTTCCACAGAGGACAGCTTGTCCTTACCTCTGGGGAGCCTGGCACACATGAGCGACTACATGCTGCAGTGCCTGTGCAACGACAGCAGAGTTGCCCACATTTTAACGTGTGCGGACTACTGGGTTGCCACCCTGCTGGATCCCCGGTACAAAGACAATGTGCCCACCTTACCTTCTGCACTGGAGCGTGATAGGAAGATGCGCGAGTACAAGCACACGCTGGTAGACGCGCTCATGAGAGCATTCCCAAATGTCACAGGGGAACAGGTGGAAGCCCAAGGCGAAGGCAGAGGAGGAGCAAGAGGTCGCCAACCCAGCTGTGTCACGGTCAGCTCCTCTGAGGGCAGGGTTAGCATGGCAGAAATGTGGAAAAGTTTTGTCTCCACGCCACAGCTAACTGCACCACCACCTGATACGGAACGTGTTAGCAGGAGGCAGCATTTCACTAACATGGTTGAACAGTACGTCTGCACACCCCTCCACGTACTGACTGATGGTTTGGCCCCATTCATCTTCTGGGTCTCCAAATTGTCCACGTGGCCAGACTTAGCATTTTATGCCTTGGATGTGCTGGCCTGCCTGGCGGCCAGCGTTTTGTCTGAACGTGTATTCAGTACGGCAGGTGGCGTCATTACTGACAAACGCAGCCGCCTTTCCACAGCCAACGTGGACAAGCTGACGTTCATAAAAATGAACCAGGCATGGATCCCACAGGACCTGTCCCTCCCTTGTGCAGAATAGACATTTATAACTGCCTCCCCCTCAACCGTGTATTCTTGTACTCCGGGGCACTTCTTTATTGAATCCTCATTTTTTTAACTTTACCATGATCTTGCGGTGCAACCCAAAGTTGAATGAACCTCTCCTCTGTCTGGGTGGTGGGGCAGAAATAACTGAAAGTGGCCATCTCCGGTGGTGGGTGATATGACGCATGATTCCTTGCTGTGAGACCTCTCTCCTCTGTCTGGGTGCTGGGGCCGAAATAACTGAAAGTGGCCTTCTCCGGTGGTGGGTGATATGACGCATGATTTCTTTCTGTGGGACCTCTCTCCTTTGTCTGGGTGGTGGGGCATAAATAACTGAAAGTGGCCTTCTCCGGTGGTGGGTGATATGACGCATGATTCCTTGCTGTGGGACCTCTTTCCTCTGTCTGGGTGCTGGGGCCGAAATAACTGAAAGTGGCCTTCTCCAGTGGTGGGTAATATGACGCATGATTCCTTGCTGTGGGACCTCTCTCCTCTGTCTGGGTGGTGGGGCATAAATAACTGAAAGTGGCCTTCTCTAGTGGTGGGTGATATGACGCATGATTCCTTGCTCTGGGACCTCTCTCCTCGGTCTGGGTGCTGGGTCCGAAATAACTGAAAGTGGCCTTCTCCAGCGGTGGGTGATATGAAGCATGATTCCTTGCTGTGGGACCTCTCTCCTCTGTCTGGGTGCTGGGTCCAAAATAACTGAAAGTGGCCTTCTCCAGTAGTGGGTGATATGATGCATGATTCCTTGCTGTGGGACCTCTCTCCTCTGTCTGGGTGCTGGGTCCAAAATAACTGAAAGTGGCCTTCTCCAGTAGTGGGTGATATGACGCATGATTCCTTACAGTGGGACCTGTATCCTCGGTCTGGGTGCTGGGCCGAAATAATTGAAAGTGGCATTCTCCAGTGGTGGGTGATTTGACGCATGATTCCTTGCTGTGGGACCTCTCTCCTCTGTCTGGTTGCTGGGGCCGAAATAACTGAAAGTGGCCTTCCCCGGTGGAGGGTGTTATGATGCATGATTCCTTGCTGTGGGACCTCTCTCCTCTATCTGGGTGGTGGGGCATAAATAACTGAAAGTGGCCTTCTCCAGTGGTGGTTGAAATTATGCATGATTACTTGCTGTGGGACCTGTCTCCTCTGTCTGGGTGCTGGAGCCAAAATAACTGAAAGTGGCCTTCTCCAGTGGTGGGTGATATGACGCATGATTCCTTGCTGTGGGACCTGTATCCTCGGTCTGGGTGCTAGGCCAAAATAACTGAAAGTGGCCTTCTCCAGTGGTGGGTGAAATGACGCATGATTCCTTGCTGTGGGACCGCTCTCCTCTGTCTGGGTGCTGGGTCCGAAATAACTGAAAGTGGCCTTCTCTAGTGGTGGGTGATATGACGCATGATTCCTTGCAGTGGGACCTGTATACTCGGTCTGGGTGCTGGGCCGAAATAACTGAAAGTGGCCTTCTCCGGTGGTTGGTGATATGACGCATGATTCCTTGCTGTGGGACCTCTCTCCTCTGTCTGGGTGGTGGGGCATAAATAACTGAAAGTGGCCTTCTCCAGTGGTGGTTGAAATTATGCATGATTCCTTGCTGTGGGACTGCTCTCCTCTGTCTGGGTGCTGGGTCCGAAATAACTGAAAGTGGCCTTCTCCAGTGGTGGGTGATATGACGCATGATTCCTTGCTGTGGGACCTGTCTCCTCTGTCTGGGTGCTGGGGCCGAAATAACTGACTTGCTGTGGACTGCTCTCCTCGTCTGGGTGCTGGGTCAGAAATAACTGAAAGTGGCCTTCTCCAGTGGTGGGTGATATGACGCATGATTCCTTGCTGTGGGACCTGTCTCCTCTGTCTGGGTGCTGGGGCCGAAATAACTGAAAGTGGCCTTCTCCAGTGGTGGGTGATATGACGCATGATTCCTAGCTGTGGGACCTGTATCCTCGGTCTGGGTGCTGGGCCGAAATAACTGAAAGTGGCCTTCTCCACTGGTGGGTGAAATGACGCATGATTTCTTGCTGTGGGACCGCTCTCCTCTGTCTGGGTGCTGGGTCCGAAATAACTGAAAGTGGCCTTCTCCAGTGGTGGGTGATATGACGCATGATTCCTTGCTGTGGGACCTCTCTCCTCTGTCTGGGTGGTGGGGCATAAATAACTGAAAGTGGCCTTCTCCGGTGGTGGGTGATATGACGCATGATTCCTTGCTTTGGGACCTCTCTCCTCTGTCTGGGTGGTGGGGCATAAATAACTGAAAGTGGCCTTCTCCAGTGGTGGGTGAAATGACGCATGATTCCTTGCTGTGGGACCGCACTCCTGTGTCTGGGTGCTGGGTCCGAAATAACTGAAAGTGGCCTTCTCCAGTGGTGGGTAATATGACGCATGATTCCTTGCTGTGGGACCTGTCTCCTCGGTCTGGGTGCTGGGCCGAAATAACTGAAAGTGGCCTTCTCCAGTGGTGGGTGAAATGACGCATGATTCCTTGCTGTGCGACCGCTCTCCTCTGTCTGGGTGCTGGGTCCGAAATAACTGAAAGTGGCCTTCTCCAGTGTTGGGTGATACGACGCATGATTCCTTGCAGTGGGACCTCTCTTCAATTGATATTGGTTAAATTTTATTTATTTTATTTTATTTTAATTAATTTCCCTATCCACATTTGTTTGCAGGGGATTTACCTACATTTTGCTGCCTTTTGCAGCTCTCTAGCCCGTTCCTGGACTATTTTACAGCCTTTTTAGTGCCTAAAAGTTCGGGTCCTCATTGACTACAATGGGGTTCGAGTTCGGGATAAAGTTCGGGTCGAGTTCGGATCCCGAACCCGAACATTTTTGGGAAGTTCGGCCGAACTTCCCGAACCCGAACTTCCAGGTGTTCGCTCATCTCTACTTGCTAGGATCCTACCTGCCACCTTTGTAAAGCCTGCATGTAACCAATTGTCTTCTTGTGAAACTATCTGGAGTTTGTACATAGTTGAACTGTTCAGTAAAGAAGGATTCTGGTTCACTGCGATTGTGTGTACCTCCATTATTCCTACTAACAATCTGTGTGCCACCGTTACCAGCACTGGCGTCACGAACTGTTAGGGACCTTGCCACCAGCATGCTAAACCTTCAACACCCAGGTCATCTCTCCTACCAACTGGCCTGCTCCCTATACCTAGAGAGTGCCCCATAGGATCCACGTGCCACCTCTCCATCGCTGACTGCACGCCTGCCCAGGGTCTACTACAAACTGTGAGTACCAAGAGAAACCCTCGGTCTAGCTACTGACCTCCGTGACCTCGCACTTGGTGATAGCAATTTCAGGTAAAAATTTTCATGATTTTAGGAACTGGAGCCATGGCTAAGAGGGACGGCCGGTGGCTTCGATTGTGTTGACCGGACTATCATCTGATGATAATGAACTTGTTAGAGCAACGGAGTGGACGTTGAGCTGACCAGTGACCGTGTATATAAAATTGTAGGTGAGGGTCTGCTGCCGCTTTGTTAACTCTAGATAACTTCTAAGCTGATCCCACATCCCCGTGATGTTGACGATCTATCCATATCTGCTCTTTCAACTTTCAATGTTCTTTTATGCGCCTACCATGGTGACCACGAGTAATGGGGAATCAGGATTCGCTTCCGGAGAGGGAGCCTGAGGGATGGCCATGGCTACTACTTCCTAGAAAGGCAGACGGGGGCGCTCCAATTTCCCAGTACCGCCTCAGTGAGGTAGTGACGATAAATAACAATACAGGACTCTTAGAGAGCATGTCATTGGAACGAGTACAAAAAAATTACAGGGAATGTCATGGGTATTTAAGATGAGGAAATGTTATACAGGAGGAGAGGTAAAGTATGATTGATGGCCTGCAGGTGACCTACTAAAACATTAGGGGTGAAGGTCTTCAGCTGAGCTGACCATCTAAAATATTATGGGTGAGGGCCTGCGGGTGAGCTGACCATCTGAAAAATTATATGCGAGGGCCTGTGGATGAGCTGACCATCGAAAACAATATTTATGCGAGGGCGTGCAGGTGAGCTTACCATTGAAAACATTATTTATGCGAGGGCCTGCGGGTGAGCTGACCGTTGAAAACATTATTTATGCGAGGGCCTGGGGGTGAGCTGACCATCCGAAAAATTATACGAGAAGGCATATAAGCGATGGCATTATATGCGACAATTAAGCATGTAGATATGATGGACGAGGAGGAGGAGGATGAGAAAAAGAAGATTCAACCATATACCCTTTTTTGTGGCGAAAGGGGTGCATGGGAATACAGAGTATTCAGCACATTCTAAACAACACATTTAAAGTGCCTTGATGTTCAGTAGTGGCTTTCCTCTGGTGGAGTGGAGAAGTCGGGGCAATCCTGGCCCTGTTCATTTTTATCTGAGTCAACCTGTCATATTTGCTGGCGGTAACCCTGATGGAAGTAGGGCCCGCAATCCTGGGCGTCAGTAGCACCAGTGCTATCCCAGGGTACAAGTTTCTCCCATCCTCCACGACGTTCAGTGTGTCAGGGAAATGTAGCGTCCCTGGCCACAAGCACTTGTCCATGTGTCAATCGTTAGGTGGACCTTAGCAGCAACTGCGTTGGTCAGTGCATGGGTGATATTAGCAGACACATGCTGGTGTAAGGTGGGGATGACACACCAGGAAAAATAGTGGCAGCTGGGGACTGAGTACCGAGGGACAGCCGCCGACATCAGGCCGCGAAAGGCCTCAGTGTCCACAAGTCTAAATGGCAACATTTCAACCGCAAGTAACTTAGAAAGTTGGGTCGTTAGTGCCATGGCCTGTGGGTGAGTGGCTGGGTATTTGTGCTTGCGTTAAAATGCCTGGGGTAAAGACATTTGGACGCTGCGCTGGGACAGGGAAGTGGATGTGGTCGCTGATGGTGCTTGCGATAGTACAGGCGATTGGTCGTCACCCAACATAGGGGAAGAGGAGGCAGTGGTGTGACCTGCGGACACAGATTGTGAACCCAGGCGTTCCTCCCACTTATTGCGGTGCTTGGCTGCCATGTGGCGGATCATGCTGGTGGTGGTGAGGTTGCTACTGTTCACACCTCGGCTCATTTTGGCATGGTACAGGTTGTAAACTACTATTCTTTTGTCGTCTGCACTTTCCGCAAAAAAGAGCCATACGGCGGAACACCTTGGCAAGGGTGATTTCTGCAAGGGGCTGCTCCGTGGAACACTTGTGGGCCTGTTTGGCGTGGCCCACCTTCTCCCTGTTGCCACCCCATGGCCTCTTCCAGCCTGTTGCAGTGGTGCAAATCGCTCCCCTTCGGGACTGCTGTCCGCACTCGCGTTTCCGCATTCCCATGTTGGGTCAGTGAGCTCATCGTCCACCAAGTCCTCTTCAACTTCCCCACTGCGATCATCCTCCTCATTTGCTGACCCCAACACAACTTCAGTCATTGACAACGGTATATCAGCCTCTTCATCAACCTCTGCAGACAGTAATTGTGGTTGACTTGATGGCAACTGTGTCTCGTCATCATCCAACTCCTTAACCCCTTAAGGACGAAGGGCGTACATGTACGCCCTTCGTCCGCACTTTAAAGATGGCGGAGCGGGCGCATGAGCTGCGGGTAAACGCTTTATTCATCAAGCTGACACCCGCAGCTCATGTCCGCGACCGGCAGCGATGCCGATCGCGGACACTTAACCCCTCAGATGCCGTGGTCAATCCTGACCACGGCATCTGATCGCGCAAAAACCGAAAGTTTCACTTTCGGTTTTTGATCCGGCTCCCCTGATGGCCACAAGGGGGAGCCGGAGCATGCATGTAGTAGCCTAGGTCTCTGTGAATGAAACCTAGGTTACTACATAGTATTCCTATGGAGCCTATGACTGTAATAGGCTCCATAGGAAATATGTGATTTTCTCATATATTCCAATGCTATTGCATTGGAATATATGAGAATAGCAATCTGATGATTGCATCTTATAGTTCCCTATGGGAACTATAAGAAAGTGGTAAAAAAAAAAAAAAGTTTAAAAAATGAAAATAAAATAAATAAAAAATATAAAAAATTACACATAATGGGTGTCGCAATGTGCGAAAACGCCCATACTATAATAATATTAAAAAATATTCACCATACGGTAAACATAAAAACGGAAAGAAAGCGTCCAAATGGCTAATTCGCCATTTTTGGACGCTTCATTTCCTAAAAAAAATGAATAAAAAGTGATCAAAACATCATACACACCCCATAATGGTATCAATTAAAAGTTCAGATTGCCCCGCAAAAAATGAGCCCCTACACTGCTCCGTACGCATAATTACAAAAAAGTTATAGGGGTCAAAACATGGCGACAAAAAAATAAAATAAAAAAATTCCCACTTTTAATTTTTTTTTCACTATCAAAACGCAAGAAAAACTATACATATTAGGTATTGCCGGATTCGTACTGACCTGAAGAATAAAATTAACCAGTCAGTTTTATCGCAAATCGAACGTTGTAATTTAAAAACCCGTAAAACTGTGGTGAAATTGCTTTTTTTTTGCAATTTCACCCCATTTGGAATTTTTTTCCCGTTTCCCACTACATCACATGCAAAAATAAATGGTAGCGTTAAAAAGTACAACTTGTCCCGCAAAAAACAAGCCGTCATATGGCTATGTGAGCGGAAATATAAAAATGTTATGGCTTTTGGAAGGCAGGGAGGGCAAAACAAAAACGCAAAAATCCCAAAACCCCCGGTCCTTAAGGGGTTAAACACATCATCTTGTGAGTGTGAAGGCTCTAGAGGTTGAGAATCAGGGCACAGGATCTGTTTTCCCTCTTTAAGAGTGCTTGGGGAGAGGGCCAAATTAAGTGATGGGGTTGAAAATAGCTCCTCCTGGGAACATCCCTGTAACGGATCACTTGTTTGGCCAGACTCTGCATGTTAGGAGGAAGGATGATCAGGGTGAGGATTGTCTTGTTGAACAGACTGTTTTCTACTGAGACTGGACTTGGTGAAAGACAGGGTGGTGCTTAAACCAGTGGAAGCATTTTCTGCTGCAATCCAACCGACCACCTGGTCGCACTGGTCTGACTTCAAGAGTGTTGTCTTGCCATGCCCTGCAAACTGGGACATGAAGCTAGGTATATATTGGATGACTGTTTTCCTTGTGCTCTGGCAGTAGGCACAGTTGCAACGCGCCCTGAGCTGCACCCCAGAGATAAGAGGAGGATCAACTATGAGCTGAACCCGCAATGAGCCGAACCCGCATGACCGGGTGCTATATAGTAACATAGTAAAATAGTATATAAGACCGAAAAAATACATTTGTCCATCCAGTTCGGCCTGTTTCCTACAAGTTGATCCAGAGGAAGGCAAAAAAAACCTGTGAGGCAGAAGCCAATTTTCCCCACTTAAGGGGAAAAAATTCCTTATATAGCACCTAATGACGTGTTCCGGCCAGCCAATCACTGTAATGCCAGTAGAAAACATGTCTAATGGCATTACAGTGATGGCAATATTTACCTGCACGTTTATTGGCTTCTTAGAAAGCACCAAATGTGCGGGGAGGAGACTCGAGAATGGCGCTCGAGCACATGTGGTACTCGGCCGAGTGCTCGGATCTGCCAAGCATAGCAATGCTCGAGCCGAATCGGTACTCGGCCGAGCATGCTGGCTCATCACTAGTGTGCACATCTAAATTACGGCTTCTCAGCAATCCCCATTGTAAAACAATGTGAAAATAAAAATAGGAGGGAAAATAATATCGTTAATCATTAATTAATAAAGTAAAGGCGCATTATATACTTTAGGATCTCCTAAATTGTTGGTAACTTAAAGACAAATACTTGTGACATAAATTCAAGATGATTAAATTAGACCAGTTTGGCTTTGATTGATAACCTAATAACAAATCATCAATCACCAGAGGAATAACATCAATTACAGTCTAATGTAAGGATCGATGTTTCGGGACTAGTAGATACACTTACATTCTCCATATGGACTAGTTGAAATTAAAATAACTCAATTTTGATACTTGGTACAATAAAAACAAGTTACTTGGTGGTTTTCAAACTATCTGCATTAGTTATCAGACGGAGAATAGAAAGGACTAATCAGTGTAGGAAATAATATCTTCCTAGAGAATAATATTTACTTACTCATGTTGCGTCACATTATTATGACCACTTTCAGATTGGCAGTGAGTAGCTCCTAAAGGAAGTCCAGTGTCATGAGCTGGTTTGGAGGGGATATATGGCGTGCAATAGATTGTCTGCACACATATTTCTCACTGCTGTCATAGGTAAAAGAGATGATTTATCAAAGTTGTAAAAAGGGATGATTATCGGTTTTCGGGCCAAGGATGGCAGCATTTCTGAAACTGCTCCATTTGTGAGCTGTTCGTGTGCTGCTGTGTTGAATGTGTAACCTGAGTGGAAAAATGTCACAATTATGAATAAGAGAAGTGGAAAGTGCAGATCACTACATGACATTGATGTGAGAGGTTAGTATGGGCTACAAAGGTGCATGAGGGTGAACTGACGCTACAGTGGAGCACCACAAAATGAACTAGGCGGCCACCAGACATGTGTCTAAAACTAAATTTCAGTGAACCCGACTGTGTATGGTTCTCTGAGGAAGACAGATGGTGACTGCACCTCTGCTAATTAACCTCCTCTAATTGGTAAAGGATTGCTTTTCTCAATGAATCACAGTTTCTGGTTCATCAAAAGGATGGATGTTGGCATGTCATGCCAGAAACAGCAAAGAACAAATACCCTACAACCATTGCTGGAAGAGCACAAGATGGTGGTGGGAGCGTTATGGTCTGGGGAAGACTTTCACAGCATTCTCTATGCCCAGTTAACCATGTGGAAGGCACTCAACTTATTTGGGTATGAATCCATCCTTACAGATGACACACAACCAAACATGCTGATTGTCTTCCCTGGGGCAGATGGGGTCTTCCAGCAAGCCAATGAAACATGTCACATGGCTAGAAATGTCTAACATTGGTTGGAAGAGCAGGACCAAGGCTTCAAGTACTACCCTTGCCCCTAATTTCGCAGACTTGAACCCAAATAAACATATGTGAGACAACCTTGATTGCCATGTTCGCTGTATGGATCCTCCTCCACGCAACCTCCAGCAACTGTGGTCAGCATCTCCAGATACCTACCAGGACCTTATCTAGCCTCTCCCAGCCCGTCTAGCTGCTGTCTGTGCTGCACACGGTGGTTACTGTGGATATTAGCTGGTGGTCATAATATTGTGAATAAACCATGTATTTCATCGTGTGGTATGGAGATTGTCATCACTTACATCGGTCCCTGTCTCCAGTGTAGCACATAACCTATTTCCCTATAGGCACACACTAGGGCCAGCTACACAGGAAGCTAATTAGCCTACCAATATGTATTTTGGAGTGTGGGAAAAAACCCATGCAAGCACAGGCAAAACATACAAACTCCATGTAGATGTTGTTCTTGATT
Organism: Bufotes viridis; assembly: GCA_033119425.1. Classification (NCBI taxonomy): domain Eukaryota; kingdom Metazoa; phylum Chordata; class Amphibia; order Anura; family Bufonidae; genus Bufotes; species Bufotes viridis. The sequence continues at coordinate 335,045,369 of CM065591.1, read as the reverse complement.
GGATTCAAAACCAGGAACTTTGTGAGGCAAAGCAATAGTGTTAACTACTAAGCCACTATGCTGAATACATCTCAACTTTTTCTATAAGGAAATGTAACTTAAAGTCTGACATTTATGTGCTGTGATAATGGTATGCTTTTATAAGAGCCACATGAAGGTTTGATAGATTTCATTAGAAGAACTGATACAAAAAGGACTCTCTGGTACAAAAAGGAATATCACTGTATAGCAAATAACTAATCTCTTCCAGGAATAATCTCTTAGTAATATTTTCTTATATTACTTATTGCATGCCTAATTCTTACCTAGGTTTCATCCTATAATTTTTCTATGGTCTTTCAGCAGCAGTTCTCTATTTCTAAAATTATTTTCTTAAAATTATCATGGCAGGTTTATGGTGACTACCTCTAAATCTCATGCAGTGTTTTGTAATAGAAGTCACTGTTGTGTAATCCCATTGTGATTTATTATTTTTTATTATTCGTTTTCTCATCACGTCATACATTTTTCCAGATACATGAAATCCTGGTGCAATTTCTAAAGAAAAATATTTTAGACATATTTAAAGCTAGATTTGTTGTGTGGAATTGGAGGAATGGTGCAAATGTTACCGATATATGCATGGTCATACCAAGTGCGGATATAATTTCCTTGCTTTAAGGCCTCATGCATACAACCATATTTTTGGTCTGAGGACCTATTCATTTCAATGAGGCCACAAAAAATGTGGACAACACAACATATTTATTGAGAGTTGTTCTTTGAATACACTTGGCAAAATCACTCCAATAGTCTTCTTTCCAAAATTGGCATAAAAAACATTGCCTTAGTATCTTGATAATCTGTTTGGACCCTCTGCCATTATCATCACCATACTATTCCTGTCATCTATTGGTGAGTTCCAATTATCTAGCCTTCATGCTACCTGCTACTATTAGTATGTGTTTCATAATGTTATTCTTACGACCAACTGGTTGTTATGTAATTTCTGAGTACTGAGAGATAAGGTTTGTATCTGATAAAGGTAACTGCTATATATTGCTATACTGCTAAGTCCTATTCTGCTTTCTTGTTGACAACCTGCATCATGATAGAGATATACCAACATTTTATGCCAAATAATTCATAAATACCGTTTTCAATCATGACACTTTTCAAAACATTAACAGTAGCTGTAAAAGTGACTAGTTTGATATAATAAATATGAACCAGGGTCTCAAAGTACTTTACTTTTTGCCACAATTTACCTAATAAATGTGCCATTCTGGTATTTTTTTCTTACATGCATTAACCGCTTCACGACATGTGATGTACTATTATGTCATATGTTGGGTCTTTAAAGATGGCTCCTACTCTGTTCTAACATTTCACACATCAGACACCTGAGCCTAATGTCTGTCATCGATAGTAATGGAGATTGTGGAAGTTTTATCCATCAGATGCCATGGTTAAATGTGACAATGGCATCTGAGAGGCCAAAATCCGAGAGATTCACCAGACAGAGATCAAGGAAGGTCCATTGAAGTAATAAGCCAGAGCCTTTACTAGGCTTCTACGCTTATTGCTTGTATATTAAAACTCAGGCCAGCAGGTGACAGCACTGAATTGTAATATACCAATCTTTATATATGGTAATGGATATAATTACATTATTTTATACAAATTACAATTTGATGATTGCATGTTGGGGTCCACTTGGGGGCCTAAAAAGGAAAAAAAAAGGAAAAACTATAAACTATAAAAATATTACATATTCTAATTAGGGTGGGTTCATATCAGAGGTATAGATTCCGTTTTTGTTTCCGTTATAACATGGTTTTAAGATCAACGAACTTAAAGGAAGATCCTACCCTCTGCGAGTAATTTGAACAAATTCTAAACAAGTGTTCCCAGGATCTGATGACCCTTACAATAGCTCACTTACAAAAATCCAAAAAGCCATCAAAACAGTAAAAGAATCCGTCCAGACAGCTGAACATCAACAAAGGGCTACCCTGTCACCAGAAGCTTTCTCACAGCTACAGGAACAAGTAACAACCACTCTTGCAAACCAGAAGAAGGAAGCAGAGGCAGCTAAAAGGAGAAAGTTTTTAAGGGATTCTAAAGACTACAGAAACAACCAGGTCTACAAATTTCAAGAATCATATCCAGCTTACAACCGCAGAAGATCCTCCCCTCATGCCTCCTCAGGCTCCAGTACAGAAATGAGAGTAGAACCCACTCACCCGACTCCTTTTTTAGGCTGACTTCCACAAGGCTGAAACCAACACAGAGGGTGGACAATTCAAGAGTAGTGTTGAGCGAACAGTTCGAGCATCGTTCGGGTTCGTACCGAATTTTGGGGTGTCCGGAACCCGGACCCGAACCCGGACATTTTCAAAAAAGTTCGGGTTCGGGTTCGTCGTTCGGCATGTATTTAGGCGCATTTTGAAAGGCTGCAAAGCAGCCAATCAACATGCATCATACTACTTGCCCTAAGATGCCATCGCAGCCATGCCTACTATTGGCAAGGCTGTGATTGGCCGAGTGCAGCATGTGACTCAGCCTCTTTATAAGCTTGTGCGCACGTCGGGACGTGCTCACTCCCGATGTGAATAGAACAGGGATAGACGCAGCTGATGCTAGGGCGAGAATAGGCAGGGATAATTGAATAACTGGAAGCAAATTTCTCTCCTCCACCTGTGATTCATCTGAACAACTGCAGCTGAGCTGCTTTTTTGATAGGGATTGGCTATTTTTAGAGTGGCCAGAGTGATTTTTCCATCCACATGTACCTAGGCTGACCGCCGGCCGCCATTTTGCGACTTGTAGTGCTGCAGCAGAAGCTGCCACAGTGTGCATTCCAAAGCTCCAAACAAGTCAGACATCTACACCTGGGATTCAGACCAATAGCGATTTAGCAGCACAGTCCAAGGCTATTTTTTTAAAGGTTGTGCAGACCATTTTGTGGCACATGTTACTGGGCTGATAGGCGGCGGCCATCTTGGGACTAGTGCTGCAGCACAATCTCTCCCAACGTCCATTAATCACTTGTAATAGTGGTCTGTGCCATAGAAATCCTACATCAGGGACTTGGGTGTGCTTGTGTCACCCCTACTAATACTAGTCCACCTGTAATCCATACAGTCAAAAGACTGAAAGTATTCCAGTGAGGGAATTTTTTTTTATTTAAAAAGGCCAAGTTAGTTTATCTGGCGCTCAATATACTAGATACAGTTAGGCCTGCGTTTCATACATCTGGAATTAGCAAATTAATGTGCTGGGGTTGGGAAAACATATATGTACCCATACTAGAATCTGTCAAAGAAAGCGGTACTCACATATAACAGTCATTCCATCTGTAATCCATACAGTCAAAAGACTGAAAGTATTCCAGTGAGGGAATTTTTTTTATTTAAAAAGGCCAAGTTAGTTTATCTGGTGCTCAATATACTAGATACAGTTAGGCCTCATGCTTTCATACATCTGGAATTAGCAAATTAATGTGCTGGGGTTGGGAAAACATATATGTACCCATACTAGAATCTGTCAAAGAAAGCGGTACTCACATATAACAGTCATTCCATCTGTAATCCATACAGTCAAAAGACTGAAAGTATTCCAGTGAGGGAATTTTTTTTATTTAAAAAGGCCAAGTTAGTTTATCTGGCGCTCAATATACTAGATACAGTTAGGCTCATGCTTTCATACATCTGGAATTAGCAAATTAATGTGCTGGGGTTGGGAAAACATATATGTACCCATACTAGAATCTGTCAAAGAAAGCGGTACTCACATATAACAGTCATTCCATCTGTAATCCATACAGTCAAAAGACTGAAAGTATTCCAGTGAGGGAATTTTTTTTATTTAAAAAGGCCAAGTTAGTTTATCTGACGCTCAATATACTAGATACAGTTAGGCCTCATGCTTCATACATCTGGAATTAGCAAATTAATGTGCTGGGGTTGGGAAAACATATATGTACCCATACTAGAATCTGTCAAAGAAAGCGGTACTCACATATAACAGTCATTCCATCTGTAATCCATACAGTCAAAAGACTGAAAGTATTCCAGTGAGGGAATTTTTTTATTTAAAAAGGCCAAGTTAGTTTATCTGGCGCTCAATATACTAGATACAGTTAGGCCTATGCTTTCATACATCTGGAATTAGCAAATTAATGTGCTGGGGTTGGGAAAACATATATGTACCCATACTAGAATCTGTCAAAGAAAGCGGTACTCACATATAACAGTCATTCCATCTGTAATCCATACAGTCAAAAGACTGAAAGTATTCCAGTGAGGGAATTTTTTTATTTAAAAAGGCCAAGTTAGTTTATCTGGCGTTCAATATACTAGATACAGTTAGGCCTGCGTTTCATACATCTGGAATTAGCAAATTAATGTGCTGGGGTTGGGAAAACATATATGTACCCATACTAGAATCTGTCAAAGAAAGCGGTACTCACATATAACAAAGTCATTCCATCTGTAATCCATACAGTCAAAAGACTGAAAGTATTCCAGTGAGGGAATTTTTTTATTTAAAAAGGCCAAGTTAGTTTATCTGGCGCTCAATATACTAGATACAGTTAGGCCTATGCTTTCATACATCTGGAATTAGCAAACTAATGTGCTGGGGTTGGGAAAACATATATGTACCCATACTAGAATCTGTCAAAGAAAGCGGTACTCACATATAACAGTCATTCCATCTGTAATCCATACAGTCAAAAGACTGAAAGTATTCCAGTGAGGGAATTTTTTTTATTTAAAAAGGCCAAGTTAGTTTATCTGGCGCTCAATATACTAGATACAGTTAGGCTCATGCTTTCATACATCTGGAATTAGCAAATTAATGTGCTGGGGTTGGGAAAACATATATGTACCCATACTAGAATCTGTCAAAGAAAGCGGTACTCACATATAACAGTCATTCCATCTGTAATCCATACAGTCAAAAGACTGAAAGTATTCCAGTGAGGGAATTTTTTTATTTAAAAAGGCCAAGTTAGTTTATCTGACGCTCAATATACTAGATACAGTTAGGCCTGCGTTTCATACATCTGGAATTAGCAAATTAATGTGCTGGGGTTGGGAAAACATATATGTACCCATACTAGAATCTGTCAAAGAAAGCGGTACTCACATATAACAGTCATTCCATCTGTAATCCATACAGTCAAAAGACTGAAAGTATTCCAGTGAGGGAATTTTTTTTATTTAAAAAAGGCCAAGTTAGTTTATCTGGCGCTCAATATACTAGATACAGTTAGGCCTATGCTTTCATACATCTGGAATTAGCAAACTAATGTGCTGGGGTTGGGAAAACATATATGTACCCATACTAGAATCTGTCAAAGAAAGCGGTACTCACATATAACAGTCATTCCATCTGTAATCCATACAGTCAAAAGACTGAAAGTATTCCAGTGAGGGAATTTTTTTTATTTAAAAAGGCCAAGTTAGTTTATCTGGCGCTCAATATACTAGATACAGTTAGGCTCATGCGTTTCATACATCTGGAATTAGCAAACTAATGTGCTGGGGTTGGGAAAACATATATGTACCCATACTAGAATCTGTCAAAGAAAGCGGTACTCACATATAACAGTCATTCCATCTGTAATCCATACAGTCAAAAGACTGAAAGTATTCCAGTGAGGGAATTTTTTTATTTAAAAAGGCCAAGTTAGTTTATCTGGCGCTCAATATACTAGATACAGTTAGGCCTGCGTTTCATACATCTGGAATTAGCAAACTAATGTGCTGGGGTTGGGAAAACATATATGTACCCATACTAGAATCTGTCAAAGAAAGCGGTACTCACATATAACAAGTCATTCCATCTGTAATCCATACAGTCAAAAGACTGAAAGTATTCCAGTGAGGGAATTTTTTTTATTTAAAAGGCCAAGTTAGTTTATCTGACGCTCAATATACTAGATACAGTTAGGCTCATGCTTCATACATCTGGAATTAGCAAACTAATGTGCTGGGGTTGGGAAAACATATATGTACCCATACTAGAATCTGTCAAAGAAAGCGGTACTCACATATAACAGTCATTCCATCTGTAATCCATACAGTCAAAAGACTGAAAGTATTCCAGTGAGGGAATTTTTTTATTTAAAAAGGCCAAGTTAGTTTATCTGGTGCTCAATATACTAGATACAGTTAGGCTCATGCTTTCATACATCTGGAATTAGCAAACTAATGTGCTGGGGTTGGGAAAACATATATGTACCCATACTAGAATCTGTCAAAGAAAGCGGTACTCACATATAACAGTCATTCCATCTGTAATCCATACAGTCAAAAGACTGAAAGTATTCCAGTGAGGGAATTTTTTTATTTAAAAAGGCCAAGTTAGTTTATCTGGCGCTCAATATACTAGATACAGTTAGGCTCATGCTTTCATACATCTGGAATTAGCAAACTAATGTGCTGGGGTTGGGAAAACATATATGTACCCATACTAGAATCTGTCAAAGAAAGCGGTACTCACATATAACAGTCATTCCATCTGTAATCCATACAGTCAAAAGACTGAAAGTATTCCAGTGAGGGAATTTTTTTATTTAAAAAGGCCAAGTTAGTTTATCTGGCGTTCAATATACTAGATACAGTTAGGCCTGCGTTTCATACATCTGGAATTAGCAAACTAATGTGCTGGGGTTGGGAAAACATATATGTACCCATACTAGAATCTGTCAAAGAAAGCGGTACTCACATATAACAGTCATTCCATCTGTAATCCATACAGTCAAAAGACTGAAAGTATTCCAGTGAGGGAATTTTTTTATTTAAAAAGGCCAAGTTAGTTTATCTGACGCTCAATATACTAGATACAGTTAGGCCTGCGTTTCATACATCTGGAATTAGCAAACTAATGTGCTGGGGTTGGGAAAACATATATGTACCCATACTAGAATCTGTCAAAGAAAGCGGTACTCACATATAACAGTCATTCCATCTGTAATCCATACAGTCAAAAGACTGAAAGTATTCCAGTGAGGGAATTTTTTTTTATTTAAAAAGGCCAAGTTAGTTTATCTGATGCTCAATATACTAGATACAGTTAGGCCTGCATGCTTCATACATCTGGAATTAGCAAACTAATGTGCTGGGGTTGGGAAAACATATATGTACCCATACTAGAATCTGTCAAAGAAAGCGGTACTCACATATAACAGTCATTCCATCTGTAATCCATACAGTCAAAAGACTGAAAGTATTCCAGTGAGGGAATTTTTTTTATTTAAAAAGGCCAAGTTAGTTTATCTGATGCTCAATATACTAGATACAGTTAGGCCTCATGCTTCATACATCTGGAATTAGCAAACTAATGTGCTGGGGTTGGGAAAACATATATGTACCCATACTAGAATCTGTCAAAGAAAGCGGTACTCACATATAACAAGTCATTCCATCTGTAATCCATACAGTCAAAAGACTGAAAGTATTCCAGTGAGGGAATTTTTTTTATTTAAAAAGGCCAAGTTAGTTTATCTCATGCTCAATATACTAGATACAGTTAGGCCTCATGCTTCATACATCTGGAATTAGCAAACTAATGTGCTGGGGTTGGGAAAACATATATGTACCCATACTAGAATCTGTCAAAGAAAGCGGTACTCACATATAACAGTCATTCCATCTGTAATCCATACAGTCAAAAGACTGAAAGTATTCCAGTGAGGGAATTTTTTTTATTTAAAAAGGCCAAGTTAGTTTATCTGGCGCTCAATATACTAGATACAGTTAGGCCTATGCTTTCATACATCTGGAATTAGCAAACTAATGTGCTGGGGTTGGGAAAACATATATGTACCCATACTAGAATCTGTCAAAGAAAGCGGTACTCACATATAACAAGTCATTCCATCTGTAATCCATACAGTCAAAAGACTGAAAGTATTCCAGTGAGGGAATTTTTTTATTTAAAAAAGGCCAAGTTAGTTTATCTGGCGTTCAATATACTAGATACAGTTAGGCCTCATGCTTCATACATCTGGAATTAGCAAATTAATGTGCTGGGGTTGGGAAAACATATATGTACCCATACTAGAATCTGTCAAAGAAAGCGGTACTCACATATAACAGTCATTCCATCTGTAATCCATACAGTCAAAAGACTGAAAGTATTCCAGTGAGGGAATTTTTTTTTATTTAAAAAAGGCCAAGTTAGTTTATCTGACGCTCAATATACTAGATACAGTTAGGCCTATGCTTTCATACATCTGGAATTAGCAAACTAATGTGCTGGGGTTGGGAAAACATATATGTACCCATACTAGAATCTGTCAAAGAAAGCGGTACTCACATATAACAAGTCATTCCATCTGTAATCCATACAGTCAAAAGACTGAAAGTATTCCAGTGAGGGAATTTTTTTTATTTAAAAAGGCCAAGTTAGTTTATCTGGCGCTCAATATACTAGATACAGTTAGGCCTATGCTTCATACATCTGGAATTAGCAAACTAATGTGCTGGGGTTGGGAAAACATATATGTACCCATACTAGAATCTGTCAAAGAAAGCGGTACTCACATATAACAGTCATTCCATCTGTAATCCATACAGTCAAAAGACTGAAAGTATTCCAGTGAGGGAATTTTTTTATTTAAAAAGGCCAAGTTAGTTTATCTGGCGCTCAATATACTAGATACAGTTAGGCCATGCGTTTCATACATCTGGAATTAGCAAATTAATGTGCTGGGGTTGGGAAAACATATATGTACCCATACTAGAATCTGTCAAAGAAAGCGGTACTCACATATAACAGTCATTCCATCTGTAATCCATACAGTCAAAAGACTGAAAGTATTCCAGTGAGGGAATTTTTTTATTTAAAAAGGCCAAGTTAGTTTATCTGGCGCTCAATATACTAGATACAGTTAGGCTCATGCTTTCATACATCTGGAATTAGCAAACTAATGTGCTGGGGTTGGGAAAACATATATGTACCCATACTAGAATCTGTCAAAGAAAGCGGTACTCACATATAACAGTCATTCCATCTGTAATCCATACAGTCAAAAGACTGAAAGTATTCCAGTGAGGGAATTTTTTTTATTTAAAAAGGCCAAGTTAGTTTATCTGGCGCTCAATATACTAGATACAGTTAGGCTCATGCTTTCATACATCTGGAATTAGCAAACTAATGTGCTGGGGTTGGGAAAACATATATGTACCCATACTAGAATCTGTCAAAGAAAGCGGTACTCACATATAACAGTCATTCCATCTGTAATCCATACAGTCAAAAGACTGAAAGTATTCCAGTGAGGGAATTTTTTTTTATTTAAAAAGGCCAAGTTAGTTTATCTGATGCTCAATATACTAGATACAGTTAGGCCTATGTTTCATACATCTGGAATTAGCAAACTAATGTGCTGGGGTTGGGAAAACATATATGTACCCATACTAGAATCTGTCAAAGAAAGCGGTACTCACATATAACAGTCATTCCATCTGTAATCCATACAGTCAAAAGACTGAAAGTATTCCAGTGAGGGAATTTTTTTATTTAAAAAAGGCCAAGTTAGTTTATCTGATGCTCAATATACTAGATACAGTTAGGGCTCATGCTTTCATACATCTGGAATTAGCAAACTAATGTGCTGGGGTTGGGAAAACATATATGTACCCATACTAGAATCTGTCAAAGAAAGCGGTACTCACATATAACAAGTCATTCCATCTGTAATCCATACAGTCAAAAGACTGAAAGTATTCCAGTGAGGGAATTTTTTTATTTAAAAAGGCCAAGTTAGTTTATCTGATGCTCAATATACTAGATACAGTTAGGCTCATGCTTTCATACATCTGGAATTAGCAAACTAATGTGCTGGGGTTGGGAAAACATATATGTACCCATACTAGAATCTGTCAAAGAAAGCGGTACTCACATATAACAGTCATTCCATCTGTAATCCATACAGTCAAAAGACTGAAAGTATTCCAGTGAGGGAATTTTTTTTTATTTAAAAAGGCCAAGTTAGTTTATCTGGCGCTCAATATACTAGATACAGTTAGGCTCATGCTTTCATACATCTGGAATTAGCAAACTAATGTGCTGGGGTTGGGAAAACATATATGTACCCATACTAGAATCTGTCAAAGAAAGCGGTACTCACATATAACAGTCATTCCATCTGTAATCCATACAGTCAAAAGACTGAAAGTATTCCAGTGAGGGAATTTTTTTTTATTTAAAAAGGCCAAGTTAGTTTATCTGGCGCTCAATATACTAGATACAGTTAGGCCTCATGCTTCATACATCTGGAATTAGCAAACTAATGTGCTGGGGTTGGGAAAACATATATGTACCCATACTAGAATCTGTCAAAGAAAGCGGTACTCACATATAACAAGTCATTCCATCTGTAATCCATACAGTCAAAAGACTGAAAGTATTCCAGTGAGGGAATTTTTTTTATTTAAAAAAGGCCAAGTTAGTTTATCTGGCTGCTCAATATACTAGATACAGTTAGGCCTATGCTTCATACATCTGGAATTAGCAAACTAATGTGCTGGGGTTGGGAAAACATATATGTACCCATACTAGAATCTGTCAAAGAAAGCGGTACTCACATATAACAGTCATTCCATCTGTAATCCATACAGTCAAAAGACTGAAAGTATTCCAGTGAGGGAATTTTTTTATTTAAAAAGGCCAAGTTAGTTTATCTGGCGCTCAATATACTAGATACAGTTAGGCCTATGCTTTCATACATCTGGAATTAGCAAATTAATGTGCTGGGGTTGGGAAAACATATATGTACCCATACTAGAATCTGTCAAAGAAAGCGGTACTCACATATAACAGTCATTCCATCTGTAATCCATACAGTCAAAAGACTGAAAGTATTCCAGTGAGGGAATTTTTTTATTTAAAAAAGGCCAAGTTAGTTTATCTGGCGCTCAATATACTAGATACAGTTAGGCTCATGCTTTCATACATCTGGAATTAGCAAACTAATGTGCTGGGGTTGGGAAAACATATATGTACCCATACTAGAATCTGTCAAAGAAAGCGGTACTCACATATAACAGTCATTCCATCTGTAATCCATACAGTCAAAAGACTGAAAGTATTCCAGTGAGGGAATTTTTTTTTATTTAAAAAGGCCAAGTTAGTTTATCTGATGCTCAATATACTAGATACAGTTAGGCCTCATGCTTTCATACATCTGGAATTAGCAAATTAATGTGCTGGGGTTGGGAAAACATATATGTACCCATACTAGAATCTGTCAAAGAAAGCGGTACTCACATATAACAGTCATTCCATCTGTAATCCATACAGTCAAAAGACTGAAAGTATTCCAGTGAGGGAATTTTTTTATTTAAAAAAGGCCAAGTTAGTTTATCTGGCGTTCAATATACTAGATACAGTTAGGCCTCATGCTTTCATACATCTGGAATTAGCAAACTAATGTGCTGGGGTTGGGAAAACATATATGTACCCATACTAGAATCTGTCAAAGAAAGCGGTACTCACATATAACAGTCATTCCATCTGTAATCCATACAGTCAAAAGACTGAAAGTATTCCAGTGAGGGAATTTTTTTATTTAAAAAGGCCAAGTTAGTTTATCTGGCGCTCAATATACTAGATACAGTTAGGCCTCATGCTTTCATACATCTGGAATTAGCAAACTAATGTGCTGGGGTTGGGAAAACATATATGTACCCATACTAGAATCTGTCAAAGAAAGCGGTACTCACATATAACAGTCATTCCATCTGTAATCCATACAGTCAAAAGACTGAAAGTATTCCAGTGAGGGAATTTTTTTTTATTTAAAAAGGCCAAGTTAGTTTATCTGGCGCTCAATATACTAGATACAGTTAGGCTCATGCTTCATACATCTGGAATTAGCAAACTAATGTGCTGGGGTTGGGAAAACATATATGTACCCATACTAGAATCTGTCAAAGAAAGCGGTACTCACATATAACAGTCATTCCATCTGTAATCCATACAGTCAAAAGACTGAAAGTATTCCAGTGAGGGAATTTTTTTATTTAAAAAGGCCAAGTTAGTTTATCTGGCGCTCAATATACTAGATACAGTTAGGCTCTACGCTTCATACATCTGGAATTAGCAAACTAATGTGCTGGGGTTGGGAAAACATATATGTACCCATACTAGAATCTGTCAAAGAAAGCGGTACTCACATATAACAGTCATTCCATCTGTAATCCATACAGTCAAAAGACTGAAAGTATTCCAGTGAGGGAATTTTTTTTATTTAAAAAGGCCAAGTTAGTTTATCTGGTGCTCAATATACTAGATACAGTTAGGCTCATGCTTTCATACATCTGGAATTAGCAAACTAATGTGCTGGGGTTGGGAAAACATATATGTACCCATACTAGAATCTGTCAAAGAAAGCGGTACTCACATATAACAGTCATTCCATCTGTAATCCATACAGTCAAAAGACTGAAAGTATTCCAGTGAGGGAATTTTTTTATTTAAAAAGGCCAAGTTAGTTTATCTGGCGCTCAATATACTAGATACAGTTAGGCTCATGTTTCATACATCTGGAATTAGCAAACTAATGTGCTGGGGTTGGGAAAACATATATGTACCCATACTAGAATCTGTCAAAGAAAGCGGTACTCACATATAACAGTCATTCCATCTGTAATCCATACAGTCAAAAGACTGAAAGTATTCCAGTGAGGGAATTTTTTTTTATTTAAAAAGGCCAAGTTAGTTTATCTGGCGCTCAATATACTAGATACAGTTAGGCTCATGCTTTCATACATCTGGAATTAGCAAATTAATGTGCTGGGGTTGGGAAAACATATATGTACCCATACTAGAATCTGTCAAAGAAAGCGGTACTCACATATAACAGTCATTCCATCTGTAATCCATACAGTCAAAAGACTGAAAGTATTCCAGTGAGGGAATTTTTTTTATTTAAAAAGGCCAAGTTAGTTTATCTGATGCTCAATATACTAGATACAGTTAGGCTCATGCTTTCATACATCTGGAATTAGCAAACTAATGTGCTGGGGTTGGGAAAACATATATGTACCCATACTAGAATCTGTCAAAGAAAGCGGTACTCACATATAACAGTCATTCCATCTGTAATCCATACAGTCAAAAGACTGAAAGTATTCCAGTGAGGGAATTTTTTTATTTAAAAAGGCCAAGTTAGTTTATCTGGCGCTCAATATACTAGATACAGTTAGGCTCATGCTTTCATACATCTGGAATTAGCAAACTAATGTGCTGGGGTTGGGAAAACATATATGTACCCATACTAGAATCTGTCAAAGAAAGCGGTACTCACATATAACAGTCATTCCATCTGTAATCCATACAGTCAAAAGACTGAAAGTATTCCAGTGAGGGAATTTTTTTATTTAAAAAGGCCAAGTTAGTTTATCTGACGCTCAATATACTAGATACAGTTAGGCTCATGCGTTTCATACATCTGGAATTAGCAAACTAATGTGCTGGGGTTGGGAAAACATATATGTACCCATACTAGAATCTGTCAAAGAAAGCGGTACTCACATATAACAAGTCATTCCATCTGTAATCCATACAGTCAAAAGACTGAAAGTATTCCAGTGAGGGAATTTTTTTATTTAAAAAGGCCAAGTTAGTTTATCTGGCGCTCAATATACTAGATACAGTTAGGCCTCATGCTTTCATACATCTGGAATTAGCAAACTAATGTGCTGGGGTTGGGAAAACATATATGTACCCATACTAGAATCTGTCAAAGAAAGCGGTACTCACATATAACAGTCATTCCATCTGTAATCCATACAGTCAAAAGACTGAAAGTATTCCAGTGAGGGAATTTTTTTTATTTAAAAAAGGCCAAGTTAGTTTATCTGGCGCTCAATATACTAGATACAGTTAGGCCTATGCTTTCATACATCTGGAATTAGCAAACTAATGTGCTGGGGTTGGGAAAACATATATGTACCCATACTAGAATCTGTCAAAGAAAGCGGTACTCACATATAACAGTCATTCCATCTGTAATCCATACAGTCAAAAGACTGAAAGTATTCCAGTGAGGGAATTTTTTTTATTTAAAAAAGGCCAAGTTAGTTTATCTGGCGCTCAATATACTAGATACAGTTAGGCCTCATGCTTTCATACATCTGGAATTAGCAAATTAATGTGCTGGGGTTGGGAAAACATATATGTACCCATACTAGAATCTGTCAAAGAAAGCGGTACTCACATATAACAGTCATTCCATCTGTAATCCATACAGTCAAAAGACTGAAAGTATTCCAGTGAGGGAATTTTTTTTTATTTAAAAAGGCCAAGTTAGTTTATCTGACGCTCAATATACTAGATACAGTTAGGCTCATGCTTTCATACATCTGGAATTAGCAAACTAATGTGCTGGGGTTGGGAAAACATATATGTACCCATACTAGAATCTGTCAAAGAAAGCGGTACTCACATATAACAGTCATTCCATCTGTAATCCATACAGTCAAAAGACTGAAAGTATTCCAGTGAGGGAATTTTTTTATTTAAAAAGGCCAAGTTAGTTTATCTGGCGCTCAATATACTAGATACAGTTAGGCCTGCGTTTCATACATCTGGAATTAGCAAACTAATGTGCTGGGGTTGGGAAAACATATATGTACCCATACTAGAATCTGTCAAAGAAAGCGGTACTCACATATAACAGTCATTCCATCTGTAATCCATACAGTCAAAAGACTGAAAGTATTCCAGTGAGGGAATTTTTTTATTTAAAAAGGCCAAGTTAGTTTATCTGGCGCTCAATATACTAGATACAGTTAGGCCTCATGCTTTCATACATCTGGAATTAGCAAACTAATGTGCTGGGGTTGGGAAAACATATATGTACCCATACTAGAATCTGTCAAAGAAAGCGGTACTCACATATAACAGTCATTCCATCTGTAATCCATACAGTCAAAAGACTGAAAGTATTCCAGTGAGGGAATTTTTTTTATTTAAAAAGGCCAAGTTAGTTTATCTGATGCTCAATATACTAGATACAGTTAGGCTCATGCTTTCATACATCTGGAATTAGCAAACTAATGTGCTGGGGTTGGGAAAACATATATGTACCCATACTAGAATCTGTCAAAGAAAGCGGTACTCACATATAACAGTCATTCCATCTGTAATCCATACAGTCAAAAGACTGAAAGTATTCCAGTGAGGGAATTTTTTTATTTAAAAAGGCCAAGTTAGTTTATCTGGCGCTCAATATACTAGATACAGTTAGGCTCATGCTTTCATACATCTGGAATTAGCAAACTAATGTGCTGGGGTTGGGAAAACATATATGTACCCATACTAGAATCTGTCAAAGAAAGCGGTACTCACATATAACAGTCATTCCATCTGTAATCCATACAGTCAAAAGACTGAAAGTATTCCAGTGAGGGGATTTTGCTTATAAAAATAATATATTTCATTGTGGTGCGAGTTGAATCGCAACAATGAAGAAAAATACTATTAAGGGACGAGGACGCGGTCGTGGTGGTGTCCGTGGAGCCTCTGTTGCTGGTAGAGGACGTGGCCGCTCGGCCCCAGGCGCACACAGTAGGGAACGAACTCCCTCAACTAGCCGGCAGAATGTACCGCAATATCTCGTGGGGCCCAATGCCGCTCTTAGGATGGTAAGGCCTGAGCAGGTACAGGCATTAATCGATTGGGTGGCCGACAGTGCTTCCAGCACGTTCACCACATGGTCTTCCACCCAGTCTTCTGCGGAAAGCGCACAGGTGGCACCTGAAAACCAAGCCCATCAGTCTGTCACATCACCCCCAAGCATATCAGGGAAACGGTCTGAGCCACAAGTTATGCAGCAGTCTCTTCTTCTGTTTGAAGACTCTGCTTCCAGGGTTTCCCAGGGGCGTCCACCTAGCCCTTCCCCAGTGGAGGAAGACATACCATGCACTGACGCACAACCACTTATGTCTCCAGATGAAGAGGACATGGGAATACCACCACAGCAGAGTCACCGCACTCTCTGATGATGACGAAACACAGGTGCCCACTGCCGCGTCTTTTGCAGTGTGCAGACTGAACAGGAGGAGGTCAGGGAGGGAGACTGGGTGGAAGACGATGCAGAGGACGATGAGGTCTTAGACCCCACATGGACTGAAGGTCGTGGCGATGACTTTCACAGTTCAGAGGAAGAGGTAGTGGTGAGACCGAGACAACAGCGAAGCCAAAGAGGGAGCAGGGGGCCAAAGCAGACGAGCCGCCGCCCCAGAGTTCGCCTGCTACTGGACATCGCCAACAGGGACCCAGCCCCACAAAGGCAGCTTCAAAGAGTTCCCTGGCATGGCACTTCTTTAAACAATGTCCTACCGACAAGACCCGAGTGACTTGCACGCTCTGCCATCAGAGCCTGAGGCGAGGCATTAACGTTCTGAACCTCAGCACAACCTGCATGACCAGGCATCTACATGCAAAGCATGAACTGCAGTGGGGTACACACCTTAAAAACCAGGCACTCGCTGAGGCTCCCCTGCTCCCTCTACCGCTGCTGCCTCGGCTTCCGCCTCGAGAGGAATGTTGCCACCTGCCGAGCAGCAAACAGAGGATGTGCCACCGACACCACCACCACCGCCACCGTCAACTAGCGTCTCCACTATATCACACAGCAGCGTTCAGCTCTCAATATCTCAAACCTTAGAGAGGAAGCGCAAATTCCTCCGAGTCACCCTCGAGCCTCTTGGCCTGAACGCCAGCATTTCTAAACTGCTGGCCTTTGAAATGCTGTCATTCCGGCTGGTGGACACAGACAGCTTCAAACAGCTGATGGCCATGGCTGTCCCGCAGTATGTGGTTCCCAGCCGCCACTACTTCTCCAAGACAGCCGTGCCTTCCCTGCACATGCAAGTGTCCGATAAAATCAAGTGTGCACTGCGCAACGCCATTTGTGGCAAGGTCCACCTAACCACAGATACGTGGACCAGTAAGCACGGCCAGGGACGCTATATCTCACTAACTGCACACTGGATGAATGTAGTGGCGGCTGGGCCCCGGCGGACAGTTCCTTGGCGCACGTCCTTCCGCCCCTAGGATCGCAGGGCATCATTCTCTGCCTCCTGTAGCCTCCTCCTCCTACTCGGCTTCCTCCTCCACTGCTTCCACCAGCTCATCCGGTCAGCCACACACCTTCACCACCAACTTCAGCACAGCCCGGGTAAACGTCAGCAGGCCATTCTGAAACTCATATGTTTGGGGGACAGGCCCCACACCGCGCAGGAGTTGTGGCGGGGTATTGAACAACAGACCGACGAGTGGTTTCTGCCGGTGGGCCTCAAGCCAGGCCTGGTGGTATGCGATAATGGGCGAAATCTCGTGGCAGCTCTGGGACTAGCCGGTTTGACGCACATCCCTTGCCTGGCGCATGTGCTGAACTTGGTGGTGCAGAGGTTCATTCACCACTACCCCAACATGTCAGAGCTGCTGCATAAAGTGCGGGCCGTCTGTGCGCGCTCCGCCGCTCACATCCTGCCGCTGCTCGCCTGTCTGCGCTACAGCGGAACTTCGGCCTTCCCGCTCACCGCCTCATATGCGACGTGCCCACCCGGTGGAACTCCACCTTGCACATGCTGGAGAGACTGTGCGAGCAGCAGCAGGCCATAGTGGAGTTTCAGCTGCAGCACGCTCGCGTCAGTCGTACTGCCGAACAGCACCACTTCACCACCAATGATTGGGCCTCCATGCGAGACCTGTGTGCCCTGCTGCGCTGTTTCGAGTACTCCACCAACATGGCCAGTGGCGATGACACTGTTATCAGCGTTACAATACCACTTCTATGTCTCCTTGAGAAAACACTTAGGGCAATGATGTTAGAGGAGGTGGCCCAGGTGGAGGAGGAGGAGGAGGATGAGGGCTCTGTTTCTAACACTTTCGGGCCAGTCTGTTCGAATTGGCTCAGAGGGAGGTTTGTTTAAGCAGCAGAGGACAGGTTCACAAGTCGCCAGCCAAGGCACTGTACTGGAGGACGAGGAGGATGAGGAGGAGGAGGTGGAGGGGGACGAGGATGACGCAAGTTCACAGCGGGGTGGCAGCCCAGGCCCATCACTGGTGCGTGGCTGGGGGATACGGTGGACGATGACGATACGCCTCCCACAGAGGACAGCTTGTCCTTACCCATGGGTAGCCTGGCCCACATGAGCGAATATATGCTCCAATGCCTGCGCAACGACAGCAGAGTTGCCCACGCTTTAACGTGTGCAGACTACTGGGTGGCCACCCTGCTGGATCCCCGGTATAAAGACAATGTGCCCACTTTAATTCCTGAACTGGAGCGCGACCGCAAGATGCGCGAGTACAAGCGCACGCTGATAGAGGCGCTCTTGAGAGCATTCCCACATGTCACAGGGGAACAGGTGGAAGGTGAAGGCAGAGGAGTGGCAAGAGGTCGCCAACGCAGCTGTGTCACGGCCAGCTCATCTGAGGGCAGGGTTAGCATGGCAGAAATGTGGAAAAGTTTTGTCTCCACGCCACAGCTATCTGCACCGACACCTGATACGGAACGTGTTAGCAGGAGGCAGCATTTCACTAACATGGTTGAACAGTATGTCTGCACACCCTCCACATCCTGACGGATGGTTCGGCCCCATTCAACTACTGGGTTTCGAAATTGTCCACGTGGCCAGAGTTAGCATGTTATGCCTTGGAGGTGCTTTCCTGCCCGGCGGCCAGCGTTTTATCTGAACGCGTATTCAGCACGGCAGGGGGCGCCATTACTGACAAGCGCAGCCGCCTGTCCACAGCCAACGTGGACAAGCTGACCTTCATAAAGATGAACCAGGCATGGATCCCACAGGACCTGTCCCTCCCTTGTGCAGAGTAGTCCTTATTAACTGCCTAAAACATGTCTTGTTGTGCTACGGGCCACTTCTTTATTTGATACAAATTTTATGAAACCCACAGTTGAATGAAACTCTTCTCTGTCTGGGCGCCGGGCCTAACCAGATGAAAGTGGCCGGTTAAACTAACGGGTGACATGAAGCCATAACCTCTGCCATGCTACCTCTGTCTTCTGTCTGGGTGCTGAGGCCTAAGTCAAATAAAGCGGTCTTCTGCTGTGCTGGGGGATATGAAGCTAATCTCTGACCTCTCTCCTCTGTCTGGGTCCAAAGGCCTAAATCACTGAAAGAGGCCTTCTCCTGTGGTGTGTGATATGATGCCAGAATATGTGCTGTGGGGCCTCTCTCCTCTTCCTGGGTGCAGGGGTCAAATAAACTAAATTGTGGCCTACTCCTGTGGTGGTTGATATGATGCCTGATTCTCTGATGTGGAACCTCTCTCCTCTGTTTGGGTGAAGGGGTCAAAGTCTTTCAAAGTCGCCTTCTCCTGTGCTGATTGATATGAAGCTGATGGTTGTGCCATCTGACATGGTTGCCGGGGTCCCATTAAATTGGGGCCTACTCCTGTGGTGGGTGATCTAAATGCCTGATTCTCTGCTTTGAAACCTCTCTCCTCCGTCCGGGTGTAGGGGTCAAAGTCTGTCAAAGTCGCCTTCTCCTGTGCTGATTGATATAAAGCTTATGCTTGTGCCATCTGACATGGTTGCCGGGGTCTGATTCAATGGTGGCCTACTCCTGTGGTGGGTGATCTAAATGCCTGATTCTCTGCTGTGTAACCTCTCTCCTCCGTCTGGGTGTAGGGGTCAAAGTAACTAAATGGTGGCCTACTCCTGTGGTGGGTGATATGATGCCAGAATATGTGCTGTGGGCCTCTCTCCTCTTCCTGGGTGCAGGGGTCAAAGTAACTCAATGGTGGCTTCTCCTGTGGTGGCTGATATGATGCCAGAATATGTGCTGTGGTGCCTCTCTCCTCTTCCTGGGTGCAGGGGTCAAAGTAACTAAATGGTGGCTTCTCCTGTGGTGGTTGATATGATGCCTGATTCTCTGCTGTGAAACCTCTCTCCTCCATCTGGGTGTAGGGGTCAAAGTCTTTCAAAGTCGCCTTCTCCTGTGCTGATTGATATAAAGCTGATGGTTGTGCCATCTGACATGGTTGCCAGGGTCTGATTCAATGGGGGCCTACTCCTGTGGTGGGTGATCTAAATGCCTGATTCTCTGCTGTGAAACCTCTCTCCTCCGTCTGGGTGTAGGGGTCAAAGTCTTTCAAAGTCGCCTTCTCCTGTGCTGATTGATATGAAGCTGATGGTTGTGCCATCTGACATGGTTGCCGGGGTCCCATTAAATTGGGGCCTACTCCTGTGGTGGGTGATCTAAATGCCTGATTCTCTGCTGTGTAACCTCTCTCCTCCGTCTGGGTGTAGGGTCAAAGTAACTAAATGGTGGCCTACTCCTGTGGTGGGTGATATGATGCCTGGTTCTCTGCTGTGGGACCTCTCTCCTCTGTCTGGGTCCAAAGGCCTAAATCACTGAAAGAGGCCTTCTCCTGTGGTGTGTGATATGATGCCAGAATATGTGCTGTGGGACCTCTCTCCTCTTCCTGGGTGCAGGGGTCAAATAAACTAAATTGTGGCCTACTCCTGTGGTGGTTGATATGATGCCTGATTCTCTGATGTGGAACCTCTCTCCTCTGTTTGGGTGAAGGGGTCAAAGTAACTAAATGGTGGCTTCTCCTGTGGTGGCTGATATGATGCCAGAATATGTGCTGTGGGGCCTCTCTCCTCTTCCTGGGTGCAGGGGTCAAAGTAACTCAATGGTGGCTTCTCCTGTGGTGGCTGATATGATGCCAGAATATGTGCTGTGGGGCCTCTCTCCTCTTCCTGGGTGCAGGGGTCAAAGTAACTCAATGGTGGCTTCTCCTGTGGTGGCTGATATGATGCCAGAATATGTGCTGTGGTGCCTCTCTCCTCTTCCTGGGTGCGGGGTCAAAGTAACTCAATGGTGGCTTCTCCTGTGGTGGTTAGTATGATGCCAGAATATGTGCTGTGGGGCCTCTCTCCTCTTCCTGGGTGCAGGGGTCAAAGTAACTCAATGGTGGCTTCTCCTGTGGTGGCTGATATGATGCCAGAATATGTGCTGTGGTGCCTCTCTCCTCTTCCTGGGTGCGGGGGTCAAAGTAACTCAATGGTGGCTTCTCCTGTGGTGGTTAGTATGATGCCAGAATATGTGCTGTGGGGCCTCTCTCCTCTTCCTGGGTGCAGGGGTCAAAGTAACTCAATGGTGGCTTCTCCTGTGTTGGCTGATATGATGCCAGAATATGTGCTGTGGTGCCTCTCTCCTCTGTCTGGGTCCAAAGGCCTAAATCACTGAAAGAGGCCTTCTCCTGTGGTGTGTGATATGATGCCTGAATATGTGCTGTGGTGCCTCTCTCCTCTTCCTGGGTGCGGGGTCAAAGTAACTCAATGGTGGCTTCTCCTGTGGTGGCTGATATGATGCCAGAATATGTGCTGTGGGGCCTCTCTCCTCTTCCTGGGTGCAGGGGTCAAAGTAACTCAATGGTGGCTTCTCCTGTGGTGGTTAGTATGATGCCAGAATATGTGCTGTGGGGCCTCTCTCCTCTTCCTGGGTGCAGGGGTCAAAGTAACTCAATGGTGGCTTCTCCTGTGGTGGCTGATATGATGCCAGAATATGTGCTGTGGGGCCTCTCTCCTCTTCCTGGGTGCAGGGGTCAAAGTAACTAAATGGTGGCTTCTCCTGTGGTGGTTGATATGATGCCTGATTCTCTGCTGTGAAACCTCTCTCCTCCATCTGGGTGTAGGGGTCAAAGTCTTTCAAAGTCGCCTTCTCCTGTGCTGATTGATATAAAGCTGATGGTTGTGCCATCTGACATGGTTGCCAGGGTCTGATTCAATGGGGGCCTACTCCTGTGGTGGGTGATCTAAATGCCTGATTCTCTGCTGTGAAACCTCTCTCCTCCGTCTGGGTGTAGGGGTCAAAGTCTTTCAAAGTCGCCTTCTCCTGTGCTGATTGATATGAAGCTGATGGTTGTGCCATCTGACATGGTTGCCGGGGTCCCATTAAATTGGGGCCTACTCCTGTGGTGGGTGATCTAAATGCCTGATTCTCTGCTGTGTAACCTCTCTCCTCCGTCTGGGTGTAGGGGTCAAAGCAACTAAATGGTGGCCTACTCCTGTGGTGGGTGATATGATGCCAGAATATGTGCTGTGGGGCCTCTCTCCTCTTCCTGGGTGCAGGGGTCAAAGTAACTCAATGGTGGCTTCTCCTGTGGTGGCTGATATGATGCCAGAATATGTGCTGTGGTGCCTCTCTCCTCTTCCTGGGTGCAGGGGTCAAAGTAACTAAATGGTGGCTTCTCCTGTGGTGGTTGATATGATGCCTGATTCTCTGCTGTGAAACCTCTCTCCTCCATCTGGGTGTAGGGGTTAAAGTCTTTCAAAGTCGCCTTCTCCTGTGCTGATTGATATAAAGCTTATGCTTGTGCCATCTGACATGGTTGCCGGGGTCTGATTCAATGGTGGCCTACTCCTGTAGTGGGTGATCTAAATGCCTGATTCTCTGCTGTGTAACCTCTCTCCTCCGTCTGGGTGTAGGGGTCAAAGTAACTAAATGGTGGC
Organism: Bufotes viridis; assembly: GCA_033119425.1. Classification (NCBI taxonomy): domain Eukaryota; kingdom Metazoa; phylum Chordata; class Amphibia; order Anura; family Bufonidae; genus Bufotes; species Bufotes viridis. The sequence goes on along the minus strand of CM065591.1, from coordinate 335,022,874 downwards.
CTACTCCTATGGTGGGTGATATGATGCCAGAATATGTGCTGTGGGGCCTCTCTCCTCTTCCTGGGTGCAGGGGTCAAAGTAACTCAATGGTGGCTTCTCCTGTGGTGGCTGATATGATGCCAGAATATGTGCTGTGGTGCCTCTCTCCTCTGTCTGGGTCCAAAGGCCTAAATCACTGAAAGAGGCCTTCTCCTGTGGTGTGTGATATGATGCCAGAATATGTGCTGTGGTGCCTCTCTCCTCTTCCTGGGTGCGGGGTCAAAGTAACTCAATGGTGGCTTCTCCTGTGGTGGCTGATATGATGCCAGAATATGTGCTGTGGGGCCTCTCTCCTCTTCCTGGGTGCAGGGGTCAAAGTAACTCAATGGTGGCTTCTCCTGTGGTGGTTAGTATGATGCCAGAATATGTGCTGTGGGGCCTCTCTCCTCTTCCTGGGTGCAGGGGTCAAAGTAACTCAATGGTGGCTTCTCCTGTGGTGACTGATATGATGCCAGAATATGTGCTGTGGGGCCTCTCTCCTCTTCCTGGGTGCAGGGGTCAAAGTAACTAAATGGTGGCTTCTCCTGTGGTGGTTGATATGATGCCTGATTCTCTGCTGTGTAACCTCTCTCCTCCGTCTGGGTGTAGGGGTCAAAGTAACTAAATGGTGGCCTACTCCTGTGGTGGGTGATATGATGCCTGGTTCTCTGCTGTGGGACCTCTCCTTTGTCTGGGTGCTGTGGTCAAAATAATAGTAAGTGACCTTCTCCATTGGTGGGTGACTTGAAGCCTGATTCTGTGCTATGGGACCTCACTCCAATTAATATTGTTTAATTTTTATTTATTTTATGTTAACTCATCATTTCCCTATCTACATTTGTTTGCAGGGGGATTTAACTACATTTTGCTGCCTTTTGCAGCCCTCTAGCCCTTTCCGGGTGTGTTTTACAGCCTTTTTAGTGCCCAAAAGTTCGGGTCCCCATTGACTTCTATGGGGTTCGGGTTCGGGATGAAGTTCGGGTCGAGTTCGGATCCCGAACCCGAACATTTTTCGAAAGTTCGGCCGAACTCGTCGAACCCGAACATCCAGGTGTTCGCTCAACTCTATTCAAGAGAAAGAAACATGATAACCACCCAATTGCAGGTAAAGAGGAATCTTTAGTTATTAACATTTCTTCTCACCTCTTAAGTCCAGTGGACACCACACTACTCCAGAAGGGCTTATCCTTCTGTCCGACATATCGTTTAGACACATTTCAACTTGAAATGGATTTACAGAGGTTTTTTTCGGAACCTAAGACTTAAAGCACATTTTTCAGACAAACCAGAGGTTATGACCCCTTTGGCAGAGACTAATTCATTAATTTCTCTCAAGACTCAGGGACTACGAATGAAATCTTCATTCTCTCCCCCTAAAACCGCCCTGGCAATTGAAACCTTTGTACATTTGGTAAATAGAGATATGTCCATATTTACAAAAAAAAAATCAAAAACTGAGAATTTCAGGTTGCGACGAATCTGTCCAACATTGAACTTTGTTCTCTCTCACAAAAAATCGGGACTTAATTATAAAACCAGCTGACAAGAGTGTGGCAATAGTCGTCATGCATCGGTCTGATTATATGGAGAAAGTCTATAGACAGCTCAATGACACTAACGTATATGAAAGGGTTGCTTTCAACCCCACTTCCACAATTGGAACCCTAATAGAAATGATGCTTACTCGTCACCTAGCTCAGGGTACTATTAATGATGAAATAGTTAACTTCCTAACTAACCCACATCCTATTACCCCAGGGTTTTATATCCTCCCGAAAATCCACAAAACATTAAATAAACCACCAGGCGACCCACTGTCACGTCCACAGATTCGATCCTATTACCCCTATCCATCTTACTGGAGAAAGTATTAACCCTTTAAGGACCGGAGGTTTTTTAATTTTTGAGTTTTCATTTTGCACTCCCTGCCTTCCCAGAGCCATAACTTTTTTATTTTTCGGTTCACATAGTCATATGAGGGCTTGTTTTTTTGCGGGACAAGTTGTACTTTCCAACGCCACCATTTAATTTTGCATATGATGTAGTGGGAAGCGGGAAAAAAATTCCAAATGGGGGAAAATTGCAAAAAAAAAAAAAAGCAATTCCACCAAAGTTTTGCGGCTTTTTAAATTCCGACGTTCGTTGTGCGATAAAAATGACTGGTTACTTTTACTCTACAGGGCAGTATGAATTTGGCGATACCCTATATGTATAGGTTTTCTTGCGTTTTGATAGTGAAAAAAAAATTCTAAAGTGGGAAAAAAATCAGTTTTACTTTTTTGTCACCATGTTTTGATCCCTATAACTTTTTTGTAATTATATGTACAGAGCTGTATGGGGGCTCATTTTTTGCGTCATAATCTTATCTTTTTATTGATACCATTTTGGTATCATAACCTGGCAACTAACCTCCGATAAATCCCCCAAAACCCATACTTTGGGAGATAAGGAAATATCCATATTGAGTCTTTGGGTTAGGGTTCTTTGAACCGACCTCCAGTACTTGCTCACTGTCGGGCAATCCCAGAATAGATGTAAATGATCTGCCCCAGGATCATCACAACGGGGGCACTCAGAGGAAGCTCTAAGTCCTCTCCTATGGAGCCACAAAGGTGTTACATATATTTTGTGCATAATATTAAACTGTACCACAATGTGATTGAAATTGTGCGAAACCTGACTTAAATTATTACCTACATTCTCCCAGTCCGTGGAACCCAAATCTAACAGTGAAGTAGACCAGAATTTTTTTTATCAAGTACCTATAGCAGTGTGATACTCTAACTTTCATACCACCCTTCTTTTGAATCAAATTATGTAAAAATTCAGGAGTATCTATATTAAGTAAGTGACTATCAGAAATACTAAAAAGTGCCGAACGCAATTGAAGATATGCATACCAAACCACCTCACCTACATTTTCCTTTTGCTTTAGCTCCGTAAGAGTCAGGATTTGTCTATTTTTTACCACTTGGCTCAAATAGTGAATCTTTTTCTTCCTCCAATATTGCTGTCAATTTAGGTCGTCAAGATTCAGAAGTTTTAAGTTGTGCCACAGTGGAGTGCAAGTAAGTGATGCCCTAACTTTAAACCAACTTTTTATACCCATCCAGGCTTTCATAGCCATTCTGCAGAAAGGTTTATAATCATTCTGTAACTTAAGTAGATAATCAACTCCAATACTGTAAAAAAATCCGAAAAGCCTGAGTCTTTAACCAATTTTCTGCAGAGATGGCTATTTTCCCAATCATTGAAGAAGCAAAGTTGAGATGCCATAAAATAACCCTTGAAATAAGGGAGATTAAGACCTCCCTGCTTATAAGGCATGGAAAAATAAACTGCCTTTAATCTCACACGTTTCCTTCCCCATAATAGATCATTAATCATCCGCTCTATCAATCTAACATATACAATTACCATAAGGCACTAATCCCTTTATTTATCTTGGGTATTAAAACATAACTTTTATTATAATAAATGAATTAATAAAGGAACCCAATGGTTACATATTAAAAACGCTGCGGTGCTTACTGTGGGAATAGAAAAAAAGGAAATGGGAAACACGGGGCTGTGCACTGCTACCCGTGAGTCCCAGCTAAAGGAGCTTGGAGTGGGGTGACAGTACTAGGTATAGTCCGTGAGGGGCTATAATTGAATCACAAGGAACGTCCGCTCCTAGAACAGTAATACTGTATGGATCCTCCTAGTAATTAACCGGAGCAACAGCCCCTGATCTGTCACCCTAAACCAGTGATGTGCAACGTGCGGCTCTCCAGCTGTTGCTAAACTACGACTCCCACCATGCCCTGCAGTAGGCTGATAGCTATAGACAGGCTTTGCATGCTGGGAGTTGTAGTTCTGCAACATCTGGAGAGCCGCACGTTGCCCATCACTGCCCTAAACCATAAGCTCCTATAGTGTTGGCACTAGCTGCTATAGACACTATAAACTAGTCCAGCCGGACTTCGGATTATTGTTTTTCACACAGTCGCACAGCAGAGATTAAAATAGTTCTATCTGCCCCCCGACATGTTTCGCCAGTGACCTGGCTTCTTCAGGGGAAAACGGGCAGTAATGAATAAATCGCCGTTGTTGGGGTTTATAAAACCTCCTGAAATGACGTGGATTGCCTGTTAGCCAATCAAAACAGGGGCTGTATCAAGTCCGATCCATAAAAGGTACCTGGCTAATGCCAATCAAATCTAGCCACCAATGAACAATGGTACCCATAATGCCGTAGGGGCATCTACCAATAGCGCTATAGATAGAGCGATGACGAACCTGCGCATCACTACCTGCGCAAGAAGATAGTGTTCATTCCGGTATCCAGCAACTGTAATGCGCATGCCCTGCGCATACTATGATGCGCCAAAACTTAGTCTATAGCCTGCCAGAAGACTCAGGCTCGGGTGTCTGCGCAGAACATAGATGCGCCTAGACTCAGTCACACTGACCAAGTCAGGAATGTCCCGTAGTACGCATGTGCTGCGCACTCAAGATATGCGCACACACTTAGACAGAGCAGCATATCACAAAGGTGAGTAGTATATGCTGGAACAGCACTGGTACTGGAATAGACAGGTTGTTCACCAGTGGCACATATGATACTGTCATTATAGATATATAAACCTTGTAAGGTATAGAAAGGCAGATCATAATATATTAAATTATTTAAAGTAGGCGAAAACAACTTACACGGGTTCAATAGTGAATAAAGTAAAATAAAGTGAAACAAAAAATAATGATAAAGTAAATAAGTCTCGATTACTCATAAAAATTACAGGAAAGAGGCAAATGTAAAGCCCTCATTAAGGCCATTAGGACTCAAGCTAACTAGGCGGTAAATCCATCTAGTTTCTTCTTGCAGAAGAATGACGATATTATGATCTGCCTTTCTATACCTTACGAGGTTTGTATATCTATAATGACGCAGGTAGTGATGCGCAGGTTTGTCATCGCTCTATCTATAGCGCTATTGGTAGATGCCCCTACGGCATTATGGGTACCATTGTTCATTGGTGGCTAGATTTGATTGGCATTAGCCAGGTACCTTTTATGGATCGGACTTGATACAGCCCCTGTTTTGATTGGCTAACAGGCAATCCACGTCATTTCAGGAGGTTTTATAAACCCCAACAACGGCGATTTATTCATTACTGCCCGTTTTCCCCTGAAGAAGCCAGGTCACTGGCGAAACATGTCGGGGGGCAGATAGAACTATTTTAATCTCTGCTGTGCGACTGTGTGAAAAACAATAATCCGAAGTCCGGCTGGACTAGTTTATAGTGTCTATAGCAGCTAGTACCAACACTATAGGAGCTTATGGTTTAGGGTGACAGATCAGGAGCTGTTGCTCCGGTTAATTACTAGGAGGATCCATACAGTATTACTGTTCTAGGAGCGGACGTTCCTTGTGATACAATTATAGCCCCTCACGGACTATACCTAGCACTGTCACCCCACTCCAAGCTCCTTTAGCTGGGACTCACGGGTAGCAGTGCACAGCCCCGTGTTTCCCATTTTCCTTTTTCTATTCCCACAGTAAGCACCGCAGCGTTTTTAATATGTAACCATTGGGTTCCTTTATTAATTCATTTATTATAATAAAAGTTATGTTTTAATACCCAAGATAAATAAAGGGATTAGTGCCTTATGGCAATTGTATATGTTAAGTGAATTACCCTTCTTGGGTTAGGTCCTTGTTTTTTGGTAATATATCACCTTGGCTAAACGCCTTCAATGTGTTAGGACCACTTTATTTGTCTCGATTCCATTTATTGCAGGTTGTATTATAGTTTCCCTTCTCCCTTTTTCATCTATGGCAGGGTTCCTTACTCAGGTACCCTCCTCATGCTCTATTACCACTGAGGCGTCACAGGTCTTTTCTACAGGGTCTTTGCCCATTAATACAAATGATATTTACACGGCATTTAGGGACATCAATAAGACCTATAAGCAGTTTGTTAGGTCGCAATGGGAGGTAGCTAGTTTGGAAATCTATCAGCAACAAAACCTCGTTTTCCGGGGTATGCGAATCAATATCGTCCCTAACTCGCACCAGGATGATGCTGCTTTCTTAAAGGGATGGCAGAATCTACTTACTGACAATTCACTCAGAATGCAACAGTATCTTTTGGAATATGAGAAATTTGCACTTGTCAAAGTCACTAAACAGCTTGAACAAGAAATCCAATTGATACATAAATTTAGATCTCATCCTGAGTACAGTACCTTGGAAACACGCTTGCAAAAACATATTGAATCGTTTCAGACAGACATCAAAGAAAGAAAGCACAGTAAAAACGTTAGGGATAAAAGGGATTTTGATACTGGACACGTCTATTCCTTTAGATCCAACTATACTAACTTTCAACAGAGGAAGCCTGCCAATAGGGCACAAGTGTCGCAATCAGATTTCTCTGAATCTGAGTGGTCAGGTTCCGAGAACCAAGTAGGTAATAAAGCAAGTGGGGCAAAGCATAAAAAATAGAGGATGGGGTTCTATGAATCAAAGGAAGGCACCTGCACCCCAGGCAGGGCTGACCACCTCATTCTATCAGTCATGGCTAGGTACCCAAAGCACCTCATTATTGCCAACAACAGACTTTGCCAGACACAATGTGCCCCAACAGGTGACCTCAAACTCAGACGGCCAACTACTATCATCCTTACTTTCTGTATCTCTCTGTGCTGCGCCAATGTCTGTGTTGCCCCAGTCATGTCCTTCCACACCAGCTTCCTCCTCTCTTACCATCCCATCTGTAACTCCTTCTTTTTTGGGACAGGGCCCTACATTAAAGGACAGAGAGAAATGGGCCTTCAACAACAAAGCGTAGCTGATCCGCTAAAAGTCATTAATCTGTCTAGTGTCGTATTGGAAGAAAAACACATTAAACTGCTCAGTAAGGGCCTCTCTTTTACGCCCACACCGTCGTTTGACCGTTTCAGCTGGATAAAGGATGTGAACTTATTCGCTCGGAAATTGGCCCTGCACAAGCAGTATTCTAATGATATGACCAGTACACAGCGGAAAGAGAAAGATGCGTTGGCCATTCTTGAGTCTTTGGACACTGATGACTTATCGACTACTGAACAAATTGTACCACCACTTTCTAACTTAAAGCCTAAATCAAAATTTACTCCACCATTTTCTCAGTATGGTAACATTGAGACTTTTGTTCAATTAGTCACCCGTGATCTGAAGTCACTCAGTTACAGAACACCTTCGTCTCTCTTGAATTTAGAGGTGGATGAACGTCAGGCCTTATTTGAACTTAACAACAACCAAGAACTAATCATAAAACCCTCAGATAAGCGTGGCAATGTTGTAGTCATGAACGTGGCAGATTATAAACTGATGGTTGAAACCTTGGTAAATCAGACTGACACCTATAAAAAGCTGGATTATAATCCCACGGATAAATTTTTGGCAGAACTCAAATCAATTTTGATTGATGCAAGGGACAAAAACCTGATCTCAAATGATGAGTTCAGGTTTCTGTACAAAATGCATCCCACTATTGCAACCATCTATGCAATACCTAAGGTGCATAAACAGAGATGGCCAATACCAGGAAGACCGATCGTCTCAGGTAATAATAGTTTGACTGAGAATATCAGTCAATATGTGGATACCTTTTTGGCCCCTTTTGTGCCGTGCTTGACTTCTTATATCAAAGACACCAAGGATGTGCTGACTAAACTCCATGACATCGAAGTGACATCAACAACTAAATTGGCCAGCTTGGACATAGAATCTCTCTATACAAATATTCAACATGATCTGGGGGTTAAGGCTGTCTCTACTTTTCTCTCTACTAAAAGCACTCATTTCGCAGCACATAATGAATTTGTTCTCACGTTGCTTTATTTCCTTCTTACACATAATTATTTTTTGTTCAATGGCCACAATTTTTTGCAGTTAGTCGGAACTGCTATGGGAAGTAAATGTGCACCAAATTATGCTAATTTATTTTTAGGGTGGTGGGAGGACACCATAGTTTTTGCTAATGATTTACAAGAATACACTCAGCACATTTTGTTTTGGGGACGTTACATCGACGATGTTCTGATTCTTTGGGAAGATACCACTGAGGTATTCCATAACTTTGTACGTAAACTCAACTCTAACAATATAGGTATGAAATTCACGTCCGATATTAATGAATGCACTATCACTTTTCTGGATCTTAAACTCACCTTAAATGAAGAAGGTCGAATTTTGACTGAGATCTTCCGTAAACCGACGGCAGGTAATACCCTTTTAGAATGGACTAGCTTCCATCCGAAACCATTTCGGCAGGGCATTCCAGTTGGCCAATACATCCGAGTGAGGAGAAACTGTTCAGATGATGGAAGCTTTCAGAAAGAAAGTAGAGTACTGTATGACCGGTTTCGTAGTAGAGGCTATCCTAAGAAGGTACTCCACAGAGCCTATAAAAGAGCAAAAAGCACAGAGCGTACGGCCTTGTTACAAAATAAACAATGCACTACGCAGGCACAACAAGTCAGATGCATCGGCACATACGATGCACAAAATCGGAAAATTCATCAAATCCTCAAAAAACACTGGCATATATTATGGGCCGATAACGATCTCAGGTCTGTTATTACACCTAACCCCAGTGTCACTTACAGGCATGGGAAAAATCTTAAGGACCTTCTGGTTTAGAGTTATTTCCATCCTGCTAGATCAACCAACACCTGGCTCACGTCCCACACTGTAGGTACTTACCCTTGCGGTGACTGTGTGTATTGTCCACAGGTAAGAAAATGTCGCTCCTTCACTAATCCTGTAGATGGAAAGGAATATAAAATCAAGCAATTTATCAACTGCAAAACACAAGGCATTATTTATGCCATACAGTGTCCATGTCCTAAACTGTACGTGGGCAAGACCTCCCAGCAATTCAGAAAGAGAATCTGTCAACATCTGAGTAATATAAACACGGCAACCTCTGTCTCTAGACATGTGAGATTGCATCATGACAGTGACCCAAAATGTCTCCAATTTTGGGGAATTTGCAAAAAGACCCTTGGTATTAGAAGAGGTGACCTTGACGTCATTCTTCTGCAAGAAGAAACTAGATGGATTTGCCGCCTAGATAGCTTGAGTCCTAATGGCCTTAATGAGGGCTTTACATTTGCCTCTTTCCTGTAATTTTTATGAGTAATCGAGACTTATTGACTTTATCATTATTTTTTGTTTCACTTTATTTTACTTTATTCACTATTGAACCCGTGTAAGTTGTTTTCGCCTACTTTAAATAATTTTATATATTATGATCTGCCTTTCTATACCTTACGAGGTTTGTATATCTATAATGACAGTATCATATGTGCCACTGGTGAACAACCTGTCTATTCCAGTACCAGTGCTGTTCCAGCATATACTACTCACCTTTGTGATATGGTGCTCTGTCTAAGTGTGTGCGCATATCTTGAGTGCGCAGCACATGCGTACTACGGGACATTCCTGACTTGGTCAGTGTGACTGAGTCTAGGCGCATCTATGTTCTGCGCAGACACCCGAGCCTGAGTCTTCTGGCAGGCTATAGACTAAGTTTTGGCGCATCATAGTATGCGCAGGGCATGCGCATTACAGTTGCTGGATACCGGAATGAACACTATCTTCTTGCGCAGGTAGTGATGCGCAGGTTCGTCATCGCTCTATCTATAGCGCTATTGGTAGATGCCCCTACGGCATTATGGGTACCATTGTTCATTGGTGGCTAGATTTGATTGGCATTAGCCAGGTACCTTTTATGGATCGGACTTGATACAGCCCCTGTTTTGATTGGCTAACAGGCAATCCACGTCATTTCAGGAGGTTTTATAAACCCCAACAACGGCGATTTATTCATTACTGCCCGTTTTCCCCTGAAGAAGCCAGGTCACTGGCGAAACATGTCGGGGGGCAGATAGAACTATTTTAATCTCTGCTGTGCGACTGTGTGAAAAACAATAATCCGAAGTCCGGCTGGACTAGTTTATAGTGTCTATAGCAGCTAGTACCAACACTATAGGAGCTTATGGTTTAGGGTGACAGATCAGGGGCTGTTGCTCCGGTTAATTACTAGGAGGATCCATACAGTATTACTGTTCTAGGAGCGGACGTTCCTTGTGATTCAATTATAGCCCCTCACGGACTATACCTAGTACTGTCACCCCACTCCAAGCTCCTTTAGCTGGGACTCACGGGTAGCAGTGCACAGCCCCGTGTTTCTCATTTCCTTTTTTTCTATTCCCACAGTAAGCACCACAGCGTTTTTAATATGTAACCATTGGGTTCCTTTATTAATTCATTTATTATAATAAAAGTTATGTTTTAATACCCAAGATAAATAAAGGGATTAGTGCCTTATGGCAATTGTATATGTTAAGTGAATTACTCTTCTTGGGTTAGGTCCTTGTTTTTTGGCTCTATCAATCTAAAGTACTTATCCTCTATCCATATAGTGGAATTCCGAAGAACATAAAGAACCTAGTGTAGCACCACCATTTTTATTAACGAAATTCTATCCTCTCTTGCAGACAAAATTTTTTGCCATATCTTAATTTTTGATTTCAGCTTTTGCAATAAAGGAATCAAGTTAAGCTGTAAGTAGTCTTGAGTTTTGGCAGAAGTTGCTATCCCCAGGTACTTCATTGTCTCAGAAATCGATAATCGACTAATCGAATTGTCAAAGGATCCTCGCAATTCATCTATTGGAAGAAGAGTAGTCTTAGCCCAGTTGACCTCCAAACCAGAAAAATTGCAAAATAAATTGACTAACTCGATTACTCGAGGAAGTGTACTTTCTGTTTGATGGATAAAAAACAGAATATCATCTGCATAGAGAGATATACGGTCCTGCTTCCCCATTACCCCAAAACCAGCCACCCTCGAATCCTGCCTTATACTAACCGCAAGGGGTTCGATATAGATGTTAAACAAGAGAGGAGAGAGAGGACAACCTTGACGGGTGCCTCTCCCTAGTTCAAAGCTCTCAGTCAACATGTCGTTGATCCTAATCCTGGCGGCCGGAGATTTATATAGCAACTGTATCATTGCAATAAATTTGGGGCCAAAGCCCATTTTTTTCATCACCTCCCAGAGAAATGCCCACTCGACCCTGTCAAACGCCGTAGTGGCGTCCAGCGACAGGATGGAGCGGGCACCGCTCCCAGGAGACTGAATATTAGTGAAAAACCTGTGCAAGTTATAATGGGTGCCCCTTCTCGGCATAAAACCATTTTGATCTGGATGAATAACAGAGGACAAGACCCTAGAAAGCCTCCTAGCCAAGACTTTTGACAGTAGCTTAACATCCGTATTTAGCAAAGAAATTGGTCTATAAGAGCTCAAATCTGCCGAGTCTTTATCTTTTTTCGGGATTAAAACTATCAAGGCTTCCATCATGGACCTTGGAAGATCTCCTCCCTGTAATGCTTGAGAAAACACTTCTAGTAGATGAGGAAGAATAGAATCTCCATACTTGTGGTAAAATTCATACGGAAGACCATCTAAACCTGGCGATGAGTTCCCAGAGATAGACTTCAAAGCCTCCTGAAGCTCCAAGAGGGTCACTTCTTTTTCCAAGGAGTTTTTTGAGTCTCCGTTAACATCGGAAGAGAAATTCTCTCCAGGAACAACCTCGCCAGGTCAGATGAAATACCAGGCGATGCTCTGTATATCTGGGAGAAATATTGCAGAAATGTATCTCTGATTCCCTCTGGATCACGTATAGTTACACCATCTAAATTGCGAATCGAAGTTATAACTTTCTTTTTCTTCTCCTGTTGTGAAACTATTCTGGCTAAGAGCTTACCAGGGCGTCCAGTCTCTGAGAAATACTTTTGTCCTTTAAAAAATAGTCTATGGTTTGCTTTTTCAATTACATATTCCTCAAGAGAACGGCTAGCTTTCTGCATCTCTTCGTTATTATAATCCGTGGGTTGATTAGTAATTCGCTCTGTTGTGGACGACACAATCCTAACCCGTTCCTCCTCTTTTTTCCTAAATGTTCTCCTCATAGCGGTGATGTCGCTAATAAGAACCCCTCTCAGGTACGCTTTTAAGGGCATCCCAGACTGAGTTGATGTTAGCAGAGGGGAAGTTCACCTCCCAAAAGGAGGATATAAGTAGCTTGGTAGAATGATAGTTGTCCATAATAGTAAGCCAATATGGATTCAACTTAAAACCAAGCCCCATATTGTCTTTATTCCCCCCAATACGAACCTCAATTGATACAGGTGAATGATCTGAAATTGTTCTTACTCCTTATCGTATCCTTTTGATATTGTTCAAATTACTCTCATTAGTAAACGCTAAATCAATTCTGGACATTGCTCTACCGCCCCTGCTAACACAGGAGTACACTCTCTTTCCTCCACCAAGATGACCCCATATATCCACCAAGCCAACCTCCAAACAGAACTGAAGCAGTGGAGAAGAACCGATGTTCCTCCCCAAATCTGCATCCAGGGTCAGTCTGTCCATTTTAGGATCCATAACAGCGTTAAAATCTCCCATCAGGACAAGCTGACCTTCTGGCCTTTTTTTCCAAAAATAGTAATAGTTGATTAAGTGGATAAACCGAAAAAGGCGGGGGTATATAAAAAAAAGCTAGAATATAGCTCTGTCCATAAAGTCTACCGTACAAGAAAATGAATCTACCCTGCTCATCTATGGAGGATTCTATTAACGTAAAGTCTACAGAATGATGGATTAAGACCGAAACGCCCCTTGAGGCACTACTAAAAGTAGAATGATGTGATTGTGCTTGCCATCCCGTTGTCAAACGAGACACAGTCTCATTAGTGAGAGGAGTTTCCACTATGCAAATAATTGCAGGGAGGAATCTTTTTATTGCATCCATGATGGGTTGTCTCTTAACCCTTTCCCCAAGACCTCTAACGTTCCAAGAGACGATTCGAATTGACATCAATCAGGAAGAAAAAAAAACAACAAAAAAAAAAAAACATACCCCTGCAAGGCGAAGGCACCCTCCCCGTTCCCCTCCCCCTCCACTGGTCCGCCCGATCCTGTCAGCAAACCTCTACCTTCGGACCGTTCTCCCCCCACTACCCCCACTCCCCCCCCATCCCCCCCATCGCCAAGTCACAAAATTTCAGATGCCCATTCGTTCCATCCAATCTCGTGCTTGCTCTGGTTTTTCAAAAAATTGGGAAGTCCCGTTATAGATCACTCTTAGCTTTCCTGGGTACTGTAACGAATATTTGATGTCCTTAGCAGCCAGATGTTTCTTGACACATCTACCTTTCTCAACCTCATCAGACAATTAAACCATCTTTCTGCTAACTGTATACTGGTTACGTGGGACGTCAATAGGTTATACACATCCATACCGCACAGCAAAGGTGTTAGAGCCACCAGACTACTGCTAGATTTTTCGAACGGGGAGATGGTTAAAAAAACGCTGTCCCTCCCCTTTGTTTTAATCCACGGTCATTGCGTCTGCGCCGTGCAATTTACTGTCACACCCGATATGAGTGGTATTTTCTGTAGTACTATTCTCATCAGATTAATCCCTCTAACGTCCCCAATCTGGGGGCCATTTATTGAATTGATTTTTCGAACGGGGAGATGGTTACAAAAAACGCTGGCTCCCTCCACTCTGTTTTAATCTACGGTCAATGCGTCTGCGCCGTGCAATTTACTGTCACACCCGATATGAGTGGTGTCTTAACTAGTACTATTCCTATCAGTTTAATCCCTGTTACGTCCCATATCAGGGATTGCCTTTTGTGAAAAAAAATGTAGGCCGGGTACCTTCGACTGCCTTCACAGTGACAGAGCAAACTCTCATACACCAAACTGAATTGATTTTAGGAACCGGGAGATGGAAAAAGCAGCTTGATCGGTCCTCATACTCCCAAATTGGGGCACTGCGCGTGCACAAAGCAATGTGCTGTGACACTCTATATGAGTGGTGTCTTAACTAGTACTATTCCTATCAGTTTAATCCCTGTCACGTACCCTATCCGGGCGAATTGATTAACAATTGTCGAATTAGCGAATCATTACGACATCATGAAATAATTTAGTTCTGAGCTCTGTACTTGCTTTGTATTGGAATTGGTGGGGATTTTTTTAATTGTCTGCATCATTTCTAATAAACTATTAAGAGACTTTATTATGATTTTTTATTTTATGTATTAAAAACCCATACAACATATAAAAAAAAAAAAGATAAATTAATGTTTTTTCTATGAAATATTATCCAGCCGTCCGATCGCTTTTGGTCTGACCATAAAGAAGCAACGGCCTTATCATCTGGGGTGTGGCAACATTGCCAACACACTCATAGAGGTGATGATTGCTTCATTGTGATACGCAAGCCCCTTTACCACAACAAGGTAACGATCACGAAGGGGAATTGACACTTGTATGTGCCTTTTTTTTTTGGTTTGTTTCTGCAGCCACAGTGCTGCACCATAGGACAGAAAAATTAGGCATGTACACATGCCTGAAAAATAATGGCATTGTTGCAGCTGCTATTATAGCAGCGGCCGGAAAAATTGATGTTTTCCAGGCAGAAAAGTGACTAAAACATTGTGGCTTGAACCCTAGTTGGTGGTGGAGAATTCACAAAAGTCATCCGGTATGCAGACATTAAATACAGCAGTGTGGGGACCATTTTTAGGCCAAGGCATGTAATCAGGCCTTTTGTTAGTCAAACGTATCCCCCACTGTCAGTCCCTTCGGGATCCATGCCTCATTCATCTTTATGAAGGTGAGGTAATCAACACTTTTTTGACCGAGGCGACTTCTCTTGTCAGTGACAATGCCTCCTGCTGCACTGAAGGAAGGTCCTTTCTGACAGGACACTTAAAGCAGGGCAGGCCAGAAGTTCTATCGCGAACTGGGATAGCTTAGGCCACAGGTCAAGCCTGCACACCCAGTAGTGAAGGGGTTCATTGCTCCTCAGAGTGTCGATATCTGCTGTTAAGGCGAGGTAGTCTGCTACCTGTCGGTCGAGTCGTTCTCTAAGGCTGGATCCCGAAGGGCTGTGGCGATGAGTAGGACTGAAAAAGCTCCGCATGTCCTCCATCAACAACACGTCTGTAAATCGTCCAGTCCTTGCCGCCGTGGTAGGAGGAGGATTACACTCACCTCTTCCCCTGTTAGATTCCTGTTGTGCTGTGACATCCCCCTTATAAGCTGTGTAAAGCATATTTTTTAGTTTGGTTTTGAACTGCTGCATCCTTTCCGACTTTCGGTAATTTGGTAACATTTCTGCTACTTTCTGCTTATACCGGGGGTCTTGTAGCGTGGCCACCCAGTACAGGTCGTTCTCCTTCATCCTTTTTATACGTGGGTCCCTCAACAGACATGACAGCATGAAAGACCCCATTTGAACAAGGTTGGATGCAGAGCTACTCATTTCCCGTTCCTCGTCCTCACTGATGTCATTGACGGTCTGTTCTTCCCTCCAGCCACGTACAACACCATGGGTCCCAGATAGGTGACAACAACGAGCACCCTGGGGTGCCTGCTGTGGTTGGTCTTCCTCCTCCTCAAAGCCGCCACATTCCTCCTCTGACTCCTCTTCCTCATACTCCTCTTCCAGCGTTGCCGCAGGTCCGGCAAGCGATGATGACAAGGCTGTTTCTGGTGGTGATGGTGACCACAACTCTTCCTCTTCACGCTCATCTACAGCCTGATCCAGCACTCTTCGCAGGGCACGCTCCAGGAAGAAAACAAATGGGATGAGGTCGCTGATGGTGCCTTCGGTGCGACTGACTAGGTTTGTCACCTCCTCAAAAGGACTCATGAGCCTACAGGCATTGCGCATGAGTGTCCAGTAACATGGAAAAAAAATTCCCAGCTCCGCAGAGGCTGTCCTAGCACCCCGGTCATACAAACACTCGTTGACGGCTTTTTCTTGTTGGAGCAGGCGGTAGAACATTAGGAGTGTTGAATTCCAATGTGTCGGGCTGTCGCATATCAAGCGCCTCACTGGCATGTTGTTTCGCCGCTGAATATCGGAAAAGTGCGCCATGGCCGTGTAGGAACACCTGAAATGGCCACA
Source organism: Bufotes viridis (assembly GCA_033119425.1). Lineage (NCBI taxonomy): Eukaryota > Metazoa > Chordata > Amphibia > Anura > Bufonidae > Bufotes > Bufotes viridis. The sequence continues at coordinate 335,006,819 of CM065591.1, read as the reverse complement.
CACCTTCCTGGCCTGCTTGAGGACGTCCTGTAAGCCTGGGTACTTAGACACAAAACGTTTGTACGATGAGATTCAACACATGTGCCATGCACGGCACATGTGACAACTTGCCCAAATTCAAGGCCGACAACAAATTTGTTCCATTGTCACACACCACTTTGCCGATCTCCAGTTGGTGCGGGGTCAGCCACTGATCCACCTGTGCGTTCAGGGTGGACAGGAGTGCTGGTCCTGTGTGGCTCTCTGCTTTCAGGCAAGTCAACCCCAAGACAGCATGACACTGTCTTATCCGGGATGTGGAATAACCCCTGGGGAGCTGAGGGGATTCAGTTGATGTGCAGCCAGACGCCGCAGCAGAAGAGGACTCAGCCGAGGAGGATATCGAAGAGGATGGAGTAGGAGTAGAGGAGGTGGCAGTAGGTCTGCCTGTAAGTCGTGGTGGTGTCACCAACTCCGCTGCGGAGCCACGCATTCCATGCTTGTCAGCCGTCAGCAGGTTGACCCAATGCGCAGTGTACGTGACATACCTGCCCTGACCGTGATTTGCAGACCAGGTATCAGTGGTCAGATGGACCCTTGCCCCAACACTGTATGCCAGAGATGCCATGACTTCCTTTTCAATGACATGGTAGAGGTTTGGGATAGCCTTTTTTTAAAAAAAAAATTTGTCGGGGTACCTTCCACTGGGGTGTCCCAATAGCGAAAAATTTTTTGAAGGCCTCAGACTCCACCAGCTGGTATGGTAAAAGCTGGCGGGCTAAGAGTTCCGTCAAGCCAGCTGTCAGTCGCAAGGGGGTGATTCCGTGAAATTGGCTTTTTACGCTCAAACATGTCCTTGACAGACACCTGACTGTGGGCAGATGAGCACGAACTGCTGAAGGTGAGAGGAAGAGTGGCGGTTGGTTGAGAGGGGGCAGGGAGGACAGCAGTGGTTGACATGGCTGAAGATGCTGGACCAGGAGGAGCATGGTGGCTTTGAGTTTGTGTGCTGCTTGTACTCATGTGTTGATCCCATAGGCGTTTGTGATGTGAGATCATGTGCCTTCACAAAGCAGTTGTACCAAGGTGGGTGTTGGACTTCCCACGACTCAGTTTCTTTTGGCACAGGTAGCCACTTGTATCTGACACCTCAGCAAAGGAAGCAGCAGCGGGTACAACATCATCATCACACTGTACGTCCATGTGTGTAATCCTGCCTGACTGAGACATATCCCTGTAATCTACATCATCTGGCAATAATGGTTGCGCATCACTAATTGCATCCAACTGATGTGTAAATAACTCCTCTGATGGATCAAGTGAAGTGGCTGTGGTGGCTGTGGTGGTAGTGGTGGTGGTGGCGGCGGGCGGGTGAGTGGTAACTTGAGAGCAGGTGACCGAAGCTGAGCTGGAGGAGGATGGTGCATCAAGGGTTTTAGCAGAAGCTGTTGAAGATTGGGTGTCCTGTCTAAGCCAGTCAACTATGTCCTCAGAATTTTTCGGGTTCAGGGTACGTGGCCTCTGAACACTAGGCATTATTCCAGGGACAGTGGAAATCACAGCACCATGACCACGATGGCCCCTGCAGGGTGGCCTGCCTCTGCCTGTCATTTTTTTTTAGATAAGTGGTACTACGCGTGCTAGGTACTGTGCCACCCGGTATCAGTAGTGGGCACTGGCAGTGGGCACACTACAGTCTGTGGAAGTGGGACTGACACACACTGGCAGCAGGCAAGCAACTGAAATTAGATTAAAGTGTAAAAATTTAATGCCTTATTTATCGGCAAGCTACTGTGCCACCCGGTATCAGTGGTTGGCACTGGCAGTGGGCACACTACAGTCTGTGAAAGTGGGCCTGACACACACTGGCAGCAGGCAAGCAACTGAAATTAGACTAATGTGTAAAAATGAAATGCCTTATTTATCGGCAAGCTACTGTGCCACCCGGTATCAGTGTTTGGCACTGGCAGTGGGCACACTACAGTCAGTGGAAGTGGGCCTGACACACACTGGCAGCAGGCAAGCAACTGAATTTAGACTACTGTCTAAAAATTAAATGCCTTATTTATCGGCAAGCTACTGTGCCACCCGGTATCAGTGGTTGGCACTGGCAGTGTGCACACTACAGTCTGTGGAAGTGGGCCTGACACACACTGGCAGCAGGCAAGCAACTGAAATTAGACTAATGTGTAAAAATTAAATGCCTTATTTATCGGCAAGCTACTGTGCCACCCGGTATCAGTGGTTGGCACTGGCAGTGGGCACACTACAGTCAGTGGAAGTCGGCCTGACACACACTGGCAGCGGGCAAGCAACTGAATTTAGACTACTGTCTAAAAATGAAATGCCTTATTTATCGACAAGCTACTGTGCCACCCGGTATCAGTGGTGGGCACTGGCAGTGGGCACACTAGAGTCAGTGGAAGTGGGCCTGACACACACTGGCAGCAGGCAAGCAACTGAAATTAGACTTCAGATGTGCTTTTGCAAAATGTAGCCTGGCTTGGATGTTTTTCTTCATAAGAAAAGGCTTTCATCTTGCCACTCTACCCCATAGCCCAGACATATGAAGAAAACGGGAGATTGTTGTCACATATACCACACAGCCAGTACTTGCCAGATATTCATGCAGCTCCTTTAATTTTGCTGTAGCCCTCTTGGTAACCTCCCAGACCAGTTTTCTTCTCGTCTTTTCATCAATTTTGTAGGGACATCCAGTTCTTGGTAATGTCACTGTTGTGCCATATTTTCTCCACTTGATGATGACTGTCTTCACTGTGTTCCATGGTATATCTAATTCCTTGGAAATTATTTTGTACCCTTCTCCTGACTGATACCATTTAACAATTAGATCCCTCTGATGCTTTGGAAGCTGTGGGCCATGGCTTTTGCTGTGGAATGTGACTAAGAAAATTTCAGGAAAGACCAACTAGAGCAGTTGAGCTTTAGGTTAATCAGAGGCACTGTAAATGATGGCTGGTGTATGCTGAGTCTTATTTAACATGATTTTGAATGTGATTGCTTAATTCTGAACCCATCTACATCCCGTTATATGCAACAACATTATTTTTTTTTTTTTTATTCTTCCCTCAGCCTAAAAGATTTCAGTTTGTTTTTCAATTGAGTGGTACAGTTTATGGGTCACATTAAAGATGGAAAAAGTTCTGAAATTATTATTTTTGTCAAATTTTTTACAGCACAGAAACCTGACATTTTAACAGTGGTGTGTAGACTTCCACTGTATCCACTGTACCTGCACATTGATAGAGAAGAGAACTGTATATTCAAAATATAAATTGGCAGAACCAGCTATTTGCTATGTCCATTACATTCAATGCTTACTCCCATACAGTAATTCAGCTATGCAGCCCCGTACCAATATGGGTAAATTGTTAATTATTCCACGGTACACTCCTGTGCTCACAACAAGTTTGGTGGACTTGGCAGACAGAGGCACCTGCAGTATCAAAAGTGTTCTCACTAATTCAGCCAGGTACGTATCGTCAAATTCACATATCCACTCGTTAATTTCCCCTATATAGGAAGCATTACTTCAAACAGCCCAGAGCGGACTGGTATCTTCGGTGGGATCCCACCTGACACAGACACTTTGGCCGCTTGTTACCTCTCCTGTATCGGGCTGCAACTCAGTCCGTTCCTGGTGCTGTCCGTGGCGGCGTCCCACATGGTGCTATGGGGAAGTATTCGGCTGTCGGAGCACAGGCACTAGAAGGTATATCAGGCACAGTTCTCCTGTGTGCGGGAGAGGCTGCGCGTCCCACATGGTAAAGTGTACACACGCCGGTATGGATAACTTGTTGAATAAGAGAAGCGCTTCCCTTGATTGTTAAAAGTTAATTCCAAGATGGGAATCTGCAGGTATAGTAGACCAAACGCGCTTAGAAGTCTTGCTGACCTCTTCATCAGTGGCAACCCGCAGTTTGCCATTTAGCAGTATTTACCCTTTTTTTTTTTTGGTTCAACAATTCTTTCCTAGATTAATTTATGAGTTTTCGAGTCCCAAATAGGTGCATCAGTTCCCGGCAGAATATAATACTTACAATATCTTATGTTGTGAATAGTTGCAGTATCCTATGAATACCTACATGAATTCCTATTCTGTAGATATCTACATGAAAATTCATATTTGACTATTCAGTGATTACATCATTATCGAATGACCGTATTTAACGACGGGTAGTTTTTACCATCTGTGATTATTTTACACTGTAGTTCTACATGTATGATGTAAACTAAATGTACATATCTACTCATATTATATGTTTATAAATATATCTGAGCAAGTCAGATTTACCACATAGTGGATGTCTTAAAAACAAAACCCATAAAACTGTGTCAGAATTGCATTTTTTTTCCAATTCCATCACATTTTTTCCAGCTTCTCACTACATCCTATGCAATATTAAATAGTGCCATTAAAACTGCAACTTGCCCTGCAAAAAAACAATTCCTTATACAGCTATGTGTAGAGATGAGCGAACTTTAAAAAATAGTTCGGCGTTCGGGTTGTGGTAATCGCCGCATCCTGTTATGGATTCCACTACCGCGGACTATCCCGGCATATGGAATCCATAAGGGGTGGCTTCCACGAACCCGAACTTTGAAAAAGCCGAAGGACCTGGGGTGACGTCACCGTCATGTGATCAGTGCAGGGGGCGTGGCTCAGCACGGGATCAAATCCACGCTGGTGCTAATGCTACGCTTATTTTGCAAATTTGAAATTCTTGGCAAATACATTTTGTACAAAATTATTTGGCCCTATCTGCCAAAAGTCAAGGCGATTTCTGTAAGACAGTACCTAACACTAAATACTACCTGCTATGTGCCATAATGGCCACAATAAAAATCAGGGAGTGCAGGTTCCACATGCAAACTGGCTCCAATCCTCTTTTTATCATTGTTGGTGCCATAACGGCCTCCATTAAATCCAGAGATACAGTTACCAACATGCATGCTGAGCCCACTCTATACTTCTCCTGGTGCCAAAGGGCTTCCAAAAAATACAATGAGAGCAGGCTACGGCTTTATACTTACTCTAATTAAAATCAGCCTATGGAGCAGGCTGGTCAGGGGTGCAAGACCAACAGGAGCCAGCCACACCTCCAGCTCCAGTAGATGGCATATAACAGGTAGTTAGTGATGAGCAAACACCAAAGCATTCAGGTGTTAGGGTGTTTGGGCCAAACACACTGCTATATTTGTGTGCTCGGCCGAGCACCCGAGTATAATGGTAGTCAATGGGAGACAATCAGGCACCCCCTGCTCTGAAGAGGGGAGGGTGCCTGGTCCATTGGAAAAGGTCTGAAAGTGACACAAAAACCACCGAAAAGGATCGGGAACAGCATGGGAACGATGTATGGATGCATCTTGGACTCCCAGGTCGCTGTTGGGAACCAAGTTGTCCGAGTTGCATGCCACTTTTACAGACTGACAAAAATTAGGCCCAAAACCCCCCAAAAAAATCTATTTTTAAGTAAAAAAAATGTTAGGAAACATTCTTTCCTGTATATTCAATTGTATATAAAGTGCAAGTGCTGCCAAAAATTACAAGCAAGGAGGGCCCCGTTCACATTGTGGTACAATTGTTCAGGTAGTGGGATTCCTACACTCATAAAGCCTATGCACTAAGTGAAAGGGCTGCCAAAAATTACAAGGAACCGGCACTACAATACTCCCTTTATTACACACAAAGGAGGGCATCATACACACCCTTGAAAAATTATGATTGATGGCCTGCTGGTGACCCTCAAAAACATTTGGAGCAAGGGCCTGCTGGTGACCCTCTAAAACATTATGGGCGAGGGCCTGCTGCTGAGCTGACCCTCTAAAACAGGCATCCTCAAACTGCGGCCCTCCAGCTGTTGCAAAACTACAACTCCAAGCATGCCCGAACAGCCTACAGGTATCATCCTACAGCAGGGAATTGTGGGAGTTGTAGTTTTACAACAGCTGGAGGGCCGCAGTTTGAGGATGCCTGCTCTAAAACATTAGGGGCTAGGGCTGCTGGCGAGCTGACCCTGTAAAACATTATGGTTGAGGGCCTGCTGGTGAGCTGACCCTCTAAAACATTATGGTTGAGGGCCTGCTGGTGAGCTGACCCTCTTTATAAATTGTAGTGGAGGGAATATATACAATATGGATAAGGAGGGGGAGTAGAAAACAAGATTCAACCATATACACTTTTTTTGTGGTGGAAAAGGTGCATGGGAATACACTACAGTAGACTGTGTACATTATAAACAATACATTGAAATTGCCTTTATGTTCATCATCATCTCAGCTCTCCTCTGGTGGAGATGTCAGGGACAATCCAGGCCTTTTTCATTTTTATCTGAGTCAATCTGTCAGCATTGTCAGTGGACAAGCGGATACGCTTATCAGTTATAATTCCACCAGCAGTACTAAATACAGGCTCAGACAAAATGCTGGCAGCAGGGCCTCCAATGCGCAGAGTGCAAGTTCGTGCCACGTATCCAGCTTGGACACCCGGTAGTTGTAAATAACTGAGGGATCATTTAGGACGCTGACATGGTCTGCGATGTATTCCTTCACCATCTTCCAAAACTTTTCCCTCCTTGCAGCCCTAGGCCGTGCTTCAGGGTGAGGTTGCTGGTGAGGTGTCATGAAAGTGTACCATGCCTTGGAGAGTGTTGCCCTGCCTCTGTTGGAACAGCTTTGTGTTCCCCTTGTCTCCCTTCCTCAGTTGCCTAAGGAAGTACGGACTCTGCTGGCCACATTGTCAGATGGAAATTTTTGGTGCAATCTCTCAACAAGTACCTTATGGTATTGCACTGTTTTACTCGTCCTCTCCACCACAGGAATGAGAGATGTAAAGTTTGTAGAAGGGAGAACACCCAGTAATCTGTGTTATCTAAAATGCGCATAACGTGAGGGTCAAGGGAAAGGCAGCCTAAAATGAAGTCAGCCATATGTGCCAGAGTACCAACAGGCAAGATGTCGATGTCAACATCAGGATGACTCTCCATCCCCTCATCCTCCTCCTCCTCTTTTGCCCATCCACGCTGAACAAATTGAGTTCAGCGTGGATGGGCAAAAGATTTTTGGAACCCAAGTTCCATTGGTACTACCCTCTGTAGTAGAGGCAACTGTCTCCAGCTCCTCCTCCTCCTCTTCATGGCCCAATTCATGCTGAGAAGACAAACTGTGGGTAGTCTGGCTATCACCCTGTGTAATGTTCTTCCCCAATTCCTCGTCTGCCACATTCAGAGTGTCGTCCCTAATTGTGAGCAGCGATCGTTTGAGTAGACACAACAGTGGGATGGTTACGCTGATAATAGCGTTATCGCCACTAACCATCTTGTGGATTCATCAAAGTTTTTTAAAACCACACAAAGGTCTGACATCAATGCCCACTCCTCGCTTGTGAATAGTGGCAGTTGACTGGAAAGGTGACAACCATGTTGCAGCTGGAATTCCACAACTGCCCTCTGCTGCTCACAAATCCTGGCCAAACTGTAGAACTTAGAGTTCCAGCGCGTGCTCATGTCACACAACAGTCGGTGAGCTGGAAGCCGCAAGCGCTGCTGCAGCGTTGACAGACAAGCTGAAGCTGTGGATGCCTTGCGGAAATTGGGCACACAGCGCACCTTCACTGGTATCTCTGCCAAATTGGGGTAGGTTTTTATAAACCTCTGAACCACTAAGTTTAAGACGTGGGCTAAGCATGGGATGCGTGTCAGGTTGCCGAGCTCCAAATCCGCCACCAATTTACGGCCATTGTCAGACACAACCATGCCTGGTTGTAGGTTGAGTGATGAGAGCCACAGCTCGGTCTGGTCCCTTATACCCTGCCACAGCTCTGCCGCGGTGTGCTGTTTGTCCCCTAAACAGATCAGCTTTGGCTCGGCCTGTTGACGCTTACCCACAGCAGTGCTACACTGCTTCCAGCTAGCGACTGAGGAGGCGGAGGAGGAGAAGTGGGCGTTGGAGGCAGTAACATAGCTGCTGGCGGAGACCCTGATGGACGTAGGGCCCGCAATCCTGGGCATGGGTAGCACCTGTGCCATCCTAGGATACGACTCACTCCCGGCCTCCACAACATTTACCCAGTGTGCGGTCAGGGAAATGTAGCCTCCCTGGCCACCAGCACTTGTCCATGTGTCCGTGGTGAGGTGGACGGGTGATGTTCTGAGACACATGCTGGTGTAACGTGGGCACGGCAAACTGTGGAAAAATAGTGGCAGCTAGGGAATGTGTACCAAGGGACGGCCACCAACATCAATCTGCGGAAGGCCTTAGTGTCCACCTAAATGGCCAGTAATTTCAAAAGTTGTGCATTTAGTGCTATGGCCTGTGGGTGGGTATTTTCCCTTGCGTTTAAATGCCTGTGTTATCGACATTAGGATGCTGCGCTGGGACAGGGAAGTGGATGTTGTTGCTGGGGTTCATGCGAAGGTCCAGGTGCAGGGCGAGGGGCATCAGGGCCTGCGCCTTCGACAGGGGATTAGCCGGCAGTGCATAACACAGGGGAAGAGGAGGCAGTGGTTTGACCCGCAGACCCAGATTGTGGACCCAGATGTTCGGCCCACTTATTAGGGTGCTTGGATGCCATATGGCGGATCATGCTGGTGGTGGTTAGGTTGCTAGTGTTCACGCCCTGGCTCATTTTTGTATGGCACAGGTTGCAAACGACCACTCTTTTGTCATCTGCACTTTCCTCAAAAAAGCACCATACAGCGGAACACCTACCACCTACCCTTGGCAAGGTAGATTTACGCATGGGGCTGTTCTGTGTAATGGTTGCAGGCCTGTTTGGTGAAGGCCAACTTCTCCCTTTTGCAAACCCACTGCCTTTTCCAGACTGTTGCAGTGCTGCGGATCCCTCTCCCTCTGTACTGCAGTCCTCGCTCGGCTTTTCACATATCCATGTTGGGTCAGTGACCTCATCGTCCACCACCTCCTCTTCCACTTTCTCACTCTGCTCATCCTCTTGACTTGACCTAACCACAACCTCAGTGATTGACAACTGTGTCTCATCATCATCCACCTCATGAACGAATGATTGCCATTCACCACCGTCATCTTTATGAGACTGTGAAGGCTCAAGAGGTTGGTAATCAGGTCAAAATATCTCAGGTACCTCTTCAAGGGTGCTTGGCAAGAGAGCCAAACCAAGTACTGGCAATGAAAAGAGGTCATGTGAATATCCGAGTGTGGGATCACTTGTTTGGCCAGACTCGACATGGTGGGAGGATCAGAGTGAGGATTCGGTAATCCAGACTCTTGGCTACAGTGGAAGAGAGGTTGGTACTTAACTGACTGGAAGCATTATCTTCAGCAATCTAACCGACCACCTGTTCACACTGGTCCGTCTTGGACAGTGTTGTCCTGCGCAGCCCAGCTAAGTTGCCAAACAAAGTCCAGCCGGCACTCGATCAAAGCGGTTTGCAGCGGAAAGGAGGTAGCTCCATGTGGAATATGTGGAAAAATCCCAGCAACCGGATACTGCTTCAATGGTATTATTTTATTGTAGTTTTACCATCAAATACATGTTTCATATAAACATGCATTCCCGCAATCAGCCTCAATTACAAACTCATACATGTGAAAACCTCAGCTAAGTTGGACATGAGGCTGGGTAAGGTGGATTTTTTTTTTTCTTTCTGGTGCACTGGCAGCAGGCACAGTTTCATTGCTCCCAGGGCCAAGGCCTCTGCTTGCACCATCAGCATCACGCCCACTTCCCCGTCCCTTTGTGCTTGCCTTCTTCATATTAATGGTTTTGCCTGTAGCTGTGGCGCAGATTGTTTTACTGTCTGCTAAAGACACAGTTTTCTGATGCAGGACAGTATTGGTTACAGAACACCACAGATTTTGGACACTACACTAGGCCCAGATTAATGGAAGTTGGAATATACACGGTGTTTTCAGATTCAGTTCAGTATGGGATACAAAAACCCACAGATTTTGGACACTTTACTAGGCCCAGATTAATGGAAGTTGGAATATAGACAGAGTTTTTAAATTCAGTTCAGTATGGGATACAAAATCCCGCAGATTTTGGACACTTTACTAGGCCCAGATTAATGGAAGTTGTAAAATACACAGTGTTTTCAGAGTCAATTCAGTATGGGATACAAAAACCCACAGAGTTTGGACACTTTACTAGGTCCAGATTAATGGATGTTGTAACATACACACTGTTTTCTGAGGAAGAACAGTATTGGTTATAGAACACCACAGATTACGGACACTATATGTGACCCAGATTATTAAAGAGTCAGTCTGTCTATGATGTACTGTATATGTCACTAACAGTTATAAAATAAAAATATCTTGCTGCTGTGAAACTCACACAGTAGCCCTTAAAAGGATTTTGGGTTCTTTGAAAAGCTTTTGGTATTAAATACAGCACATTTCGCTCCCTGCACTATCTGTCCCTTCCTTAGCACGGTTGTCCTTGACACTGCTGTTAAATATATTGTTGATCTAAAACACACACACACACAAGTCCTTAAAAGGACTTTTGGGCATTTGAAAAGCTTTCTCTAACTAAAATCGCTGAAATTCGCTCACTGCTCTGTCTTTCCCTTCCTACCCTATACTCTCCCTGACTATGACTGATCCGAGCATGTGTCATCGGGTGCTATATAACCTCCGATGACTCGTTCCGGCCAGCCAATCACTGTAATGCCAGCAGCTAACATGGCTACTGGCATTACAGAGAGAGCAGTACTTACCTGCACCTTTATTGGCTGCATAAAACCCGCGAAATGTGCGGGGCCGAGACTCGAGCCAAACCAGTACTCGGCCGAGCATGCTCGCTCATCACCGGTAGTATTTAGTGTTAAGTTCCCATCTTATAGAGATCGCCTTGACGTTTGGCAGACAGGCCCAAATAATTTTGTACAAAATGTATTTGCCAAGAATCTTAGATTTGCAAAATAGACGTAGCATTAGCACCAGAATGTTTTCTATAATTATGGCATTAGTGTACTTTATTTGTGTTTGCAGAGTGCTGTTGCATTGTCTTTTTTTCTTTGTGTTTCTAGCCATGGCAGCATGCACCTGCACATTGGAATGTGCTGACTTACCCCCTTTTTTCTGCAGTTGTACTGGAGCTGGAGGTGTGGCTGACTCCAGATGGCCTAGCACCCCTGACTAGCCTGTCTGCCCCATAGGCTGATTTTAATTAGAGTAAGTATAAAGCTGTAGCCTGCTCTCATTGTATTTATTGGAAACCACTTGGCACCAGGAAAAGTATAGAGTGGGCTCAGCATACATGTTGGTACCTGCATCCCTTGATTTAATGGAGGCCGTTATGGCACCAAAAATAGTAAAAAGCAGAGTGGACCCAGCATGCATGTGGAACCTGCACTCCCTGAATTTTATGGTGGCCATTATGGCACATAACAGTTAGGTTCCTGTCTTAGGCCCCTTGCACACGACCGTATGCCCTCCGAGACATACGGTCAGTGAGCGGGCCATATGTCCCGGAGCGGCATACATCGTGCGCACGGGAGCGCACAGCATCATAGGTTACTATTGTCCCTAACTCATAAGATCATATGAGTACAAGACAATAGTCCTGCTGGCGGTCCGATGCGCACAGCTTCATAGTAACCTATGATGCTGTGCGCTCCAGTGCGCACAATGTATGCCGCTGCGGGACATATGGCCCGCTCACAGAACTTATGTTTTGGAGGGCATACCGTCGTGTGCAAGGGGCCTTATAGAGATCGCCTTGACATTTGGCAGACAGGCCCAAATAATTTTGTACAAAATGTATTTGCCAAGAATCTCAAATTTGCTAAATAAGCGTAGCATTAGCACCAGAATGTTTTCTATAATTATGGTATTATTGTACTTTATTTGTGTCTGCAGAGTGTTGTTGCATTGTCCTTATTTTATTTGTGTTTCTAGCTATGGCAGCGTGCACCTGCACATTGGGATGTGCTGACTGATCCCCTTTTTTTGCAGTTGTACCTAATGTATAAACTATTATTCTGTAAAAAGCTGGTGGCAATTAGCAATTTTGATGATCATTTTGTTGCTGATGATGATGGTCATAGTGGCATTGAAGATTACAATCTGCACTAATAATAATTATGATAATTAGTATATTCGAGTCTCTTAAACAGCATTGAATGAGTATTTGTATTTTGAATAGTCAGATACTTAAATCATGATATATTGGCATGTGAAATTGAAATGCTAAATTAAAGCTTAAGTGTCCGATTGATTGTAAGTCAGATAATTTAATAATGGAGCAGACGAGACTGTCTCACTAAAACTGCAAAGCCCTGAATTGAGCTCTTTTCAGATCTGTCAGGAAAGTTTATAAATAATAGACGTTCAGCCTGCTTTATTAGGAGAAGTGCCAAGGTCTGAGAATGTGCGGCATAGCAAAACGAAAGTTACATCTAAAAAAGAAAAGAATAAAAAAAAAGATGCACTCAATCCACCCTCTCCATGGAAATGAAAGAACAACCCCTGGCCAACAATCTAGCACTCAGTGTTCATTAGTTCAACACAGTTAAAATATCATCCGGCTATGAAGACAAGTTTTCATAAGCTTTATGTTCAAAACAGCATGTAAGAGGAAAATGACTGGCACAAACATGACACATGGTCTGGTTCAGGTAAATGACTGCATGGTAATTGATCGAAAATACCTCAAGAACGTATCAAATGGAAACCTTGGGCCTTGGGGCCTGACCATACAAAGCTCTGAATGCGCCATTAAATTAGAAGCCAGATTAAACAATTCTAACCCGCTGTTGAGGTGCTGAATGAAATGATCATAGTAAAATTGATAGCAATGGCAGCTACCTGATGTCATTCTGATGCAGAGCTGTCAAAACAGCAAAGAATAAATTGCTTCTTTAACTTCAGTAGCAGACAGTTTGATTGTGGCACCACGAGCAATCTATAATGACTTCCTAACAACTGTAAACCATGTCACATAAAACGATGCTTTGTTTTTGAGGTCAGGGATGATTTATGCTATAGAAAGTATTTGCTCAAAATTACGAAGGGTGCTACAACTTTAATGTCAGAATATTCATAGGCTGTTGCTCTTCAGTAGAGATGTCCCGAACTATTCGCCGGCGAACAGTTCCCAGCGAACGTAGCTTGCTCGCGTCCGCCGCGGCTGGCGAACACATGCGATGTTCGCGTTCGCCCCTATACTTTATCATTGAGCAAACTTTGACCCTGTACCTCACAGTCAGCTTACACATTCCAGCCAATCAGCATACCCTCCCTCCCAGACCCACCCACCTCCTATCTAAACGCAAGGACAGCATCCATCTTAGATAAATTCGGAAGCTGCAGTGTTAGTAATTGTAAATTGCAATGCGATTAATATAACCTGTATTATTCGCATTGCGATTACAACTTAGAGCTGAGTTCCTAATGGTTGTATTGCTAGAATATAACGAAGATAACGAATATAGCACTATATTCTCAATCTTCGTTATATTCTAGCAATACAACCATTAGGAACTCAGCTCTAAGTTATAATCGCAATGCGAATAATACAGGTTATATTAATCGCATTACGAATCCAACTTCTATAATGCACTATTCATAGATATAGCACTGTATTCGTTACTTCCTACTATCCCACCATTAGCAAACTCACCAAAGTTGTAAACTCAAAGCGATATTACTTACAATTATTAATCGCTTTGCGAATCCATTTGATGCCTCTATTTGATTGTATATGACGGTTGACTACCACCAATGTTCTGCTGCCTCCGAGGCAAGATATCTGAACCCCCAGGGGCCATTTGGGCGTTTTTGATAGAAAACACATCAAAAAACGCATCTGCGTTTTAATCATTTTTTTATATTTTATTTTTTTGTGTATTTTGCCACATTTGTTTAGGAAAATATGGTAGTCTAGATCATGTGTCTATACCAAAACCTAGGATCATTGACAGCATATTTTCTAAGCCATGTAGCTGAATATAGATTTTGGCAGAGTAATGATCTAGACTACCATATTTGCCTATACCAAATGTAAATATGCAACCAAATGTGGCAAAATACACAAAAAAATAAAATAAAAAAATAAAAAAATTATAAAAACGCAGATGCGTTTTTGATGCGTTTTCTATCAAAAACGCCCAAATGGCCCCTGGGGGGTTCAGATATCTTGCCTCGGAGGCAGTAGAAAGTTGGTGGTAGTCAACCGTCATATACAATCAAATAGAGGCATCAAATGGATTCGCAAAGCGATTAATAATTGTAAGTATTATCGCTTTGAGAAACTGAGATTACAACTTTGGCGAGTTTGCTAATGGTGGGATAGTAGGAAGTAACGAATACAGTGCTATATCTATGAATAGTGCATTATTGAAGTTGGATTCGCAATGCGATTAATATAACCTGTATTATTTGCATTGCGATTACAACTTAGAGCTGAGTTCCTAATGGTTGTATTTTCTTCGTTATATTCTAGCAATACAGCCATTAGGAACTCAGCTCTAACTTGAATTCGCAATGCGATTAATGCAGGTTATATTGATAGCATTGCGAACCTCGCCACACTCTGCGTCAACTACGTAATTTTCCATGGGAGTTTTGCAATGGATCCCCCTCCGGCATGCCACAGTCCAGGTGTTAGTCCCCTTGAAACAACTTTTCCATCACTATTGTGGTCAGAAGGAGTCCCTGTGGGTTTTAAAATTCTCCTATCTATTGAAGTCTATGGCGGTTCGCCCTAGATGTTCGCGACATCTCTACTCTTCAGTACTATAAAACAACAACAAAGGTGTATAAGATCACACCGGTTGATTTTCCTTTTGGTATCCAAGGACTGATTTAACTGAACCCTGGAAAATTAATCTTTCAAATTTTTTTTTCAAACCTTCAGTCATTATAGGGGTTTTCCAGGAGTTCAAAATTGATGTCCTATACTCAGGACAATCATCAATAGCTGATTGGTGGGGGTCTGACTCTCAGTACCTCTGCTGATCAGTTGTTTTAAGAGACAACTCCAGAGACTGATTTGCAAACCTACAAATGTAACCGATTAGGAAATATGAAAGGCCGTTTGATAGCAGAATCATACTGTACATAAACGGTTTGTAGCCTGTTATCATGAAGACACATAGGTCTGAATAGGAGCTGCAGACCCAGATGTTTAATAAATATTATTTGTGTAGTTGCTTCATTTTTTTATTTTAGACATTGGAAATTTGAGAACAAATGGTTTGTGATGTAGAGCTATAATTTAAAGTCACACAGCAAAGTTCTTCAGAATCTAGGAATTAAATCTAGAATTAATTTTCAGTTTTGACCTTAGATTCCATAGGCATAGACAAGCTTCTCTATAAAGGATAAGATAAAATAGTACAATACATTCAGAAAGTCTTCAGACCATTTACATTTTTTCACATTTTATTATGTTGGGGCCTTGTGGTAGAATTTTAAAAAGTTTTCCCCATCAGTCTGCACTCCAACTGACACAGGACAGGAAGTCAGTTACTTCTCTATTCATTCCTATGAGACTGAGAGTGAGACTTCCATAGGAATACATAGAGAAACTGACTTCCTATCCACACATAAGATGCTGTGTCAGTTGGAGAGTCTGATTTCTGGCCGCTACATAACTTTGACGTATCCAGCGCTGGACTACATGTAAGCCAAGCTTCCTTGCTGGCTTACATTTAGACCATTTTCTACGCCTAAAACTACGTAGAAAATTATGAATGAGATGGACATGCAGGCCCTTCCCTCCCCTTACACCCCCATTTTTTTTAGACCTGGTGTGAGCAGGGA
The DNA here is from genome assembly GCA_033119425.1 of Bufotes viridis. NCBI lineage: Eukaryota > Metazoa > Chordata > Amphibia > Anura > Bufonidae > Bufotes > Bufotes viridis. The sequence goes on along the minus strand of CM065591.1, from coordinate 334,991,069 downwards.
GAAGTTGCAGATTGCAGAGAAAATAGTGTGCCTTTTTAAGCAAGGGGACGCAGTGTGCGCCTGTTGCCATACGCAGCATGACACTGGCAGTTTGTTATTGCGGCGGAGCCTCCAGCATACCACTGTAGAGAGGAGCTGTATGCGCTATTTACCGGGACATCGCTCTTTATTAGCGCCCAGTTTGAGTACTAGACCATGTGTTGACAGATAAGTATTGGTTATGACCCTGTTATTGGTTTTGTATCTCTTTGATTTTGCATTGCACTTTTAACTAATGCTTTGCATTGCACTTTATTGGTCCTTTGTTGGAATAGACAAACCATTAATATTTGTTGCATTTTATTGGTCCCCTGATGAATAGGCAGATGGCCTAGGAAACTTGTTGGGACTTTTTGAGCTAGAATTGGGACTTTTTGATTAATTTTGTACATCTGGGTCGGATGACCTATGCTTAGCCTCTCTCATATTTCTCTCTATTCGTTGGGTGAATGGCCGAGCAGCCCAGTACGGTGTCCTTTAGGGATAGTGTGGGGGAGAGATAGTGCATGATTTATGAGGTGGATACAGGGTAATTGTAGGTCTTAATGACCTGGTCTTGGATCTTTTCCATATCACTATCCCTTTGCTCTGTCTTATTGTGTTTAGTGGTTATTTTGCACTACTCATTTTATGAATCGCCTATCTATTTTGAATGGGGCTTATTTTAATTAGTTGAAATAAATGTGAAGTTTTATAAGGGTTACCTATTATTCCTTAGTTGTGTTTTCTCAGGTACCTTCGGGTGTTCAGGTCTATCCTAATACCAGGGATTTCCACCCCCTTGATTGTATTAGTTATTTTCAGAGAAAGCAATCTGCATCAGAAATATGCCTAATATAGGTGTATTTCTGATTGTAATTGAGCCCCTTAGATCTTTAGCTTTGACACTTGAAATTTAGATGTTGGGGCTTCTCATTTCTCTTGATCATATTTGAGAAGTTTATACACCTTGGTTGGAGTCTTCTGTGATAAATTCAGTTGATTGAAACGATTTGGAAAGACACACCCCTGTCTATATAAGGTCTCACATTATATTAAGGTCCCATCTGGCTCCAGGAGGAGTGCACAGTGGGCTCAGCATGCATGTTGGTACCTGCATCCCTGGATCTAATGGAGGCTGTTACAGCACCAGAAAGGGTTAATAAGTATGGTTTATCCCAGCATGCATGCTGGGCCCACACTCCCTGGATTTTATGTGGCTGTCATGGCCCATAACAGGTATAATTCAGCGTTAGGAGGACTTTATGTGGCTGTCGTGGCCCATAACAGGTCAGATTTAGCGTTAGGACCACTCACAGGACAGCCTTGGCGTTGCGAGTGGCTTATTACCTTTTGATCAAAACGTACACTAATGTCCTCTTACAGCTTCTATCTTGGGCAGAGTGCTGGTTGCAGAGTGCTGTTGCATTTTTTTTTGTTTGTATGTATAATTGCCATAGCTACGTGCACCTGCATACAGGGACGTGCTGACTGACCCCCTTGTATATAAGGTCTCACATGTTAATGTCAGAACAAAACCAAGCCAAGTGCACAGTAGCCTCCATAATTCTTATTGTTTGGCTATTTCCCCTTGTCATGTCCAAAGGCTTGTTTAAAAGTCTTTGCATATTACGTTCCCATATTAGTTATACAGACCTAACTAAAGAAATAAAATTAAATATTAGTTGTTATTAGAGATGAGCCGCATAGGCAACTTTCCTATTGGTTGCTAGGGACGCTGCTAAGTGTTGATATTCGTGATAAATTCGCGATTAGAATATTCGCGATCAACACAATTCGTGAATACGAAAATATAGCACGATATTCTAAATATTTGCGAATTCTCGAAGTGGCGATATTCACGATTAAAATATTCTAGTTGTTAATACCCTCTAAAATTACAATTAGAAGACAATGATAAAAATAATTGAAAGACATAAATTACACTAACAGTATACAATTTATTTTTAGAAAACACCTTTTCTATATGTGAATTTTCCATGTAATTTATTTTTCTATGAACATGGGGCGATGGTATTCTGGATATCATGTTTACGCTACTCTATGTATTCTACTTTCTTGCATGGCTTTTTAACTTCCTCTTTATTTGGACTTTTAGCACGTCAAACAGCCTCGGTAGTGACTCAGTACAAGCATCACACATTACCTTAACCAATGCAAGGCTTCTTCATGGACAGCTCTATCTCGGCCTATCAAGAAAACAATAGGGCAGTCAACCAATTCTACACTTACTATTATCATGATGATTACCATTCACAGCAGCAGTAAACTGACAAAGAATTACCTATCTATAAATATATTGAGTTTAGACAAAATACTTTGATAAAACTGTTCCTCTAAGGACATTATCATTAGAGACCTGGCAGTTTTTAAGCAGGCTCTGCCTAACAACTGGTATAAAAGTGCAAAGGACGTACACCCAGGGTTTTCCAACTTTTTCAACCTTCTGTTCTACTATATATATATATATATATATATTGTGGGGAGTCGCTCTGGTAGACAGCGGTGCGGGTGCAGTTTAGAGGCAAAACAAGGAGTCCAGATTGTGCAACAAACAGTGTTTTATTCACACTTGCACACCATAAATGAAAAACAGTCTCTTTGGTGACAGTTCACACACAACGGAAATAACGTGGCAAAACAAAAACAGGCCAACACAGGGTCCAGTCACCTGGGTGGTTTAGGTGCGGGTTCACACCTAGCAGTCGGCCCAGCCGCAGGCGATTCCACCTTCAGGTTGCAGGGAAACACCACCTTGCTGAGCTCCGTCCTCCAGCACAGAGAACCTCACAGTCCTGTTAGCAGGCTCCAGGATAATCACCACCCAGACACAGCTGCTGGCTGTGTTTTATATCCAGCCCAAAACCAGGACTGGACCGTGGGGAGTAGGCACCCACCCTACACTTTACCTACTCCCAGTAAGAGCTGGCCCGGATTAGCTTTGCAGCCAAACTAAGTAACAAAGTCTAGCAGCATAAGCTGCTGCAGACAAAAACCCCGGCTCTCACCTCACCGAGGCCAGCAACCTCGGTGACACGTACCTGCCATCGCATATGATACCTTGCACCCTCTTACACACCCCCTTTGATCAACCCTGAGGGGTGAACACACGTGAGGCAGTGGACGCGGGACAGGGCATCTGCGTTGCCCTGCAAGCGGCCTGCCCTGTGTTCCACGGAGAATTTGAAATTTTGAAGCGATAGGAACCACCTGGTGACCCGAGCATTCCTCTCCTTGGCCTGACTCATCCATTTGAGGGGGAATGGTCGGTCACCAGACGGAACCTCCTCCCTAACAGGTAGTAGCGGAGACTTTCGAGTGCCCACTTGATAGCCAGGCACTCCCTCTCCACTATACTATATCTGGACTCGGGCGGGGCTGAGCTTACGGCTCAGGAAGACAACGGGATGTTCTTCCCCGTTGACCTCCTGCGACAGTACCGCACCGAGGCCTACCTCCGAGGCGTCGGTCTGTACGACAAACTCCTTGTTGAAGTCGGGTGTCACCAAAACCGGGGACCCACACAGGGCCGACTTCAACGCGGAGAAAGCCTCCTCCGCCTTCTCACTCCAGCTAACCCTCCCAGACTTTCGCCCCTTCAACAGGTCTGTCAATGGCGCTGCTATTGTGGCAAAGTGGGGCACAAACCTCATGTAGTATCCTACAATCCCCAGGAACGACTTTACCTGCCTGGTGGTGACCGGTCGAGGCCAGTTACGAATGGCCTCTACCTTAGTTACCTGAGGTTTGATGACTCCCGCCCAATAATATATCCCAGATATTTTGTCTCCTCTAACCCTATGGAGCACTTCTTTGGGTTAGCGGTCAGTCCGGCTTTCCTCAGGGCATCCACTACCGCCTGCACCTTGGGTAAATGGCTTTCCCAGTCGGTGCTGTGGATGACTACATCATCTAAGTAGGCCGAGGCGCACCGACGATGTGGTCGCAGCACTATGTCCATTAACCTTTGGAAAGTGGCGGGGCGCCATGCAGGCCAAAGGGTAATACCTTGTAGTGATACAGGCCCTGCGGGTAACAAATGCGGTTTTTCCTTAGCCGACTCCATTAAGGGTACCTGCCAGTACCCTTTAGTGAGGTCCAGCACAGAAAAATAACGGGCTTGTCCTAAACTTTCAACAAGCTCGTCTACTCGGGGCATGGGATACGCTGGCCAAACTTGGATACTTCATTTAACTTGCGAAAGTCGTTGCAGAACCGCAACGTCCCATCCGGCTTGGGTATTAGGACTATGGGACTGGCCCACTCACTTTTCGACTCCTCAATGACATCGAAGCTTCAACATTAACTGCACTTCCTCCGCGATGGCCCGCCGCCGAGCCTCGGGTACCCGGTATGGTTTTAACCGGACCTTGGCCTGAGGCTCAGTGACGATGTCATGTCGGATGAGAGACGTGCGGCCAGGGAGGTCCGAGAACACATCAGTGTTCCGACTGAGGAACTCCCTGACTTCCTGAACTTGTTTGGAAGACAGGCTGTCTGCAATTTTTACCGTGGTTACGGCTTCACAGGCCTCGAACTGTGGGGCTGGACCCTTTTCACCTAGAAGCCCTGGCCGGGGGCTGTGGTCGTCGGCCGCGTCCCTATCTTTCCACGGCTTAAGTAAATTCACGTGGTACACCTGCTCCGGCTTGCGCCGCCCTGGCTGGTGTACCTTGTAATTCACTTCCCCTACCTTCTCGATCACCTCATAGGGGCCCTGCCACCTAGCTAGGAATTTGCTGTCAAGGGTGGGTACCAGAACCAAAACCCGATCTCCCGGATTGAAGTCCCGTACCCGAGCCTGACGGTTGTACACCCTACTCTGGGCTTGTTGCGCTGCCTCCATATGCTCCCGGACCAAGGGCAACACCCTTTCCATCCGTTCCTGCATCTGGGCGGCATACTCAATGACACTTTTGTGGGGGACAGGCTGTTGTTCCCATGCTTCCTTGGCGATATCCAACAGGCCCCGAGGGTGTCTGCCATAAAGCAGTTCGAAGGGCGAGAACCCAGTAGAGGCCTGGGGCACCTCTCGCACTGCGAACATGAGATAGGGCAGAAGCAGATCCCAGTCCTTCCCATCTCTAGACACCACCCTCTTTAACATATTTTATAGAGTTTGGTTAAACCTCTCCACAAGACCGTCTGTTTGCGGATGGTAAACGGACGTCCGTAACTGCTTTATACGCAACAATTTACACAGTTCCTCATTACTTTGGACATAAAAGGGGTCCCTTGGTCTGTCAGAACCTCTTTGGCAGGCCCACACGGGAAAACATCTCCATTAACTCTTTGGCAATGAGCTTAGCTGAGGTATGTCGCAGAGGCACCGCCTCCGGATACCGAGTGGCATAGTCGAGAACTACCAGAATGTGTTGGTGGCCCCTGGCAGACTTTGGTACAGGCCCAATTAAATCCATAGCGATTCGCTCAAACGGTACTTCAATGATTGGCAGAGGTACCAGAGGACTACGGAAATGTGGCTGGGGGCTAGTTATCTGACAGGTCGGACAGGACTTACAATAATTCTCTACCTCCTTGAACACACTGGGCCAATAAAATCGCTGCAGTATGCGGTCCTGGGTTTTCTGCCACCCCAGGTGTCCCCCAAGAACATGTTGGTGGGCAAGCTCCATGACAAGCTTGCGATACGCTGTGGGCACCACCAACTGTTCAACAGGCTCGCCTCGGATTTGGTTCACCCGATACAACATATCCTGCAGAACAATAAATCGTGGGAACATTAATTCAGCCCCTGGTTTCTGGGGTTTCCTATCAATTTCCAGCACATTCTCCCAGGCCCTGGTTAGGGTTTGGTCCCGGTGTTGTGCGGTCCCAAAATTTTCCCCGGAGACATTGAGGTCTGCCAACTCAGGTCCCGGTGGCAAGTCCTCCGTGTCTCCCACCATTACACTCAGTGGGGTTGTCTCCCCTCTACCGCTGGAGCAGTGGTCACCCCTACCGCCGGCCCTTCAGACTCGGGCTCCCAGGGTTCTGGCCTTCCAGTGGTATCAGGCCACTCCACTAGGGTCACCCCTGTCTCGGGTCCCTCAGATACCTTTATTACCGGCCACAGCGCCGGAAAACCGGGGAAGTCCCTCCCAAGTATCAGATCGTGTGGGAGTTTAGTAGCGACAGCCACCTCGTGGGTCCACCTACCAGCCGCGGTGGACAAAGTCACTAGTGCAGTGGGGTAGTCTTTCAGGTCTCCATGGATGCACAGGACCCCGACTTTACGGCCAGTATACTCCGCAGGCCGTACAAGGGCAGCCCTTACCAGGGAGACTAAACTCCCGGAGTCCAGCAGAGCCACCGCCAGAGAGTCTCCCACCTCTACCTGACACAGGTGGTTATGGTCCTGCACCTCACGGGTGCCAGTTGCGCACAGCTTCCGTGCATACAGGGAGTGACGACCCCCGTAATTCATATCCATCGGCTCATCCCGATGCGGACAGTCGGCCCTGATGTGGCCTGGCTTCTGACACCTCCAGCATACCACAGGAGGCGGACTCGCAGGGGGTATATTCCGTGCAGGCCGCTCTGTCGCCGGACGTCGGAACTGGGGCAGAGGCCTCCGGGGTTTGACTGACCCCCTCCCCGCAAGAGTCCCCTGCAGGTTTCTGGTGGCCTCGTAGCGCTCCACCAGGTCGACCATCTCCAGGGCATTGGTGGGCGATACCTGGCCGATCCAGTGCTGGAGGGGATAAGGCAGGGCCCTCCAAAAGCTGTCCGCCAACAGTAGATCCAGCATGGCAGTGGGACTTAGTAGATCGGGCTGCAGCCACTTTTGCAGCCTGTGCAGCAGATCGTAGTACTGCGGCCTAGCGGGTTCAGTCGTTTTAAAGTCCCACTGGTGGACTCTTTGGGCGCGGACCAGCACGTTCACGCCCAGTCTGGCGAGGATCTCTCCTTTCACGGTGTCATAATCTGCCGCTTGGTCGTCCGACAAGTCGAAAAACACCTGCTGGGGTCCGGAAGCCAGGAAAGGAGCGACCACCTCAGCCCACTGGTCACGGGGTAACTTTTCCCTCACGGCGACCTTCTCAAAAACCGCCAGGTACGTCTCAACGCCGTCTGCGGGGGTCATTTTTGGGATCGCCGCACGGACCGCTTCCGGGCATCATGGACGTGGTGGGACGCTCCTGCCGCCTGTAACGCCATCACATGTTGTAGCAGTAGCTGGTTAGTCTCCCGCTGCTGCACGTTAGCCTCTATGAGAGCCTTCACAGCAGCCTCCATGTTGCCAGAAACTCCTGCTTGCAGCTTTGCTGGCTTAATATATTCCATGCACTTTAGAAAAACAAAACTTCGGCGTTCACGCCAGCCTCACTGCGCATGCCCGCATCCTCCACCAAATGTGGGAGTCGCTCTGGTAGACAGCGGTGCGGGTGCAGTTTAGAGGCAAAACAAGGAGTCCAGATTGTGCAACAAACAGTGTTTTATTCACACTTGCACACCATAAATGAAAAACAGTCTCTTTGGTGACAGTTCACACACAACGGAAATAACGTGGCAAAACAAAAACAGGCCAACACAGGGTCCAGTCACCTGGGTGGTTTAGGTGCGGGTTCACACCTAGCAGTCGGCCCAGCCGCAGGCGATTCCACCTTCAGGTTGCAGGGAAACACCACCTTGCTGAGCTCCGTCCTCCAGCACAGAGAACCTCACAGTCCTGTTAGCAGGCTCCAGGATAATCACCACCCAGACACAGCTGCTGGCTGTGTTTTATATCCAGCCCAAAACCAGGACTGGACCGTGGGGAGTAGGCACCCACCCTACACTTTACCTACTCCCAGTAAGAGTCGGCCCGGATTAGCTTTGCAGCCAAACTAAGTAACAAAGTCTAGCAGCATAAGCTGCTGCAGACAAAAACCCCGGCTCTCACCTCACCGAGGCCAGCACCCTCGGTGACACGTACCTGCCATCGCATATGATACCTTGCACCCTCTTACAATATATATATATATTGTGGTAAGGTGCAGGGTGCCGTCATGGATGGCAGATACGGGTCACCGAAGTTCCTGGCCTCGGTGAGGTAGGAGCCGGATTTTATGTGTTAACAGCAGATGCTGTTGACACCTTTGTACTTAGTATGGCTGCAAAGCCAATCCGGGCCAACTCTTACTGGGAGCAGGCAAAGAGTTGGGCGGGTGCCTACTCCCCACGTTCCAGGACCGGGTTTTGGGCTGGGATTCAAATTCCCAGCAGCAGCCTCAGCTGGGAGGGAAGAAAAATCACTGTGAGTCTGGGTGGCTTTTGCAGTGTGTGGAGCCGAGGCCTGGACTCTGACACAGGCGTATAGGGCACCTAGTACCCTGTGAGAGATGTTATATGGCTGTGCGATCAGCCAGGATGGGACTCATAACAGTAAAGGAGCCAGATGAAACTCTCTGTTATTTTGTGTGTGAACTAACACCAAGTGACTGTTCTGTTTTCTGTTTGAGCAAGTGTGAAATAAAACACTGTTTGCTTAATTACTTGGACTCCACTTGCCTCTATACTGAACCCGCACCCCTGTCTACCGGAGCGAATCACCACAATATATGTAATGCTTTGGTAGTGTTACACATTATATAGTGGGATGATATTGTATAGTGGTTTCATGATGAAGATATGGTGTCCAAATTCCTTTTCTTATTGGATTAGAACAAGGGCCTGCTTCCACAAGCTCATACATACGACACTGCGGCTGATTAGCACATTTATAACCAGGCATATCTCTCATTTGAAGCTATTATTATAAATGGCTTCCCAATTACCCAGTATATATCACGATCATTGTGATATATTACATATCTTTCAGTGAGTTGTAGCTACTTTGTAGATGGTAGATATTTGTATCTTCACTTGTCAAGAGGAATGTGACGTCTGTTGTAACGCTGTAGAAAGTAGCAAAGCACCTGGTGCATGCAAATAGTCCCAGAATATATTATTCCATATTGCATCAAATCCCCTGAGGGGTATCGTACCTATGGAATCTGATGCTGTCACTACCCTTCCACATATACCTTAATCATGTTATTTATTCTGCTAGGAAAATGTACATTATAGTAGGAAGCTTTAATCCCACACTGCTGTTGATCTAATACTTTGAGAGAAGCAATCCCGGTGAAATGTGCCTTTCAAACACATATTTTGCCATACAAGACCCACAAAGTTTCTAATTATCATAACATTTCCATACATTTGGTCTGAGGGAGGCGTTTTTATATCAAGATTGACAGCAAGAAGTAAATGTTACCTTTAAGGTAGAATACTTTTATTCCCCTGCGCATTAGTTATCAGATCCTTAGTGGCTACCAAATACCAAGGGAAATACACTAAATTACTTTATTCCATCTCACATTTATCTTCTCTATTCCCTACAGAATCCATCTCCCTGCTGTACCATCCAAATCCCCTTGAACATAGGCATCATTTCTAATTTTACATTTCTAACACATTTCAAACTGTTTTTAGCCAAATATATTCATATTGTACAATGTAAAGTGCTAGGAAAAATACAGATTTCTTGAAATAAAAGATAAATGTATTTTTCAAAATGAGTTCTCAATATACATATTTCTATTGCTCACAGTCTTTCATCCAGCTCCCTTCCCAGCATTGGAAAAGTCGATGAGTAGCTATGTAAATGGTGTTATATTTCTCACTGACACATATGTTGTGGAAATAGGGCAGAAATAATATACAAGGAAAAGGTAGTTCATTTAGTGGAATATTATAGAACTATAAGATAGAAGAAAATTTTAGTAATTTATGAAAGTATTTTAAGGGATTTCCGGGGTATTTCAGGGGTTGTGCCCCCATTAAATCTTACTTTAGTATGGCACGACATGTTTGTGATATGCACGCAGGTGACCCAACTGGATTGATGGTCCAGGGAATAGACACTGTAGAAAAGTCAGTTCGTGGTGGAGATGTGGATCCCTCTTTGCTTCAGAAAGAAGCAAGATGGATATTTCATCTCCAAACCATTCTACGGCATTCATATGCCTGCTTCTTGTAGAAGCGCCTCTTATAGGTGGAGGGTATATCTTCTACCACGTCCTTCTCACCATGATATATTCAGTTCCCTCTATATACTGAATATCGGATACTCAAGCAAATATGTTCTAGTTCTACATGATACGACTATGGCCGCGAGTATTCTTCCCCGATGAATTGTAGGACTGCGATTTGTGGTCCCCGTAGCTTTGACTATGTGAATAGAGTGTGGGAGGTGTCGGAACAGCGGTGGGAGGACCCCACCTGCTCTGTGTCCACGCCTCCCATCTGATGTCATAACCTATGGGCGGGGTGTTAAGCTTATATGCCCGCATGTTGGGCGGCCGCGCACGGCCGTCATAGTGCCGGAGCCCTTGCACGCAAAAGGTGCTCGGGACATCGTCTCTCTAAATGAGTGCATGAATGAATGAGTGGAGAACTCCTGATGATACAGGGCAGAGTGGTAGCCCTGTGGAAACGCGTTGAGTAGCAATCACTATTACTTGGCACATACAAACAGGAGACGGCAGTTGCTGTTTGCTATGCACGTCTCATACAGGCTCTATATGTAACCGAGTAATAATCACTGTATCTCGGCACATGCAAACAAGAGACGGCAGTTGCTGTTTGCTATGCACGTCTCGTACAGGTTGTATATGTAACCAGTGAACACTGGGTGATTGGCTGATCAGACAGCTGGCTATATGGGACACTAGGTTGTGTGAGGGGTCGCTCAGCTCTCATGAGCAATATATTGGCCGACCCTAACTATACCGGTACCGAACCATATATGACTAGCTGAGTTTCACCTAGTGTGACATTGGTCACAGCCTGCGTTATACCTGTATTAATTGGTCAGAGTGACTGGGTGTGGTTGGAGTATATGCTAGACTCCCTCTCCACACATCATACACTCTGAACACCTGAAGGGATTTTCATGTCTTTTTAACCCTTGATCGTTCAATAAAGTATTCATTATTTTTATTTTTATACGTCTATTCAGGTAGTTAAATATTAAAAATTTAGTATGGTTCAGCAAAAAGTAAAGTAATGTACTTTTGAGATATTCTATTTATTTAATTAAAATGGTGCCCCTGGTATTTAATCTGTATAGCAATAAGAAACTATTGATATGGTCGCACATGCTCAATTCTATCCTTTAAAAACACTGGCAGTTTGGCATAGTTTCAATGTAGAAAAACATTTCTATTGGGAAGCAGAGGCACAATAGCAGTGTAAGTGGGATGTATGTTTCACACTGTGAGATGGGGAAACAGCTCTCCTTGTCTGAACACTGTTTGTGTAGATTAAATTAACCCCTTCCTGACATATGACGTACTATTACGTCATGGAAGTCAGTTATCATGATGTAATAGTACGTCATGGTGATTGGGCGGGCACCTAAGCAGTGCGTGACCGATCACTGCAGGGTCCCGGCAGTAATTGCTGTAAAAGCTGATGCCAGCAGATTAACTCCTTCTATGCCATGGTCAGTGCTGACCGCGGCATAGAAAGGGTTTGCTGCGGGTGAGGGAACCCATCGGGTCCCCGCTCTGCTGTGGCAGGGACCCGATGGGTGACAAAACAGCCCAATGCCTTGCACGGCATCGGGACCTGCCTTCTACGGGTGCCCAGGAGACCCAGCCTCAGACTGGGTCTCCTAGGCAACCTGTTAGTGTATTACTCTGTGTAATACACTAACAGGCAATGCATTACAATACAGATGCCCAAAAGTTGAAGTCCCATAGTGGGATAGAAATAAAGTTTAAAAAAAAAAGTAAAAAAAGTAAAAAAAGAAAAAAAACACCCCTTTCCCAAATTTTATAATACAAAATAGAAAAAAAAGAAAAAAAACACACATATTAGGTATTGCAACATACCTAACGACTGGCTCTATGGATATATAACATGATCCACCCAGTCCGATAAACACCATATAAAAAAAAAACCTCTGTCAAAAAAAGCCATTTTTGTTACCTTACATCACAAAAAGTGCAACACCAAGCGATCAAAAAGGCGTATGTCCCACAAAATAGTACCAATAAAACAGTCACCTCATCCCACAAAAAATGAGACCCTACATAAGAAAATCACTCAAAAAATAAAAAATAAACTATAGCTCTCAGGACATGAAGACACTAAAACATATTTTTTTTGTTTCAAATATACTATTTTTGTGTTAACGTGAAATAAATAAAAAAAGTATACATATTACGTATCGCCGTGTTTTAACAACCTGCTCTACAAAAATATCACATGACCTAACCTCTCAGGTGAACACCATAAAAAAAAAATGTGTAAAAAAAAGCAATTTTTTGCCACCTTGCATCACAAAAACCATCATCTCAAACCGTCATTTCATCCCACAAAAAATGAGACCCTACCTGAGACAATCAGTCAAAAAAATAAAAAATATGACTCTCAGACAATGGAGACACTAAAATATGATTTTCTTTGCTTCAAAACTGCTATTATTGTGCTAAAGTGAAATAAATTAAAAAAAAAGAAGACATATTATGTATTTCTGTGTCCGTAACAACCTGCTCTACAAAAATATCACATGACCTAACCCCTCAGGAGAACACCGTAGAAAAAAGATGCGCCATTGCAAGGCCAACTTGCCCCAACACCGCTGATACAGCTTGCCCCCACCATGCCCGTCCCAATAGGGTACATCCCCGTGGGGGCGCTGTTGCATCATCTGCCAAAATTTGAAGATAAAAACATGACATTGCAGGACTGGACTGAAAGGGTGCCAAGTGCGGTTAGAATGTGTAAGCTGACCCCCGAGCTGCGGACAGAGGTTGCGTTGGGGGCTCTAGAGGGTGACGTCAGACAAACAGTGATGGTAAGGCCCGAATCCGAGAGAGACTCCCTGCTGGAGTGAGCCCAGGGGGAAGTACTAAAGTAGTGCAGTTGCGGAGCCACTTCTTCAACCGACCACAGCGAGAGGGCGAGACCCTGATGCAGTACTCCAATGCCCTACAGGAGACGTTAAATGAAATACAGCGGTGAGACCCAGTTACTACGAGACCCGTTCATAGTGGGGCTCTCCAACTAGTTCTTACAGGACAAATTGCAAGAGGTGACCTGGACGACACCCAACATGACATTCTACAGCATCTACCTAGCCACCATGGAGAAAGAGGAAGAGCACATGCCTGTGGCGATGAGAGTAGTGAGTAGCACCCATGCTACAGGAGGTCGGTCTGCATCGGAAGACTCAGAGTCCTTAAAGGATATGGTCCAGGCCCTGCGGACAGAATTGAGAGAACTTCGGCTGGAAGTGTCCCAGATGAAGGCAGGATCACCCCGACCTCAGGAAATGACCCCAGTGCCTCGCGCCACTCCACCGAGGATAACTTAGGTGTGGGGGCTCGTCATAAGAGGACCCCTTTGCTGGGCTTGTCGACAGTACGGCCATATGGCCAGAGAGTGCCCAGAACACATGAAGTCTGAGCTGACGTTAAACTTTCCACCGCCGCAGTAGCAGGGCGTCCTGTGGCGGTACATCTGAAGCTAAACCCTATGCCTGAGGAACAGGACCTGTACGCCAGCATCCCCGTTATGGAAGCAGAGTTGGAAGGCCAGAAGGTACGCTGCCTAGTTGATATAGGGTCGGAGTGCACCCTTATGCCTCTGGAGTTCTTCGAAAGACATTTTGGACATATGATGGAGCCCATTGGACACGTGAAGGTGCCGCCGAGGACCCCGGTGAAGATCCCACCTCGACACAAACAAATATTGATGCTTCCGGTCGGGGCTGGATGTCAACTGAATGGACTGGAGGTCCTGATCAAGCCCGATTACCAAGAGGAAACGCAGACTCGCCCACTGGTAGCCCGGGTCCTCACTATTATGAAGGACCGATGTGTGCCTGCACTCTGCCTCAATGTTGAGGCCAAAGTTTGTGTCCGAAGGGAATATCCCTCGAAAAAGGAGCTTCACTTGACAGCCAGATAGGAGATCAGCCTGGATCTATGCTGTAGAGGTCCATCAAAGCGAGACCCCGACAGCGTAGTGGAACTGTCGAATGATCATGGCCCAAATGGGGGTGGACTGCAAGACCCTGACTCCAGGATAACAGAAGTTGCTGGAAGACACCCTTTGGGAATTTCAGGAGGCATTCTTGAGACATGATGAGGACTTCGGATGTGCTTCTGCCATCGAACATGAAATTCACACTGGGGAGGCTGCACCGATCAGGGTACGTTTCCAGCAAATCCCCCCTAAAATATACCAGGAGGTGAAGGATATGGAGGCCAGCAAGTTGGAAAACCGGATTATCCAGGAGAGTCAAAGTCCTTGGGCTGCTCCAGTAGTCTTGGTGAGGAAGAAAGATGGGAGTCTTCGGTTCTGCATGGATTATCGGAAGCTGAATGCCCAGACCATCCGGGATGACTACCCCATTCTGCGGATTGAGGAGTTGTTGTCCGCCCTGAGTCATGCGAAGTTCTTCTCGACTCTTGACCTGGCCAGTGGGTATTGGCAGGTACCTGTGGCCCAGAAGGAAAAAGCGAAGACTGCCTTCATCCTACCTATGGGACTCTACAACTTTGAGTCAGTATTGATATACCTGGACGACATAGTAGTGTTTTTGGCCTCCTTTGAGGTTCACCTCCAGAAGGTACGACAGGTCCTAGGACGGCTGTAAGACCATGGGCTCAAGATCAAGCCCAAGAAGTGCCAACTGTTTAGACAGCAGATAGAGTATTTGGGACATTTGATCACCCAGTAGGGGGTAAAGCAAGCCCCCAGCAAGGTGGAAGCTATCCAGAAGTGGCCCCAGCCGCATACACTACAAGAGGTGCGGGCATTTGTGGGACTGGCCGGCAATTAGAGGAGGTTTATACTCAAATTTGCTCATTTGGTGGTCCTGTTAAACAAGTCATCAAGAGGCACTGCAGGGAGCCCAAAGAATTTTCCCATCGAATGGGGACCCTGGCAACAAGAGTCCTTTGAAGCAATGAAGGAGGTTGCTGACCAGTGCCCCAATTCTGGCTTATGCGCGGTTCGACACTCCATTCCTGCTGTACACAAACGAAAGTCTACATGGTCTGGGGGCCGTGTTTTCCCAGTCCAGGATAGAATTGAGAGAGTCATTGCCTATGGCAGCCATTCTGCAACCCTGACAACTATAGCTCCTTTAACTTGGAACTACTGGCACTGGTGTGGGCCATGAGTGAAAAGTTTGCAGAGTACCTGACAGGTGCAGGGGTGACCGTGATGACAGACCACAACCATCTGGAGAATGCCAAGCTCAGTGCACTTGGGCAGAGGTTGTTAGCTCGCCTTTCTAAGTACCGATACCACACCAAGTTCCGGTCAGGTAGGGAGAATGGCAACGCCGATGTACTCTCCCTAGTCGATGTAGAGTTGTCGACTCAGAGTGCCGATGAGGAGCTAGAGGATGCTGAAACTTCTGACCTTGGTCGATTATCCATGGACGTGGCACATTCAAGTGGGGTGGCATCTGGTATTCCCAAGAGAGGGGTGTCCATTTCAGAAGTGATAAAACGTTCAAGTGGCTCCAACATCTGGTATACTGTCCAGATCTGGCAGACATGGTGGCCGAGGCATGTCTTAAGTGTTGACCCTGCGGGCTGAGTAAGAGTACTGAACAGCGGGCTCCCATCCAGGCCACCCGGATCTCAGCACCCCTAGAGCCTCTTATCAATTCATTATGTACAGATTTGGTACTCTACCTCGGGACACTCATACTGTCTAGTCATGACTAGTGTTGTGTGGACACCTGGATGTTCGGGTTCTACGGGTTCTGACGTACTTCGGAAAAAAGTTTGAGTTCGGGACCCGAACTTGACCCGAACTTGACCCCAAACCCGAACCCCATTAAAGTCAATCGGGACCCGAACTTTTGAGCACTAAAATGGCTGTAAAAATGTCATGGAAAGGGCTAGAGTGCTGCAAATGCCAGCAAAATGTTGTTAAGAGCATGGCAAGTGCTCTGCAAACAAATGTGGATAGAGAAATTACTTTAACCTCTTTAGGACACAGAGTGTACATGTACGCCCATGTGTCCTGGTACTTAAGGACAAGGGGCGTACATGTACACCCTGCGAATTTCCGATCACTGCTGCGCACATGGCGGTGATCGGAACACGGTGCCTGCTAAAATCATTTAGCAGGCAACTTGGCACAATGCCGAGTGAGGTCCTGTGACCCTCCCATATCAGCGATCGCTGCAAACCGCAGGTCAATTCAGACCTGCGGTTTGCAGCGATTTCTGACATTTCTGATCCCTGCGGTCTATGACCGCGGGGATCAGACAGTTAATTGTCCATTTTTTTTTATTTTTAACTTGGAAAATTGCTAATTTTTCAAAAATGTAGGTAAATTTGGTATTTTTTTAAAATAAAAATACATTTTTTTTACTCCATTTTACCAGTGTTATGAAGTACAATATGTGATGAAAATGGCCAGGATAAGTAAAAGCGTTAAAGTTATCACCACATAAAGTGACACTGGTCAGATTTTCAAAAAATTGTCTGGTCCTTAAGGTGAAATAGGGCCATGTCCTTAAGGGGTTAAATAACATAAAATAGGTAAAAATAAAAAATAATAATCTTGATCTAGGAGGACGAGGTCCATATTGAGTAGGAGGTTGAGGAGGCGGTGGATGTGGCGGTGTAGGTGGAAGCGACGGTAGAAGAGGAGGAGGTAGCCTACACTGCTTTTTGGTTTTAAATTTAATTTTTAAAATTAGGGTACACCCCAAAACATTGGGAAATTTAACCTGTGATAACCACCTCCAGTCATGCTAAACACACGTTCAGACAATACACTGGCTGCAGGCCAGCACCTTCAAGGGGTAAAGGGCAAGCTCAGGCCATGTGCCCAATTTGGAGACCCAGAAGTTGCATGTTCCCAAGAAGTTAATGTATTTTTAATAGAGTGATTAATAAAGATTAAATATTACCCATTACTAGTCAGAGAGGTTGCAAAGGTTACGCTAGGTCCAAGTGACCACCTAACCCAGTGACGGCTAACCTCAGCACTCCAGCTGTGGTGAAACTACAACTCCCAGCATGCTCCATTTATTTCTATAGAGTTCTGAGAGCAGCCAAGCAAGGGGGGCATTTTGGGAGTTGTAGTTTTACCACAGCTGGAGTGCCAAGGTTAGCAATCACTGACCTAACCCCTCTTCCAGAAGTTGCAGGGGCTGACCCCTGTCAGTCAGTTTGTGTAGGCGAGCTAGTAGAGGATGAGGAAGCAGAGTAGGAGGAGGAAGCAACAGGAGGCAAACTGAAGCGCCCTACAATCCTCGGTGGTGGAAGGACATGCGCCAAACTGCTATCCGCCTCAGGTCCAGCCGCCACTGCATTTACCCAGTGTGCTGTTATGGAGATATAATGGCCCTGACCATGCTTACTGGTCCACGTATCTTTAGTCAGGTGCACCTTACCACAGATGGCGTTGCATAGTGCACACTTGATTTTGTCCCCTACTTGGTTGTGAAGGGAAGGGATGGCTCGCCTTGAAAAGTAGTGGCGGCTGGGCACGACGTACTGTGGGACAGCCACCGCCATAAGGCCTTTAAAACTATCCATCTCCACCAGAATGACAGCATTTCAAAGGCAAAGTAATTTAGATATGCTGGCATTCAGGGCTAGAGATCGCGGGTGGGTAGGGGGGTACTTCCTCTCCAGCGTTGAGAGCTGAATGTTTCCGTGGGACATTGTGGAGATGCTTGGTGACCCAGGTGTTGGTGTTGCTGGCAGATCCTGTTTGTGGGGTGCCAGGTGGCACTGTCACTCCAGAGGTGGATGAAGAGGCCTCGACTGCAGCAGAAGAGGAAGCAGGAGGAGCCAGAGACCTTTCTTGGTTTTTGAGGTGTCTACTCCACTGCAGCTCATGCTTTGCACTTAAATGCCTGGTAATGCAGGTTGTGCTCAGGTTGAGAACGTTTATGCCTCGCTTCAGGCTCTGATTGCACAGCGTGCAAACCACTCGTGTCTTGTCGTCAGCACATTGTCTGAAGAACTGCCATGCCAGGGAACTCCTTGGAGCTGGCTTTGGTGTGCTCGGTCCCTTGCTGCAGTGGGCAGTAGGAAGCGTACTGTCTAGAGGATGGCCGCTCCGCTTTTGCACCCTGCTCCCTTCTGCTGTGCTGGTAGCTCTGTGCGACCACCGCCTCTTCCTCCGAACTACATCGGTCACTCGCATGACCTTGATTGCATGTAAGGTCGAGGACCTAATCGTCCTCCACACCATCTTCCACCCAGTCTTCACCCCTGACTTCCTTGTCGGTCTGCACACTTTCGAAAGCCCCAGCAGTTGGCACCTGTGTTTCGTCATCATCCGAGACGTGCTGCAATGGTCCTCCCATGTACTGATCTTGAAAAATAAGTGGTTGGGCATCAGTGCACTTCTGGGGCAAGGCTAGTTGGATGGCCCTGGGAAACTCTGCTAGCAGAGTCATCAAAAGCAGAAGAGACTGCTGCATGACTTGGGGCTCAGACTGCTTGGCTGATTTGCAAGGGGGTGAGGTGAAAGACTGATGGACATCGGCTGCAGGTGCCAACTGTGGTCTTTCAGCAGGAGACTGGAAGGGAGACAATGTGAAGGAACTGGATCCACTGTCAGCAACCCAATCTACTATCGCCTGTACTTACTTGTTCAGGCCTCACCATTCGTAGAGCAGCATTAGGCCCGACCAAATACCGCTGCAGATTTTGTCGCCCACTCGCACCTGAGGAAGGTGTTTCACTTGTGCATGTAGCTGGCACAGATTGACCACGTCCTCTCCCTGCAAAAGGAGCTCCCCCAGCAGCACCACGACCTGGGCCATGTCCCTTATTTGAAGCTCTCCTCATATTTTTTTAATTCAGGATCTTGCCCTAAATGGGTGTTTAATTAATAGTAGAAAAGAACGACAGTATGTAAAGGGTGTATCTCACATCTCTGAACCAGACTAGGCCTCAATTAAAGATTTCTTTGCACAAAATGGCTGTATTTCAAATGGCTGTATTTCAAATGGCTGAATCAAACCCCTATATGTATAGGGGGTATATCACACGGTCTGAACCACTGTAGGCCTGAAGTAAATATATCTTTGCAAAAAAAAGTTGTATTTCAAATGGCTGTATTTCAAATGCCTAATTCAAACCCCTGTATGTATAGGGTGGGGGGGGGGGGGGTTGGGGGAAATCACACACGCCCTGAATCAGTGTAGGCCTGAAGTAAATTTATCTTTGCACAAAAAGGCTGTATTTCAAATGCCTAATTCAAACCCCTGTATGTATAGGGGGGATCTCACAGGGCCGGAACCTCTGCAGACCTGAATTCAATATTGGTGCACCAAATGGCGGTATTTAAAATCTCTGAATGTAACCCAAATGTATTAAGGGTGTATCTCACAATGACATCTGCATCAAAGGCTGCCAACTAAATATTTTGTGCCCATACGACTGTTTAACAACTGAATATGACAGCAGTATATAAGCCTGTAATTTCACACGTGCTGATGCTGCAAGGCCTGAAAATAGTGTTTTTTGTAAAAAACGTGTGTTTTTCAAACCCCAGAAAATGATGGGTGTATTTCTAGCTTAAATTGCACACTGACTAATACAGAGGTTGTAGATTGCCAAAAAAGTATTTTTTTTTGCTAACAGAATATGAATGTTGTATATATAAAACTTGAATTTAATTTAACACATGCAGATCAGGAAAATACTGTTTTTTGGAAAAAAAACGGTGTGTTTTTGAAACCCCAGAAAATGATGGGTGTATTTCTAGCTTAAATTGCACACTGACTAATACAGACGTTGTAGTTTGCCCCCAAAAAATAGTGATTGTCCCAAAATCTCAAATGCAGTGCTGGTGCACTGAGCATGCATAAAATGGCCGCCGCCACCCACCTAACTAACAGAATTCTAAAAGTTTGTAATTTTTGGACAATGAGCTCGGGGCAAGGAAAAAGGATAGTGCCCTGCACCCACACAACTATTTCTAGGTAGATCGCTGAGTTAGATTCTCTCCTATTCTCTCCCTGAAATCATAAGTCCAGCAGCATCCTCTCCCTACACTTGTAAAAGCAGAGTGACGTACAGCGCTATGTGACTCAAGCTTATATAGAACCTGGGTCACATGCTGCTCTGGTCAATCACAGCCATGCCATTAGTAGGCAAGGCTGTGATGGCCTCTTGGGGCAAGTAGTATGACGCTTGTTTATTGGCTGCTGTGCAGCCTTTCAAAAAGCGCCAAGAAAGCGCTGATCACTGAACCCAAACTTTTACGGAAATGTTCGGGTTCGGGTCCTGAACACCCCAAAATTCAGTACGAACCCGAACTATACAGTTCGGGTTCGCTCAACCCTAGTCATGACAGATCATTTCCCAAAGTATGCGGTGGCTGTACCCACCAGAGACCAGATGGCAGAGTCGGCTGCTGAAGAGGTCTGCAAACACTTTACACAGGTGTTCGGGTGTCCACGGAGGATACATTTGGACCAGGGGGTATGTTTTCAAGGTACTCTAATGAATGAGCTGTACCAGCTGTATGGGATCGAACGTTCCCGCACCACATACCCGATCCGATGGAGCCACCACTGAGGAGTACCACCGCATGGGTGCAAGAGCACCTCCACCGGCTGAGAGTGATCCACAAGGTTGTGGGGGGGATCGCCTGGGACAAGTTGTACACCCTAACCGAAAACCAGTGCAGAGGGATGGGTATGCCCCAGGTGATAATGTGATTGTGTCCTGGTCAAAGCCAAATGGCGTTCTGGGAAGTTGGATGGGCGGTGGGAGGTGGTCCCATTCACGGTGAAGTGGAGGGTAGACCCTGCCATCCCAGTCTATGAGGTAGAGCCAATAAGAAATGGGTGTCACGGACATTCCCATGACAGGTGGCAGGAGATCGGTGAGACTGGCTACACAAGGTTTGATATCTGACTAGTGATGAGGCATAGGCAGTATTCGAATTTGCGATATTTCTCGAATTTTTGGCCGAATATTCGCTATAAATTCAAGAATTCGTGATCTCCACTCATTCATTACTTGATTGTGAAAATCGGCATTATATTCGCGATAGAAATTTCACAATTAGAATATTCGCGATCAACACTAAGGGGTAGGCAACTCTCCTATTGGTTGCTAGAGATGTTGCTAAGTGCCAATATTCGCGATAAATTCGCAATTAGAATATTCGCGATCAACATTATTAGTGAATACGAATATATAGCACTATATTCTAAATATTCGCAAATTCCCAAAGTGGCGATATTCACGATTAATATTTGCGATTCGAATATTCTATTCACTCAACACTAGATCTGACATGTTTTCCGTTTCGATCAAATGACGTCTGTGTTGTTTCTGGTGCTTTCCACACCTTCTTTCCCCAGGTGTGGCTATAAGGGTCATTTAACCTTCTCTATATATAGTTGCTTCTCCCACAATGCTGATTGTGGTTGGATCTTGGCTGAGTTCCTGGTGCTTACATTGCTCCTTTAAAGTTAAGTCTTTCCTTTCCCTTTTGTATTTTGTTTGGGTTCTGTGTGTTGCATTTCCCTATTGTATTTGGCCTGAAGAAGACTCCTGTTTGTCCTTCCTTTTGGAGGAACAGGTCGCCTCGTCCCTGCCATTAGTAACAGGGTTGTATAGAGCTAGATACGACTCTAGGTATTCCTATCAGGAAATTACCTTTGGGATCTGTTCATACTGGTATTCAGTCAGGATTTTAGTTAGGGTTTTCACTAGGAGGTGTCCATCTTCCTTCCCTAGTTCTCAGGCCTGATTACCGTTCCCCCCTTCCCTTCTATGTGTGGTGTTTCCCTCTCACACTGAAGCATGACACTGGGGGGCCCTCACGAAATTGCACCGTAACATGTTGAGGCTTTGTAATTCTGATGAGCCTGTGTGCGTGAAGGAGATGCCTCCTCCTGCTCAGAGTACAGGGGAAATAACCCTTAGAGGAAGAGGAATGGTGGGTTGTCCCTGCCACGGTACCCACAGAGGCTTAAGCCGTGGCAAGTTTGTCACCCAGGGAAAGTGTTGAGCAGTCAGCAGCTCCTCTTTCATTAGATGTGCCTGACGTCCCCAGGGCTTCTGAGACTATCACTCTGCGAAGGTCAACCAGGCCCAATGCTGGTGTGCC
The DNA here is from genome assembly GCA_033119425.1 of Bufotes viridis. NCBI lineage: Eukaryota > Metazoa > Chordata > Amphibia > Anura > Bufonidae > Bufotes > Bufotes viridis. The sequence continues at coordinate 334,968,929 of CM065591.1, read as the reverse complement.
CCCACAGCACTATGCCCAGGATGAGTTTGTATGGGGAGGGTTGCCGAGGACGACAACTCTAGTGGGGTGACATGTGAGATGGGGAAACAGCTCTCCTTTTCTAAACACTATTTATGTATATTAAATTAAATGATCTGGACTGACATTCTGCTGTTTGGCCACAAGATGCTGTCGTTTCCTAAACACAGCTACAGACTGTATATATGTCCATATTCATGAAAGGTGGGGTTACACAGAGCATGGAGAGGAAGAGAAAGAGAGCACCCTTCTTAGAAGGAGTGGAGACTGAGGAACTGTGTCAGCAGAGGATCCAACGTCATCCAGGTGTGAGAGCCTACCTCAGTGACGAGAGCGGCAGCTAAGTGAAGCTGATTGTGTCAAAGACCCTGATCCTGTCCAGAGGAACGAGGATTACTTCCAGGAATGCTGATGAGAGCTGAGGAGCAAAGCTACATACATTGTGGCACCACATGCTTGTAGGAGAGGCATTTGTCTGAGTCACCAGCAGAGGCAGAGCAGACCCAGGTGGGTAAGATCCTGCATGCACCTCATTACAGTGTTGGCGCCTAGAGACTGAGACCAGGCCTGTATTAGTTAGTTAGTTGCTATTGTTCATTGCAAGGACTTCATAATTTAAAGTAACATTTCACACTGGAGAGCTGATAAACTTCCCACAACATCAAGATAGGCTGGCGTTTTGCTCAGGAAAAATACTCAGGAACGTGCTACAAGACCAGTTATGGGAGGGGAAATACTGTAGAGCTTTGTAAGTTTGTAAGCTGTTGTGCTGCACCGCAGGCTAGCCCCTATCACACACCCATACAGTTATTCTTGTTTTTTTTAGGGTAATAAAAGGTAAGGTGTAGCAGTTTAGTTGTGCCTGCCAGTAGGTAAATTGCCACGCTTTCCTCCTGCATTCATTGGGTGCAGCGCTGTGCAGCACAAGGGTCTCAGCCTTCAGGTTGGGTGTATATAAATTTATTGTATGTTCCCAGCACTTGTGGTTGTGTTCATTACCATGTTTAAGTAAAATTCTGTTTTGGTAAAAGCTGGTGGTGGAGTTGTTTTCCTTGTTCGTGACTTCGTTGGATCCTGGGGAGCCAACCCCGGTACACGGATTACAACACAATTCTCTGTATATCACGTGCCTTTCACTTTAATATACAATTACAGGTGAGCTATGAGTCTTAATTTCATCCTTCTAATTGTTTGTCTGACAATTTGTATGTAGTTAACCATTCCACTGCATTTATCCCTGTAGAGACTGTGGCAATATAACAGGGTGTATACTTCACACCACTGTTCACTATTAGTGTTAAGCGAACCTGAACTGTAAAGTTCAGATGTCTGCCCTTAGAAGCCATCACAGCCATGCCAACTAATGGTATGGCTATGATTAGCCAGTGCAGCATGTGACCCAGCCTCTATATAAGCTGGAGTCATGTAGCGCCGCACATCATGTCAGCTTTTACTAGTGTAGGGATAGGATGCTGCTGTGAGGGAGAGATTAGGAAAGAATTTGATATCACAGCTTGGTGTTAACTCTGATCTACAGAGATTTTTCTTTTTTGGGTGCAATGCAACATTTTCGTACCCTGCCCTGAGCTCAGTGACACAGAAAAATATGTTTTAATCCGACTGTTGGTTAGGTGGGCGTCGGCGGTCATTTTGTGCAAGTGCAGTGCACTTACTACTGCATATGTGCATGGGACAATAATTTAATCCTTTTATTGTAGTTCAGTGGGCAACATATACCCATTTTTAAGTGCACCTGCACTGCATATGTGCCAGGGGAGGGGATAATAAAATAGGTAATCTGTCTATGGGTTCAGGGACCCAGGTGGTGACATATTCACATTTTTTTCTGTAAAGTACCCCTGTGTTGCATATGTGACAGTGTAATCAATTCAGTAAATCCATCTGTTAGATTCTGGGGGGACACGACATTTATTTTTTATTTTTTTTGCAATAAAGTACATTTGCGGCCTGCACTGCATTTCTGAGAGTGAAATATAATCAGTAAATACAACTGAGACATTGTGGGTGCAAAAAAAAATCACTTTTTTTTGCCAAAAAGTACATTTGCGGCCTGCACTCCATACAGGCCTTACAGCTGCTACACAGACAGGATCCATTGTGCGTCTCAAATATATTCAGTAAATTCGGCGGCGTTTAGATTGTTGGGTGAATTGTGCCCTTTTTTCTTTCACACTACCCCTGCACTGCATACCTGACTGGGAAATATATACTGTAAATTCGTCAGCGATTAGATTGCTGGGTGATTTGCACCCCTTTTTTCCCCCTTGGGAAATATATTCCCCCCCTGGGAAATATATTCTTCACGCTGGTAGATGTGCTGCTGATGGCATTACCACCTTACACCAGGCCCTCAGTGGAAGCAAAAGGCGAAGGCAGAGGAGGAGTCGCCAACGCAGCTGGCCCACCGCCAGCACCTCAGAAGGCAGGGTTAGCATGGCCGAAATGTGGAAAAGCTTTGTCAGCACGCCAGAAGAACCAGCACCACCAGCTGATATGGAACGTCTTAGGAGGCAGCATTTCAGCAATATGGTGGAACACTATGTGTGCACATGCCTACACGTACTGACTGATGGGTCTGCCCCATTCAACTTCTGGGTCTCTAAATTTGGCACATGGCCTGAGATTTCCCTTTACACCTTGGAGGTGCTCGCCTGCCCTGCAGCCAGTGTATTGTCTGAATTTGTGTTTAGCACAGAAGGGGGCGTTATCACAGACAAGCGCAGCCGTCTGTCCACAGCCAATGATAGGTAATAGGTAATCCCTCTATGGGTTCACGGACCCAGGTGTTGACATATTCACATTTTTTTATGTAAAGTACCCCTGTGTTGCATAAGTGACAGTGTAATCAATTCAGTAAATCCATCTGTTAGATTCTGGGGGGACATTTTTTTTTTTTTTGCAAAAAAGTACATTTGCGGCCTGCACTGCATTTCTGAGAGTGAAATATAATCAGTAAATACAACTGAGACATTGTGGATGAAAAAAAATCACTTTTTTTTGCCAAAAAGTACATTTGCAGCATTCACTCCATACAGGCCTTACAGCTGCTACACAGACAGGATCCGTTGTGCGTCTCATTTTTCCTTGATTCTGACAGATCAGAAGAAAGGTCAAATAAATGATAATGTCAGCCAGGCCGAAATGCAAAATAGTGGACCAGTCATGAAGTGGGGAGGGTGGGAACAGCATGAAAAATCCACAGAGTGGACCTATGACATAGTGGTGGGGTGGAAGCAGTGGCCCAATCAAAGGATCTGGAGGTGGAAGCAGTATTAGGAGACCACAGAGTGGCACAATGATAGAGTCTGGAGGTGGCGGCAGCAGCAGCTTTAGGAAGAGCAATAAATAGAAAAAAGGGACAGAGGGGGACAGCGCCTCCTGTGTGGTACCGTTTTGTATAGGGAGTATAACAAAAATATAATATCCTTACCAGATGCGGTTGTGAGGAAGTCACAACCGCTTGTAGTGCTCTGCTGGTATTGCCCGACCAACGTCCGGGGTTATGCCTTGCTGCAGCCTCTTGTTCCTTCCACTTGTAAAGCGGTAACAGGTAGGTAAAAAGGTAGATAAAAAAAGGAAAAAGATTTTCAGGCGCTGCTTGGCTGGAGACAAAAGACTTGGGTAGTACTGAAAATACTGCTTTTATTATGTCAACGTCAGTAAGTGATTTTTGGATTTCGGGGTAGATATACCTCCAAGTACCTCCAACAAAAATGTTAGGGAAATCCTTGCCAAACACTGGCATATACTACTGGGTGACCCTCACCTATCTAAACATCTACCCCGAAATCCAAAAATCACTTACAGACGGGCCCCCACCATTAAGAGCATCTTAGCTCCCAGCAAACCAAAACAGCATATAAAAGAACAAAATAGTCAAACCACTCCATCTATAACTGGGAGCTACAAATGTAGATCGAAACGATGCTTATGCTGCCATATTATTACACATAACCAAACAATGTTTAAGTCAAATAGAAATGGGATGACATTTCCAATAAAACAATACCTGACATGCCAATCCACCTATATCATATATCTAATTGAATGCGCATGTGGCCTACAATACGTGGGCCGCACCACACAGGCCCTACATTGTCGTATGAATCAGCACAGATCTAACATACAGCGTGGATACCTAAAACACGGCTTATCTCGACACTGTACTACTGCCCGTGAAAAAAGTAAACATACCATAAAAGTAACCCCAATATAACAAATCCCAGAAAACCCCCTCAACCGCTTTGACAAGTTGCAAAAACGTGAGGTCTTCTGGATATACCAACTAGACACCTTGACCCCGTACGGTTTAAATGAAATGAGTGAAACAATCCTGTAATCAACATCTTCTAGCGGGTACGCTTATACATATGTATATATGTGTATTGTATATATATATATGGGCGTGTATGTACATATATGTATGTGTGTGTATTTTATACATAGTTCACTTACTCCATTATTATCAGCATTTTTATTTTTACTGATATGCCCATATTTGTGTATGTATATGTGTACATTGTTCACCTATTCTATTTCACTCTCCATTTTATTTTCACAAATGTCCCCTCAAAGTCTCCATGCGTTCTCTATATGTACTTTATCTAATCCTCACCTGGCGAATTTTAAATAGTATAATTATCTCCCATTTTAAAATCACTGCACATTCAACTGTGTCGAACTACAAGCGACATAATTACTAGATATCTATCTTTTTGAACGAACGGCGGTGCCTCTGAAGCTTAGGAGGGTGTGGATGTGAACAGTGGGCGTTCCAATCGCAATGCGACAGCCCCAACTCCACACATAAGAATATGAGCCGCCTCAGGGAAGCCCAGGGAGATCCCATACGTCACTAGCTGACGTCATTAAGGGCGGACCACACGCCCGTATTTCCTCTGGAATCCCATAGCCCATAGATACCTAAACAGATAGTTAGTCCCGCCGAAAGGCGTGGCCCCCCTCCCCTCCCTCCCTCCCCCTGCACGCACAGAGCGCGCCAAAATGTCTTTTTAAAAACGCATGTAAGTTTGTATCATGTCTGCATTTTTTACATTGTCCTGACGAAGGGGGAAGCAAACCCCCGAAACGCATTGACATAATAAAAGCAGTATTTTCAGTACTACCCAAGTCTTTTGTCTCCAGCCAAGCAGCGCCTGAAAATCTTTTTCCTTTTTTTATCTACCTTTTTACCTAGCTTTAGGAAGAGGCCACAGAGTGGCACAATGACAGAGTCTGGAGGTGGTAGCAGAATCAGGAGGCCACAGAGTGGCACAATTACAGAGTCTACAGGTGGCTTTGTATATACAAATTGACAGCACTCTAGAGTTGAAGATAAAGTATTTAATAATTTTATTAAGCCGGACATTATTTCAGGCAATGTTTTGGGCTATATGCAGCCCTTCATCAGGCCCAGTGCGAGGAGCATCAGCGTGGACGCCAGAGATCTAGACAAGCACCCTGTGAAAACCAGTGACTGGATGAGTGCTCTGATCATTTGAATTTTAACACTAAGAGTCTTGAAGTGACAGCAACATGAGTAGGCCACAGAATGGCACAATGACAGAGTCTGGAGGTGGCAGCAGCATCAGGATACTACAGAGTGGCAAGGTGACAAAGTGTGGAGATGGCAGCAGCAGGAGACCACAAAATGGAAAGGTGACAGTGTGGGGATGGCAGCAGCAGGAGACCACAAAATGGCAAGGTGACAGAGTGTAGAGATGGCAGCAGCAGCAGGAGACCACAAAGGTCAGTCACTCCACATTTTAGGTGGACAATCGTATTCTCCTTGGGGTCACTTTGGCCCCCGCCGCACTAAACACCTGCTCTGATGCCACACTGATGGCCGGGCAAACTCAGTCAGTTGCGGCCACAAATCCAGTTTGGCTGCCCAGTAGTCCAGCGGATCTTCAATGTGGGTTGGCAGGGTGCTGTCCAAGTATGCCACCACCTGCTGGTTCAGGTCCTGCTCCAGTTCTAGCTGCTTCTGCTGCTGGTGGTGAGTAGTTTCTTCACTATGCGTGTGAAGAAAGCTACTCATCAGCAACTGTAGACTCAGGCTGCTGCTGATGGAGCTGGTACTGCTCCTTCCACGCCACACCTCCCCAGCAGCCATGGCAGTGGAACGTGAATGCAGAGGGCCTATCCAGTCAGACCTGCGGATGAGTGGACAATGGTGCAGATAGGCAGCAGCCAACTGACTACATAGGATGTCTCTGTAGTAGTTCACTTTGTCCTCCCTCTCAGTTGATGTAAAAAAGGCCCCCATTCTGGACCGAAAGCGAGGGTCCAACAAGGCTACGCAAGCAAGTGAGCATGCAGCGCACCATTTGAGCAAGTGACTCAGAGGGACTCCCTGCCTCCATCTCTACTGCATACTGCCATGGTGTGTCTGGGTCCTCTGTCTCGTCTTCCTCATTACAAGGTAGCTCCTCTGGCTGCTCCTGCTCCTCCTGTCCTTTCACCTGAGTAGAAAAGCCACCCATTTGGCTACACATTGCCTGTGCTCCAATGTCCTCCTCTCCCTCCTCCTCCTCCTCTTCCAGTTCAGCCCCCACAGGGCTTATGTGGCCGTGAGATCTAAGTGCCAATTCTCCAGTCCCCTGACCAGCCATTGTTAGCACCATCTGTTCCAGGACATGAAGCAGTGGAATGACGTCGTTCATCCCGTGGTCCTGGTGACTGAAAAATAACATGGCGCGCTCAAAGGGCCTGAGCAAACGTCAGGTGTTGCGAATAAGCTGCCACTGGCTGACATCGAAGTTACACAAGAGAGTAATCCTATCCGCTTGCATCATCAAGAAATCGTTGATGGCCTTTCTCTGTTCATATAGTCGATCTAACATATGGAGGGTGGAATACTAACGGGTGGAAACGTCGCATAACAGCCTATTTTGGGGGATGCTGTTCTGCCACTGCAAATCAAGGGGGCTATGCACTGCAGTGTATGAGTGGCTGAAGTGAATGCAAAGTTTCCTGGACATTTTTAGGATGTCTTGCAGATGGGTGGAAGACCTGAGGAACCGCTTGACAACCAGATTAAACACATGTGACATGCAGCGCGCATGGCTCAGCCTTCCTTGACTCAGTGCTGACACAATGTTCTTCCCGTTGTCAGTCACCATGGTTCTGATTTTCAGTTGACGCAGAGAAAGCCAGGATTCAATTTACTGATGAATCACACGGACAGTTACTCCCAGGTGTGGCTCAGTTCGCCCAGGGAAACCAGGTGCAGAACAGCGTGACACCACCGTGCCATGCACATATGGTATGCAGGAGGGGCACTGTGACTTGTCCCTGCAGTGGAGGCTGAGGACATGGTGGATAATGAGGAGGCAGAGGCGGACATTGTTGCTGGACCAAAGGCGTGAGAACCTGGAGGCGGAAGCAGCGGGACCTGACCAAGTTGCTGGTGTGGCTATGCAGGAAACACATTAACCCAGTGGGCCATAAAGGACATGTACTGTCACTGAACGTAGTTACAGCTCCACATGTTGGTGCTGCCATGCACTTTGGCAGACACTGACAGGCTCAAGGACTGGCCCACCTTCTGTTCTACATATTTGTGCAGGGCTGGAACTGTCTTTTTCGCAAACAAATGACGGCTTTGGACTCTCCACCTTGGCTCAGCATAGGCCATCAGTTCTCTGAAAGGTGCGGCAGGCCACCACTTGGAAAGGGGGGAACTGCAGCACCAGCAACTTAGACAGGAGCACGTTAAGCTTCTGCGCCATTATATGCATGAATGCATGCATATTGCTGTCTCTTGGAAATCGCTTCGGTGATCGATTGCTATCAGAATGACTGACGAGAAGTAGGAGGAGCAGGAGCATCAGGACCAGAAGAAGATGGAAATGACAGCCAGCTCCCTTCGGCTGAGGTGGGGGAGCTTTGACCGCCTAAAACCTGGTGCGTGCCACTGGATGATGCAGCGGTTGCTGCGGCAGGCTGGACCACCACATCGGAGCCACGGTTCTACCAGGCCACTGTATGGTGACGCTGCATATGATGATGCAGGGCTTTAGTGCCAACATTGGCACCCTGACCACGCTTTACTTTCTGCCCACAGATTCGACATATGGCCACGTTCACCTCCTCTAGCGGTTTGAAAAAAACCGCCACACCGCCGAGTAGGTGATTTTCCCACGAACAGTCCGCACTGATTGACTGCTACTGCCGCCGTCTCCGTGAACCCCTGCACCACTACTTCCCGGGCCGTTAGGCTGCTGCGAAGCAGGTGGTCTACCCCGGGCATGTTTGGTTCCCATCCTTCCACTGCTGCCACCCTGTTGACTCCTAGCTATGGTACTACCTTGCTGGCTCCGCCGCTGCCTCACTGGCAAGCTGCCACCCTCTTCTCCTGATGATGCTGAAGCCCCTTCTGCATCCGGCTCCCAAGTGCGATCTGCTTAATTATTATCAAGTAGTTTCTGCATGTCACTGATGTCCTCCTCGATGGCCTCTGGGTAAGGAGCCTGACCGCTCGCAACACCACCACCCACACCATTGTCCTTATCACTGTTTACACTTGTAGGGATCACAGCACTCAGCAGAAAATTGGCAGTTATGTAGGGTGCTCGTTTCTTGTTGGCCCTGACTCCACTTCCAGGGGACTCCACTTCCAAAGGTTACAGGTCAAACAACCATTGACCTACTTATGTATATATGTATTTGTGTACTTATGTATGCACCTGTTCACATTTCTATATTGTATATTTCCACTATGCACTATATATTGACTATATGCCTCTTATTTTTCTCTTATTTTTCTCTTTTTTGTTTTGATATACAGCCTGATGAAGGGCTATCTATGTAAGCCCGAAACGTTGCACAAAGCATAAATGTCTGGCTGAATAAAAAGTATAATTGGTGTGCCGTTTCAAATATATTGTCCTTATCACTGTTTGCCTGCCAAGAGGAAGAAGTGGCGGATGTCTCCCCCAGATCTTGGCTGAGCAGAAGCTGCTTACTGTCCTCTAGTAGCTTTTCCTCCCTGAAAAGTGTAGCTGAGCCTACAGCATATACTACTTCTCGCGGTGAGAATTTTTTTTTCTTTTGCTGTATTTTTTTATGTTTTATATGACATGTTTATGTATTTTATATGCATTAAAAAAAAGACTTTTTTGGGAATGCCTTAAACTCAGTATTGTTTGCAATGTTTTCTGGATCCCTGGATAGCATTCATCGTATTGTAAATTAGGTATTTCAAATCTACACATAACAAGTGATCAATTACATGAAATGTCCAGTATACATGATATGGTAGGCTCTCAAATATACCTGTATTATTACTCAAAAGCTATTCTAAAAAGTTTATACATTTTATTGAATCAAATATTAGTGCAATAAACTCAAAAATAAAATATACCCCGAAAAATCTAAATATAACATATACCTGATATTAAATATAGTAAATAATTAAGAAAAAAAAACATTCTATATGCTATTGCATAGATGTGTGCATAATACTGGTCCAGGAGACAAATAGTGACTCATTGCCAGACCCTTGCAGTTATATTCCTAATAATATGGTTATAGAATATCAGGGTATATCATGGTTGTTAGAGCTTATGCACATAAACATATTTTTTGTTTGTTCCGGTCTTTCTTGTGGCCCTTATGCGGAACCATTCATTTCAATGGGGCTTAAAAAAATGGAAATGTTTAATGTTTTGCAGACCCCAAAATACATATAGTCATATGTAAATAATTAGAGATGAGCAAATCGAAGTTGACGAAGTGGAATTACATCCGAATTTTAAAATGTCTGCTGCACGTGTGAGGATATGGAGCAAGAAACTCTGGGAAGGCAGGATCACCCATAATGCCATGCATGCAGCCAATCAGCAGCCAGCCAGCCCTGTGATGCCACAGCCCTATAAATAGCCTCAGCGATCTTGGATGCTGACATTTTCCAGTGTACTTAGTGCAGGGAGAGACGTCAGCAGGAGCTAGGGACAGTGCTAGAAAAAACGTCATTATGCTAAAAAAATGATTTACAAGTTCAGTTAAAGATTATTCAAGGTGTAGGAAAAGGATAAGGAGGAATCATTCCACACATTTGGTGAACAGGGTTCAGTAGCGGAGGTTAAAACCTGGGTAATAGGAACAATTCTATTACACCTTGGTGTACTGACTGGGGGCCCAAATTGTCATTATACAGCTCTGTAATTCCAGCAAACCGTTCTTGTTATTAACAGGGATTATTACAAGGAAATAGTTATATGTCTTATTTGCCCTTGTGCAGTGCAGGTATATGTTCTAAAGCATTTTTTTGGCTTGTATTAGTGGGGAAAAAAGGGCTTATTAGCCGTTGTGTGGTAAAGTGCTAAAATTACAGCCCTTTTTGTCATGTATTAGTGTTAAAAGAAAAATATATTTGCCATTCAGCGGTGCAGTTATATGTTCTAAACCCTTCTGTGGCGTGTATAGGTGGAAAAAAATATATATTTGCAGTTCAGCGGTGCAGTTACTGTATTTTTTGCCCCATAAGAAGCATTTTTTCCCCTCAAAAGTGGGGGATAAATGCCCCTGCATCTTATGGGACGAATACTAATGAATAAAAGAAGAATAAGGCGTGGATCAGCCAGAATTCCCACCCACCAATGCCTGAAGTATCACAATAGATCATCCATGGTGCCACACCAACACTTTGACAAAAAAGACTGGTTTCTTCTGGCTACTTGCATCAGCTACTATTCTGATGCTGCTACCCACCTAATGCCAAGTGCTCATTCTTTCACCTACCATCTTCAGCTGGTACTCGTATTGCCACCCACCTCCCCACTCTGTCACTGGGTCACTCTGTGGTCTCCTGATGCTGCTGCCACCTTCTCACTATGTCACCTTGCCACTCTGTGGTCTACTGATGCTGCTCCCACCTCCACACTGTCACCTTACCACTCTGTAGTCTCCTGATGCTGCTGCCACCTCCACACTATGTCACCTTGCCACTCTTTGGTATCCTGATGCTGCTGCCACCTCCACACTATGTCCCCTTGCCACTCTGTAGTCTCCTGATGCTGTTGCCACATCTACACTATGTCACCTTGACACTTTGTAGCCTCCTGATGCTGCTGCTACCTCTACACTGTCATTGTGCAACCCTGTGGCCTCCTCCTGATGTTGCAGCCACCTCCACACTCTGCCACTCTGTGGCCTCCTGATGCTGACGCCACCTCCACAATCTGTCATTGTGCCACTCTGTGGCCTCCTGATGCTGCCACAACCTCAACACTCTGTCATGTGTCGCTCTGTGGCCTCCTCCTGATGTTGCCGCCACCTCCAGACTCTGTCATTGGGCCATTATGTGGTCTCCTCATGCTGCTTCCACCTCAACACTATGTCATAGGGCCACTCTGTGGACTTCTCATGCTGTTCCCACCCTACCCACTTCATGACTGTGCCACTATTTTGCCTTTCGGCCTGGCTGACACCATCATTTATTTGACCCTTCTTCTGATCTGTCAAAAGGAAGGAAAAATAAGAAGCACAACAGATCCTATCTGTGTAGCAGCTAGAGGGCCTGTATAATCCCATCAGAATTGGCTTGTGATTTGGTAGCCAAAAGCAGGAGTGGGTACAAAACACAGAAGAAATGCAAACAATCCATTCACATGTCATCTCTGTTATGGATCCACTTCTGTTTTTTTTTTGCATCAGCAATACTGATGGATTACTGACCAAATGCTGACCAAGTAAAGGTGGATGCTCAGACAGATTCAGTTTTTTGGGGGTATTATTCTGACGGATCAGAGGAAGGGCAAAATAATCTGTGACGTCAACAGTTCGCGAACACGACCGCGTGTTTGCGATCAAACTTTCGTGAACCGCGCGTTTGCGGCGGGCCCCATTGACTTTAATGGCAGGCGAACCTGAAAAACCTTCAGGACATATTTGAAGCCACCAAATACTTACTCTAAGTGCACAAATAGTCCCACAACATCGGCAGTGACATACCAGAGGGGGATCATTGGCAAAAATTCCCACAAAAAATATGTATTTTAATCAGGGGCCATTTTTATGCGTCTTAAAGGGAAACTCTCAAAAATGTGCCCTGCAAGAAAAATTTTATTTTAAGCCACGGGAGTACAGGCCCCAAAAATTAGGCATTCACCTGACAGAAAAGAACTTGTGATTCTGTGGCTGGAGGCAGGGCCAGCTCCAGGTTCATGTGGGCCCTTGGGCAATAAATCCCAGTGGGCCCCGTTTTGTCATTTTTGTACATTTACATGTCCCTCTGTGGCTCTCACACGGTATAATGACCACCAGTGGCCCCTATACAGTATAATGACCATTAGTGGCCCTTCACACAGTATAATGACCCCCCAATGCCCCCAAACACAGTATACTGACCCCCAGTGGCCCCACACACAGTATAAGAACCCCACAGTAACCCTCCATTCAGATTAATAACCCCCAGTCACCCCCCCCATTCAGAATAATGACCCCCAGTGGCCCCCACACTGTAGTACAGGCCCAAAAAATTAGGCATTTACCTGACAAGAAAAGAAAAGAACTTGTTGTGGATAAAAGGGATAAAAATTTTACTGTAGGCCACTGGAGTAAAGGCCCCAAAAATGAGGCATTCACCTGACAGAAAAGTCCTTTTATGCTGCTGTATCTACATAAAACAGAAAACAACTTGTGATGATGTGGCTGGAGGAACATTAGGCAGTCAATGGATAAAAACTTTACTGTAGGCCAGTACAGGCCCCAAAAATTAGGCATTCACCTGACAGAAAATAACTTGTGATAATGTGGCTGAAGGTACATTAGGAGGTCAATGTATAAAAATTTTACTGTAGGCCACTGGAGTACAGGCCCCAAGAATTAGGCCTTCACCTGACACAAAAGGCCTTTTATGCCGCTGTATCTACATAAGACAAGGACCATTCTTTGTTCTGGGTGGTGCCGGGTATGTTTGGGCTGGCATGAGGAAATTCAATTACACGTGGTCGTCACAGGTGTTGAATTCCTCTGAGATCCATGCCTCAATCATTTTTAGAAATGTGATGTAGTCCACACTGTCATGAGCTAGGCGAGTGCGCTTATCGGTCACGATCCCCCCTGCTGAGCTGAACGTCCTTTCGAACAGGACACTCGACGAGGGGCAAGCCAAGAGTTCCATGGCAAATTGTGCCAGCTCTTGCCACAGGTCAAGCCTGCACACCCAGTAGTCCAGGGATTCCTCGCTTCTCAGAGCGTCAACATCGGCCGTTAACCCGATGTAGTCAGACCCTTGTCAGTCTATGCGTTCCCCGAGGCTGGATCCGGAGGGCGACTGTCGAAGGGTTGGCTGCAAGAATGATCTCATATGCGAAATGACCAACACATCTTCAAACCGCTCTTTTCTTGCAGGTGCGGTAGGATTGGTACAACACCTGTTTCGCTGTGGGTGGAAATTCTTCTGCCAGTTCCCGCAACAGCAGAATGCAGCATCTCTCTCAGCAAGGCCTGGAAATGCTGCATTCTGCCAGCCCTCTGTGATGCAGGTAACACGTCTGACATTTTTTGTTTGTACTTGGTTCTTAGTATGTTGCCACCCAGTACTGGTCTTTGCCCTTTATGCTTTTTATACGGGGGTCCCTCTTCAAACACTGGAGCATGAAGGCCCTCATTTACACTAAATTGGCAGTAGTGAATCGCCCTGGCTCCTGCTCATCACCCAGGAGAAGGTCGTCCTTGGATTTCCAGCTCCCACTCATTGACGGCTTGATAAATTACACAACGCAATGCACGCTCCAGAAAGAAGGCTGAAGGTACGATGTCACTGATGGCTCCCTGGCTGCGACTGACCAGTTTGGTGATCTCATCAAATGGCCGCCGAATGGCCGCCACAACCACTGGCGCAGTGAAAATGAACCAAGCTCCCCAGAACCTGTCCTGCTGCAGAATTTGTAAAGGTATTTGTTAATGGCACGTTGCTGCTGGAGCAGCCTATCAAGCATATACAAGGTGGTGTCACCGCTGAACGTCAGCAAGACGAGCCATGGTCGTGTAAGATCTTCTAAAATCGCCAGAGATTTTCCTGGCCTGCCGCAAGATGTCTTGGACCTCGGGGTATTGGCAACGAATCGCTGCACGACTAAGTTCAGGGCGTGTGCCATGCACGGCATGTGTGTCATTTTGCCCTGTTTCAGCTCGCTCAGCAGACTGGCACCGTTTACCACTTTACCAACAGTCAAATTGAGCGGGGTTAGCCACTGATCAGCCTGTGACCGCAGAGCTGAAAGCAGTGCAGGACCGGTGTGGCTCTTGGCTTCCAGGCATAACAGCTGCAGCACAGCATGGCAACATCTCACCTGGGATGTCGAATAGGTTCTGGGGAGCTTGGGGGGCGCAGCAGAAGAGGCGGTAGCAGTGGAAAAGGAGGAGTCAGCCGAGGAGAAGGAGGATGGAGTAGGAGGAGGAGAAAAAGAGGTAGGCCTGCATGCAATCCTTGGCAGTAACAACAAATCCACACGGGAGCCACGGGTTACATGCTTGACAGCCGTCAGAAGGTTCACCCAGTGGGCTGGAAAAGTTATGTACCTTACCTGCCGGTGTTTTCTAGACCATGTGTCTGTGGTCAGATGCATCTTGGCACCGACACTGTGTGCCAGAGATTTATATTCAGTTGCCGCTGAATGTGGCAATATAGCTCTGGGAAGCCCTTCTGGGAGAAATTTTTCCTTCCGGGGACATTCCATTGAGGTGTGCCAATGGCCACAAATTTTCTAAAGGCCTCCCAGTCCAACAGTTTATATGGCAGTAGTTGGTGGGCTAGCAGTTCCGACAAGCCAGCTGTCAGCTGTTGGGCAGAAGGGTTATCTGGCATCATCAACTTTTTACGCTCGGGCCACGGAAGCCTGCCTTCTGCCAGATGAACATGACGACGGCACGGTGGAAGGTGGAGTGAAGGACAAATGGGAAGAGAGAGAAGGAGAAGAGGCAAGACGTGAATCGCCAGGAGTGTGGCTTTGTGGGTTCTGACGGCGTTGCTCCGACTGGGCTCGGTCATGGGAGGCCAGGTGCCTTCTTAATGAGGTCGTCCCTAGGTGAGTGTTGGGCTTACCGCTACTTATGCGTTGACAGCACAGGCTGCAGATGGCAATGCTATTGTCAGCAGCTGACACGCTAAAAAAAGACCACACTGCAGAGCCATGTGCCGGCGCCCTGGGAGCGCCAGAAGTGACCGTGCATGGTGGATGGCTCGCTACAGATACATTTGCAGTCTGCTTTTTGCCTCCTGTGCCCTGCGTACTCTGCCTGCTTCTCCTCCCTCTCTGCTGCTCCATCTCTCCCTCTAAACTCCCCTCCTCTTCCTCTCTTGTGGGCACCCACGTGACGTCCATCGACACATCATCATAGTCACCTTCACCAACACTGACATTTGATATCTCGGAGTAGGCAGCAACCACGGGGACCTCCCTCCTTGGGCTGATCTGGGTACTGTTGTCAGCCCACTGGGTGGCGGCTGTTGCTACCTCTTCTTCCTCATCCGGTGTAAAGAATGGCTGCGCATCGGTAAGGTCTGGGAATAGATAGGAAAATAATTCCTCTGACTCGAGTGGAGGGGCTACAGTGGTGGTGCTGGTGGTGTATTTGGGGGTGCACATAGCAGAGAGTGAGGAGGGTGCAGATACAGAGAATGAGGAGAGCGAAGAATCAGAATGGGAAGGCTGAGTGAGCCACTCAACCAACTCTGGTGTGCCCTTTAAAGTAATCACACGCGCCTTTGCCAACTTCCCACTTAGGCTCCGTCCTGGTTCACCTGCCCGATCGCTACCACCCCTGCGGAATGGCTTGCCTCTTCCATTGTCTGTCATTTTCATAATGACCCTGTGCCTAAGTCCCTAGAGAAGAGCAGTATTTGTGGAAGCAGGTATTTCGCAGGCCTCAATCAATATTTGGTGGAAAGAGGTATATCGAACACCTTAATCAGTATTTTGTGGAAGCAGGCATATCAACCCCTTAATCAATTTTTGTGGAAGCAGGTATATCGCAGGCCTCAATCAGTATTTTGTGGAAAAAGGTATATCGAACCCCTTAATCAGTATTTTGCAGAATAGGTATATCGCAGGCCTCAATCAATATGTGGTGGAATCAGGTATATTGAACCCCTTAATCGGAATTTTGTGGGAGCAGGTATATCGCAGCCCTCAATCAGAATTTTGTGGAAGCAGGTATATCAAACCTCTTAATCAGTATTTTGTGGAAGAAGGTACATCGCAGGCCTCAATCAAAATTTGGTGGAAACAGGTATATCGAACCCTTTAATCAGTATTTTGTGGAGGCAGGTATGTCTCAGGCCTCAATCAAAATTTAGTGGAAACAGGTATATCAAACCCGTTAATCATTATTTTGTGGAAGTAGGTATATCGCAGGCCTCAATCAATATTTGGTGAAAACAGGTATGTCAAACCCCTTAAATCGGTAATTTGTGATACAGGTATATCAAACCCCTTAATTAATATTTTGCGGATGCAGATATATCGCAGGCCCTAATCAATATTTGGTGGAAACAGGGATATCAAACCCTTTAATCAGTATTTTGTGGAAGTAGGTATATCGCAGCCCTTAATCAGTATTTTGTGGAAGCAGATATATCAAACCCCTTAATCAGTATTTTGTGGATGCACATATATCGCAAGCCTCAATCAATCTTTGGTAGAAACAGGTATATCGAACCCCTTAATCGGGATTTTGTGGAAGCAGGTATATCGAACCCCTTAATCAGAATTTTGTGGAAGCAGTTATATCGCAGCCCTCAATCAGTATTTTGTGGAAACAGGTATATCAAACCGCTAAATCGGTATTTTGTGGAAGTAGGTATAATGCAGGCCTCAATCAATACTTAGTGAAAACAGGTATATCAAACCACTTAATTAGTATTTGGTGAAAGCAGGTATATCAAACCCCTTAATCAGTATTTTGTGGAAGCAGGTATATCGCAGGCCTCATTCAATATTTGGTGGAAACAGGTGTATCAAACTCCTTAATTGGTATTTTGTGGAAGCAGGTATGTTTCAGGCCTCAATAAAAATTTGGTGGAAACAGGTATATCGAACACCTTAATTAGTATTTTGTGGAAGCAGGTATATTGCAGGCCTCAATAAAAATTTGGTGGAAACAGGAATATCAAACCCCTTAATCAGTATTTTGTGGAAGCAGGATATATATCGTAGGCCTCAATCAATATTTTGTGGAAACAGGTATATCGAACCCCTTAATATTTTGTAGAAGAAGGTATATCTCAGGCCTTAATCAATATTTGATGGAAACAGGTATAGAAAACCCCTTAATCAGTATTTTGTGGAAGCAGGTATTTTGCAGGCCTCAATCAATATTTGGTGGAAAGAGGTATATCGAACCACTTAATTAGTATTTGGTGGAAGCAGGTATATCGCAGCCCTCAGTCAGTATTTTGTGGAAGCAGGTATATCAAACCCCTTAATTACTATTTTGTGGAAGCAAGTATATCGAACCCCTTAAACAACATCTTGTGGAAGCAGTTATATCTCAGGCCTCAATCAATATTTGGTGGAAACAGGTATATCAAACCCCTTAATCAGTATTTTGTGGAAGGAGGTATATGGTAGGCCTCAATCAGTTTTTTGGGGGGCAACAGGTATATCACGCCCGTTGCAAATAGTTGTTCCAATAGCGTTTGTCCCTCTATATACATGCGGTATTGCAGCAGAACCACAGACTACTGCTGCACAATACAAATGCTCTATATACTATATACCTAACAGCCTGTACCTGCTCCACAAAGTAACCTCTCCCTTCACTGGCAAAGCACAGAATGTAAAATGCCAGATCGGGTTCTGTTATAGAGTGGGGGGGGGGTGTCCATGTGCTGAAACGTCTCAATTGGCTGTCCTGTCCCACCTGATGGGTGTGTCATGGGTCAAAGTTTGGCGTAATGCAAAAGAATATGGGGCCGGCAAACATCACCATATGTTTACATGTTCGAATCGTGAATGCGCAAAGTCTGCGTGAAACAAGCATCGGGTGAACTGCAAGGCCAATGGGGTCTACTTGTATGTCAAATATCAACCCACTTCTCACCGCAGTCAATCAACTCCCTGATTGACGGTGGTGAGATGTGGGTTGAGGGGGCCTTTTCCCCTAGCCCATACAGGCACCGATCACTGTGGTTCATTGTGCCTGTTACTGGAGGATTGGTCTTTTCGTTTGGACGCCTCTGATCTTCAAACCATTGACCCTCCATCTGTATATTTATCCCCTGATGAGTCCCTGTAAGGGACGAAACATGTCATGTTGGGGCATGAGAAAGGGACTTGTATAGGGACTAGGCCCCTATAAGGGAAAGTTCCAGACGCGGTCGTCCCTATCGGGGCGGTTGTTCCGTATTTATGCTAGGTAGGGACAGCTTAGCCCATATCCCAACCAATTTGCAGGGCATTAACTTGAGGGCTATGTAATTTTATGTCCCCGTCGTTTGATTATCCAGGACAGTTGAAAGGTAGAAATTTACCTGAGTATATCTCCAGAGAACTGGTAAGACTATTCCTGTCACAGGACGCTGGCAACGCGCCTCCTCCCCTTTGTGCTGCCGGAGTCCTGTCCCTCCCTCTATGTGCAGCCGGCGTCCTCCATTGCCAGGATATCTGTGTGGACTGAGCGCCGAGCTGGGCACTCGGCGCTCAGCTGTCAGTCCTGGGGCAGGTCATGTGGCACTGGCCATATCACATGACATCAGCGCTTGTGTATATAAGCAGGCAACCTGTTGGCCACAGGTTGCCTGTGATTTTGCTTATTGGGCTACCTTATACTCCATTAGATTGCTCTGTATTTGACCCTCCTTTGCATCTCCCTTGTATTCTGATGAGACCTCCAGGTTTGACCTCCGGCTTATTCCTCGTACTGTCTTTGCCTTTCCCTTGCATTCTGACGCGACCTCCCGGTTTGACCTTTGGCTTGTTACTCGTATTGTCTTTGCCTCTCCCTTGTATTCTGACGTGACCTCTCGTTGTGACCTTTGCTAGTTGGCTATCCTCATTGCCTGCTGTATGCTCCTGCTGCCGCCCGTTACCTGCCTCTGCTTTTATCTGGCCCTTCCGCACTTACTCAAGTTAGGGACCGCTATCCAGTTGTGCTCCGTTGTTTAGGACGGGAAGTGCAAGTAAGTATGGACAGAGGTGTGGGTGGCAGTCTAGTGGGCGCACGCTCTCTCTCTGAGTGTAGGGTGGCGTGACAGAATCACAAGCCCTTACATTCATTATGAACCCTCTGCAAAGTCTTACCGACCACAGGCAGAACTTCGTGCAAATAGTACAGGAACGTGGGGAGAGGTTACAGGCCCAGGAAGCCGCTCGGACCGTCCGACTAGCTGCCCTGACTGCACCGCAGACTGAGCCTCATGTTAAGTTGCCTGACCGTTTTTCTGGTGATCACAAGTGTTTTCTGGCCTTCAAGGAAAGTTGTAAAAGTTATACTTTCGCTTGCACCCTCACTCGTCAGGTTCTGACACACAGAGGGTGGGGATAATTATTTCCCTCCTCCAAGGTGAGCCTCTGGAATGGGATTTCACCTTGCCCCCGAACTCCCCCCTTGTCTCCTGTCCGTAGAGGCATTTTTTCAGGCGCTGGGGGCTCTGTATGACGAATCCGTAGCTAAGTGCCACCTTAGATCCCTCACTCAGGGCGATAGGCCGGTGGAGGACTACTGTACCCAGTTCTGTAAGTGGTGCATACCCTCAGGCTGGAACGAACCGGCGCTCAAAAGTCAGTTCAGGTCAGGCCTTGCTGAAAATCTCAAAGATCTGCTTGTACCTTACCCCTGTCCAGAGACCTTAGAGGAGACCATGACTTTGGCCATTAGGTTGGACAGGCGTGTCAGGGAGAGACAGCAGGAACATCTTTTCTTTCCCAAGGGACCCTCTAGACCTGAATCCGCACCCGTGGGAGCTAGCCTGGAGTCTCACTTGGATGAATCGATGCAGCTTGGCATGACTCGAAGAGAACGACGTCGAGGACAGGGTGCCTGTTTCTACTGCAGCGATTCTGAACACTGGGTTCGTCAATGTCCCAGAATCCCTCCCTCTGGTAGACCACACAAATTTGAGGGATCCAAAGACAAGGTACTCCCAGAGGTGGTAAGAAAGAAGTTATTACCCATTTCCGTTGCCTTTGGGACTGTCAAGGGGTCAGGTAGAGCTTTTATTGATTCAGGTTCTGACTTTAGTTTTATTGATTTCAAGTTCGCGGGTCAGGTGGGAATTCCGGTCTTGAATATGCCCACTTCCATTCATATTGTGGCCATTGACGTGACTCCTTTGTTGGGAGGAACCGTCAAATTATGCACTCCAGAATTAACCTTGTCTGTCGGGGTATGTCATTCGGAGAGATGCTCATTCTTTCTTCTTGAGAATTTGCCTGTAGAGATGGCATTAGGGATGCCCTGGTTGCAGATCCACAACCCAGTCATTAACTGGACCACGGGTGAGTTAGATAGGTGGGGTCACAATTGTAACTCATGTGTAACCTCTGTCCAGGCAGGGGCTTCATCTGATGTTATGTCGATTCCCCCATATTTAGAAGAATTCCGAGAGGTCTTCCCCACACCCAAATTGGAGACTCTCCCTCCTCATAGATCCTATGACTGCACCATAGATTTAGTGGGTGGGTTTAAGTTCCCCAAGGGGCGTATTTACAACCTTTCTGGCCCCGAACACAACACTATGAAGGAATATCTAAGGGAAAGTTTGAAAAAAGGACATATCAGGCCCTCCACCTCCCCCATGGGTGCAGGGTTCTTTTTTTTCAAAAAGAAAGATGGTGGTCTTATACCCTGTATCGACTACAAAAGGGTTGAACAGGATCACCATTAGGAATCAATATTCTATCCCGTTGATTCCTAACTTGTTCAACCAGGTTTTGGGGGCCTGCTGGTTTTCCAAACTAGACTTGAAAGGGGCTTATAATCTTATATGCATTAAGAAGGGAGATGAGTGGAAAACCGTCTTCAACACCCAGGAAGTGCACTTTAAGTATTTAGTTATGCCATTCGGTCTCAGTAACGCCCCAGCAGTTTTCCAGAAGTTTATGAATTATATCTTCAGGGAGTTTATTGGCAGATTTGTTATCGTGTACCTTGACAATATCTTGATTTTCTCTCCAGATTGGGGATCCCAGCTGAAACAAGTGCTTGGTATCCTCAGAGAGAATCAATTGTGGGTCAAACTCGAAAAATGCGTGTTTGGAGTACAGGAAATTTTGTACTTAGGATATATCCTTACTCCACACTAATTTAAAATTGATCCCAAGAAGGTTCAGGCTATTCAAGACTGGGTGAGACCATCCTCCCTTAAAGCTTTACAGCGCTTTTTGGGTTCTCCAATTATTATCGGAAATTTAGTAAACATTTTTCTGTTATCGCCAAGCCCTTGACCGATTTAACTAAGAAGGGGGCGAATCCTGTTAACTGGCCACCCGAGGCTTTTAAGGCCTTTTAATTCCTTAAGAAGAAGTGTTTCCAGAAGGCTCCAGTCTTGATTCAGCCAGATCCAGAGGTACCATTTGTTGGTGAGGTTGACGCATCCTCTCCCAGGGATCTTCTAATTTCACCAATTTAAGACCTTGTGCTTTTTTCTCTCGTAAATTCTCTCTCACCGAGAGAAATTATGACATTGGTAACCGGGAACTAGTGGCTATCAAATGGGCATTCGAATGGAGACATTTTTTAGAAGGGGCCAGACACAGTGTCACGGTTCTTACCAACCATACAAATCTAGTGTTTCTTGAAACCGCCAAACGCCTTAATCCTAGGCAAGCTAGATGGGCCCTTTACTTCACTCGTTTTAACTTCTCCATTACTTTCAGGCCAGGAAGTAAGAACATCAAGGCAGACGCCTTGTCCCAAAGTTTTTGTGCTTTCCAGCCTCCTGACACCCCTCCTGAATCCATTCTGCTGGCTGTCATCATTTTTTCTTCGGTTTCTGCTGACCTCTCTTCCGAAATTACTTCTGCACAGCATCTTGCTCCTGCACTTACCACCTCAAATAAGTTGTTTGTCCCTGGGCACTTCCGTCTCCGACCATTGGGTGAGTGTCAGGACTCTGTCTTGTGCGGCCATCAAAGTATCAATGCTACCATAGATTTGGTGTCCAGATCTTTCTGGTGGCCCACATTGTCCAGAGATGTCCGTTCATATGTGTCCGCTTGTGAGGTATGTGCTAAATCCAAGTCTCCTAGAACTCGTCCTGCTGGTGAACTTCGACCTCTACCCATTCCCTGCAAGCCATGGTCTCACATTTCCATGGATTTTATCACCAATTTGCCCATTTCTGAGGTGAAGTCAGTGGTTTGAGTAGTGGTCGACCGTTTTAGTAAAATGGTGCATTTCATCCCACTGGCTAGACTCCCCAATGCCAAGACGATGGCGTCCTTATTTGTGGACCACATTGTACGGCTGCATGGGGTTCTCGAGAATGTTGTTTCTGACAGGGGTGCTCAATTTTTCTCTAAGTTCTGGAGAGCGTTCTGTCAAAAGGTGTAAAATTTCTTTATCCTTTTCGTCAGCCTTCCATCCGGAAACAAACAGGCAGACAGAGAGGTAAAATCAGGCAGTCAAACAATTTCTCAAATGTTATGTGTCCAATAACCAGCATCACTGGGTGGGATATCTTCCGTTGGCAGAGTTTATCATCAATAATCGGGTAACTTCTTCCACGGGAGTGTCCCCTTTTTTTGTAACCTAGGGTATCATCCTCGTTTTAGTTCAGATGTTTCTGTGTCCTCTCTCAACCCGGAGGCAGATAGCTTCACATCAGAACTGTGCACAGTCTGGGCTCAGGTTCAATCGAACCTAGAGAAGACCCAGGAGGCTCAAAAAGATCAAGCCAATAGGAAACGCTCCAAGGGGGTCGACTTCGTGGTCGGCGATAAGGTGTAGTTATCCACCAAAATTTGTCTTTGAAGGGGGTGGTCAGGAAGTTTGCGTCACGTTTTGTGGGGCCTTACGGGGTTACCGAGATTCTAAACCCAGTGTCTTTTAGGCTGAAATTGCCTGACTCCCTCCGCATCCACAATTTGTTTCATAAGTCTCTGTTAAAAAGGTACATGTCTCCTGTGGTTTCTTCACAAGATCCTCCTGCTCCCATTGATGTGGAAGGCCAAGATGAGTTTGTTATATCCAGGATCCTTGATGTCAGGAAGGTTTGAAACTCCTTGCAGTACTTAGTGCACTGGAGAAGATTTGGACCTGAGGAGAGGTCCCGGGTGCCGGCGCATCGGATGCATGCCTACTATTCAGTTAGAAAGTTCCACCGGGAACATCCGGAGAAACTGCTCCCGCGTCCTTCCCCTTACGCCACCGGCATCCTGTCCCTCTCTGGCAGCAGCAGGAAACACCTTCCCAGCAGAGCGCCATGGCAATGGAGGGCAGAGCGCGCCCGGCTGCACGTTCCCTCTATGTGTGGCCGGCATCCTCCATTGCCAGGATACCTGTGTGGACTGAGCACTGAGCTGGGCACTCGGCGCTCAGCTGTCAGTCCTGAGGCAGGTCATGTGGTGCTGGCTACGTCATATGACCTTAGAACTTGTGTATATAAGCAGGCAACCTTCTGGCCACAGGTTGCCTGTAATTGTTCTTATTGGGCTATCTTATACTCCGTTGGATTGCTCTGTATTTGACCTTCTGCTTGTGATTTGACCCTCCTTTGCATCTCCCTTGTATTCTGACGCGACCTCCAGGTTTGACCTCCGGCTTGTTCCTCGTACTGTCTTTGCCTTTCCCTTGCATTCTGACGCGACCTCCCGGTTTGACCTTCGGCTTGTTACTCGTATTGTCTTTGCCTCTCCCTTTTATTCTGACGTGACCTCTCGTTGTGACCTTTGCTAGTTGGCTATCCTTCTTGCCTGCTGTACGCTCCTGCTGCCGCACTCTGCCCGTTACTCGTCTCTGCTTTTATCTGTCCCTCCCGCACTTACTCAAGTTAGGGACCGCCTTCCGGTTGCGCTCCGTTGTTTAGGACGGGAACTGCAAGTAGGCAGGGACAGAGGCGTAGGTGGCAGTCTAGTGGGCGCACGCTCTCTCCCTCTCTTATTCTACGGCGGCATGACAATTCCATTTATTACCGTCTACTGTCTATCTGTGTTTTTAGCATTTTGTTGTTTATTTTTCACCATTGATTTGAGCACCATGTGGGTTTATCCTTTTAATTACTATTAGTAAAAGTTATGTTTTACCTTAATTAGCTTCGGTCTTGTTCTGAGGATTTGTTCTATATTTGAGGGCTGGACCTTTTATCTATATGCATTTATTGTGTATATAGTAGATGATCTATGAGAAAAAGTACAGCATGCAGGACTTTTTCTCCATTAAAAATGACTGATCTCTGATGGAACTGACACAAACAGATGCAAACTGATCAATAACTGACGCTCAAAATATAGAACAGTGATTTTAGTGGCTCTCCTACTGCTTATGCTTACACCGTGGTAAGGGTGCTAAGTTGAAAAAGTGACTCACCCAGTCATAAAGGAGATAGGCATAACAATTCTGTAGAATTCAACTTGCACGCACCATCCAGGAAAAAAATCAATTGAAGTATATAACCCAGAATAGTTGGGTAAAAAAGATATTTAATATTGATATAAACTGTATATCATCAAATAGAACCTAGCTAATATATGAATAAAATTGATAAAAAGGGGGAAACCTACATACGTAAAAACATACAAGAAACATGCACTTCAATGATAAATGTGGTACAACAATAAGTCAATGGGTGTGAGTGATTCGAAATGATTACTCCATATAATCGTCCAGTATAGTACTTGCAATCCTAAAAAGTAGGGGATACCGCAAACATGATGATGTGTTTCCCTCTTTATGCACTGAAGCTGGCACGTTCCCTGAGTTTTTCCAGCAAGATGGTGCACCACCACATTATGGGTGTCAGGTCCGAGCATTCCTAGATGAACAGTTTCCTGGAAAGTGGATTGGTCATTGTGGGCCAGTTGAATGGCCCCCAAGGTCTCCCAATTTGACCCCCTTAGGCCCCTTTCACACGGGCGAGTTTTCCGCGCGGGTGCAATGCGTGTTGTGAACGCATTGCCCCCTCACTGAATCCTGACCCATTTATTTCAATGGGTCTGTGTACATGAGCATTTTTTTCACGCATCACTTGTGCGTTGTGTGAAAAATCGCAGCATGTTCTATATTCTGCATTTTTCATGCAGCCCTAGCCCAATAGTGAATGGGGCTGCGTGAAAACGCATTGCATCCGCAAGCAAGTGCGAGTGCGTTGCGTTTTTCACTGATGGTTGCTAGGAGATGTTGTTTGTAAACCTTCCATTTTTTATCACGCGCGTGAAAAACGCATCAAAACGCATTGCACCAGCGCGGAAAAAACTGAACAACTGAACGCAATCGCAGGCAAAACTGAATGGCTTTGCCTGTGAAATCACACAGTTTTCGCATCCGCAATGCATCCGGACCTAATCCGGACACGCTTGTGTGAAAGAGGCATTAGGCCTCTTTCACACGGGCGTCATGTTTGACGCCCGGATAAGAGGCGGGTGCGTTGCGGGAATATGCGCGATTTTCCCACGCGGGTGCAAACATTTGTAATGCGTTTTGCACGCGCGTGAGAAAAATCGCCATGTTTGGTACCCAGACCCGAAGCCGGACTTCATCACTGAAGTCCGGTTTCAGGTCTTCTGGAGAATTTATTATTTTCCCTTATAACATGGTTATAAGGGGAAATAATAGCATTCTTAATAAAGAATGCATAGTAAAATGAAGTGGAAGGGGTTAAAAATAATAAAAGTTAACTTACCTTAGCCACTTGATCGCGTAGTTGCGATCTGTCCTCTCTTTCCCTGCATCAGCTAAGAACTAAAGAACCTGTGATGACGTCACATCACATGGTCCAATCACATGGTCCATCTTTGCTAAGCAACCATGCGGGAAAATTGCACTGCATCCGCACTTGCTTGCGATTTTCCCGCAGCCCCATTCACTTCTATAGGGCCTGCGTTGCGTGAAAAACGCACAATATAGAGCATGCTGCGATTTTCACGCAATGCAGAAGTGATGCGTGAAGATCACCGCTCATGTGCACAGCCCCATAGAAATGAATGGGTCCGGATTCAGTGCGGGCGCAATGCGTCCTCCTCACGCATTGCACCCGCGCGGAAAACTCGCCCGTGTGAAAGGGGCCTTAGACTTTTATCTTTGGGGTCATCTGAAGGCAATTGTCTATGCTGTGAAGATACGAGAAATGCAGCACCTGAAACTACGGATACTGGAAGCCTGTGCTAGCATTTCTCCTGCGGTGTTGCTATCAGTGTGTGAAGAGTGGGAGAAGAGGGTTGCATTGACAATCCAACACAATGGGCAGCACATTGAACACGTTTTATAAGTGGTCAGAAACTTGTAAATAACTCATAAAAGAATAAAGTTACGTTAAAACCAAGCACACCTTGAAATCCTCTATATTTTCGTTGATACGGATATTATGTTTTATAAATTTTGGGCATTTATTTTTTTGCTGTGATATTCTTATATTTGGAGGTTATATGACATTACTTTAAAGATGGGTCGTTGATTAATCCTTGGTCCAAACTAAAAAATTGTATTATTGCTGGCGCATACTGTAGTGGTTGCTTCTTGTATATCTAGTGCTTAGTGAGTGCTTATATCTAGTGCAGGGATCAGCAATCTTCAGCACTCCAGTTATGGTCGGATCGGCTATCAGAAAGGTGTACCTAACCTATCTAACCCTATCTACAACAAGCAGTAGAATTGTGCCATAACTGCTGCGGTAGGGCAGCCTAAAGGGGGCCACCCTAATATGAAATGCCTGTAAGATGGTGTGGGTGGGTGAAATCAGCGTCAGCCTGGGCCCACAGGTGCATATAAATAGCCTTGTAGTCCGCCTCCCCTCCCACAAACACAGCAATACTTGCTTAATACTTGTGGTCGGATCGGCTATCAGAAAGGTGTACCTAACCTATCTAACCCTATCTACAACAAGCAGTAGAATTGTGCCATAACTGCTGCGGTAGGGCAGCCTAAAGGGGCCAAAAAGAGCAGACCTTAGGTTAGAGCAAAATATATACATACCATTACTACACCCACTTTGAACGTAAAAGACATTTCCCGATGAAGGTGCGAAATATATCGTACATACCACAGTGACTACCATCTACCTTACCTCTTTGTCATGTGAACCGGCACATCGTTCTTGGAGGTGGCTGATGCGATTGAAGGAGCGGCCAGTAATCAGAAACGATTTACACCTATGTATACTAACAACATGTGAACATATTACGAGAAGGTCTGAATCCTGAGAGCTGCAGACTGAAACAAACAATGGTGAATCTGTTGGAAGGCCTAAATGGATTCCAAGCATTCGCCGAGGACCCTGATCGGGCACCAACTGTTCCTGGTTGCTAACTACTACCCTCTACTTATTCCCCAGGCTACACCTTTTATATATAAGGGGCCAAAACGTTAGAGCATGGCGTATGCCGTCTTTCTCTATTAGTAGATTAAGTGGAATGTATAAACTCACCAGGCCTGGGGAACCATCAACACGAATACATGGCTATTTCAATTAACGAGCTAATGTTGCCTGTAATGGGGACAGAAAACGTACACACCATACCTGCAGTTGTGACAGGAAATAAGATTAAGGTCGTAATAACTATGTATGCTGCGCCTGTAGTCATGATTTGGCTTGTCGTGTCTGTAGACATGAGACATTGTGAATTGCGCCTATTACTGTACTTTCTACTGGAAGACGGACTGATACCCAGGACTTAGGCCTGACACCAACACCCTCAGCCCGAGTGGCGGAAAAAGATATGAAACCTACTTGTGGTGGGCCACGTGGCCGACCTCAAATGGTGAAGTCATATATGAACCACTTAACCGGAGAAGCCATGCGTGAGAGACACTAATGGTGGTGCCATGCATGAGAGACTCTAATGGCGGAGTCATATGTTTAACACCTAATTGGAGAAGCCATGCGTGAGAGACTCTAATGGCGGAGTCATGTTTGTAAACATAAATAGAGAAGCCATGCGTGAGAGACTCTAATGGCGGAGTCATATGTGTAACACTAAATCGGAGAAGCCATGCGTGAGAGACTCTAATGGCAGTGCCACGCGTGAGAGACTAATGGCGGACACTTAATTGGAGAAGCCATACGTGAGAGACTCTGATGGCAAAGCCATGCGTGAGAGACTCTGATGGCGGAGTCATATGTGTAACACTTAATCTGAGAAGCATTGCTTGAGAGACTATAATGGCGGAGTCATGTGTGTAAAACATAAAACAGAGAGGCCATGGTTGAGAGACTAATGGCGGTGTCATGCGTGAGAGACTAACGGCGAAGTCATATGTCAAACACTAAATCGGAGAAGCCATGCGTGAGGGACTCTAATGGCGGAGTCATGTGTGTAAACATAAATAGAGAAGCCATGCGCGAGAGACTTAAATGGTGGAGTCATATGTGTAACTCTAAATCTGAGAAGTCATGCGTGAGACTCTAATGGCGGAGTCATGTGAGTAAAACAAACGGAGAAGTCATGTGTGGGAGACTAATGGCGGAGCCATACATGCGAGACTATGGCAGATTATTGTTATTTTTTTTTTTTTCCTCTTTTAATAAAGCACTTATGCAGCACCAGTATGACTTGGGAACTCGCGTAACCATGAACCCCTCTGACAGGGAACCTAAGACACTAAACAGCCTACAACCATATGGTACCCCTAACGAACAACATGAAGGACGGTCAGAGGGCCACCCGGAGCCATGAGGCCGAAGCGATCATCGGGACCCCTGAAGCCATGAGGCTAGAGATGAGCGAACTTTAAAAAGAAGTCCGGCGTTCGGGTTGTGGTAAGTCGCGCATCCCGTTATGGATTCCACTATAGCGGCATATGGAATCCAAGAGGGATGGCTGCCACCAACCCAAACTGTTGAACAGCCGAAGGACCTGGGGTGACGTCACTGTCATGTGATCAATGCAGGGGGCGTGTCTCAGCACTGGATTTGATCCCGTGCTGAGCCACGCCCCCTGCACTGATCACATAACGGTGACGTCACCCCAGGTCCTTCGGCTGTTCAACAGTTCGGGTTGGTGGCAGCCGCCCCTTATGGATTCCATATGCCGCTATAGTGGAATCCATAATGGGATGTGCGACTTACCACAACCCGAACGCCGAACATCGGACTTTTCTTTTAAAGTTTGCTCATCTCTACATGAGATCCCTCGAAGCCATGAGAACCACGTGCATAAATAAACATTAACCATCCGTGAATTTGAACAGATGGGAGACAACAAAGAGCCAGAGGCCTTGCAGGTCGCTAAGAGAAGACCCTTATCTTGACAAATGAAGGGTTTGTAAAAATATAGTAGGAAACGTACTCCTATTGGGCCACTGAAAAGCTATTTGGTTAACTGGGGCAAGGGACCAATCTGAGTGAATATGAACCAGAAGTAAAGCGGACCGGTCTAAGTAACTGGATGGAAGTGAATGGAGTATAGGACAAAATGTAAATGCAGACACACAGACGTAGCTTTTGCAGGTAACGAACCTAGCCATGAACATTCTACCATAAGTGCACAACCCCCTTTGCCCCAGAGCGCTACAAGTCACAGACCGTGTAACCAAGTCCGATCCCACCGTGAAAGCCAGCACTTGCCTGGCACCTTCTGCCATTGCCCAGGTGCGAATGAACCTCCACATAATGCTGCAGGATTTTTATTTTTATTTTTTGCTTTTAAATGATGGTCACCACAACACCACCTCGTGTACCTGTAAGAAAACAAACATGGTTGAACATAAACCCTGATGCAACGCCAATTAAACAACACAATAGCACAGAACCGCTGACACATGCGGGCCCAAAACATACAATTTATAGATTATACACACTTACCTGAGCATCAGTACTCAAATACAGGCGCCTTTATCAACCTGCTAGTGCCCCCATATATGGGCCACTAATACACATTCACCAACACCTTGCATGTCTGGCGCTAACTGCGGACGTGCGCCCCACATGTACAACAGGTGACAGAAAAACCAAATTACTTACCGGTAATTCCCTTTTCATGAATCCTCCATGACGGCATACCATGAGAGATGACCCGCCTCCAACCAGGTAGGGACAGGAAGTATAAAATGTGACCCTCTTTGACTCCTCCTCAGTGTCTTTCTGGATCGACAGCCTAGAGAGCCTCTTTCGAACTTCCCATTTATTCTCTTTTTTTTTTTTTTTCTTTGCACACCAACACACACACACACCCCTACACCTAAGTGGGGATTATTGACATAACTATTTATTGAAAAAAACTATCAAAGAAGGTTTTTTTTTTTGTTTTTTTTTTTTTTTTGGGGGGGGAATATCCCTATGCCGTCATGGAGGATTCATGAAAAGGGAATTACCGGTAAGTAATTTGGTTTTTCCCTTTCATCCTCCATGACGGCATACCATGAGATATAACATATTAAGAAGAAAAATAGGGGGGGGACAATGGCTTGAAGAACCTTTCTCCCAAAGGCTAAGTCTTGACTTGCCATTACATTAACTCTGTAATGCTTGATGAATGTATTCGGACTCGACCAGGTGGCTGCCCTACAGATCTGGTCTAAGGATGCGTGAGCTTTTTCCGCCCAAGAGGTTGAGACTGATCTTGTGGAGTGTGCTGTAAACACTTCAGGGGAATTTTCCTATTGCCTTATAGGATTCTGAGATAGCCCCTTTATCCATCTTGAAATGGTATTTTTTGACGCCCTTTGTCCTTTACTTGAACCTAAAAACTGAACAAAAAGAAAGTCTGTTTTTCGGAAGGATTTTGTAGCTTCTAGGTAGGTTAGTACTGCTCTGCGGACATCTAACTTATGAAACCTTTCTTCACCCTTATTTTTCGGCGTGTCGCAAAAGGAGGGGACGATTATTTCTTCTTGTCTGTGGAAATTAGACACAACTTTGGGCAAGAAGGAGTTGTCTAACTTAAAGGTAATCCTGTCTGAAGAAATAACACAGAACGGCTCGTTGATCTTTAGGGCTTGGATTTCACTAACCCTGCGTGCTGATGTAATTGCCACCAAAAAAAGGGTTTTTAGTGTTAAAAGTTTTAGAGAAATATCCAATAAAGGTTCAAAAGGGCTTTCTGCCAGACCTGACAGGACTGTATCAAGATCCCAAGGAGGAACTGATGATCTTAGGGATGGTCTCAGTCTATCTGCCCCCTTTAAAAATCGAATGACCCAGTTATGGTTGGCGATCTTTTCATCAAAAACTGAACTCAACGCAGAAAAATGAACCCTCAGAGTATTAGGACGTAGGCCTTTTTCTAGACCGGATTGCAGGAATCCTAGAATAGACAAGATAGAGAATTTTTCGGGAGAAATCTTCTCTTTAGCACACCAGGCGTTGAATGTTCGCCACACTTTACCATAGATATTGGAGGTAACTGTTTTCCTACTCACTGTCATGGTATTAATAATAGGGTCTGACAGACCTTTTGCTTTTAAAATCATCCTCTCAGATTCCATGCCACTAAATGCAATCTTTCCACCTCTGGATGGTGGATCGGGCCCTGTGACAACAGATCTTGGTCCCAGGGGAGGATCCATGGACTCTGAATGGACAATTTCTTCAATAGTGGAAACCAGGCTTTTTTGGGCCATAGGGGTGCTATTAAGATCACATGGGCCTTGTCTTGCCGAACTTTCTTTATTACCCTGGGTATTAGTTGGAACGGGGGGAAAGCATAGGCCAGCTTGAAATTCCACCTGATCGATAACGCGTCTATCCCTATGTTTCCGTCTCTTGGGTTGAGGGAAAAAACTGATCCACTTTCGCGTTCACGGCCGACGCGAAAAGATCGATCTGTGGAGTTCCCCATTTTTTTATTATCTGCAAGGAAACTCCTTCTTTTAAACTCCATTCTGTTGATTTTAACTCTATCCTGCTTAGGAAATCTGCTTTTGTGTTTAAGGTCCCCTTTAGATGGACTGAAGAAAGTGACTTTATATTTTCTTCTGCCCAGCAGAAAATATTTTCTGTTATCTGGCTTAGGTGTTGGCTCCTGGTTCCACCTTGATGGTTCAAATATGCTACCACCGTGGTATTGTCTGATCTTATTTGAACATTTTTCCCTTTATGTGTAGATCGGCTAATTTTAGCGTTTCCCACACCGCCATCAATTCTTTTTGGTTTGATGACCACAGCTTTTGGTGGTCTTTCCAAGCCCCTTGGAAACAAAGATGAGACAAGTGCGCTCCCCAGCCCCAAGGGCTTGCGTCTGTTGTGATAATCACTTGCTCTTCTGAAATCCATGGAATCCCCTGTTGCAGGTGATCCACCTGTTTCCACCATAGAAGTGAGTGATTTATGGCAGGGGGAATCGAGACTGATTGATCTAGGGAATCCTGATCTCTGTCCCAACACGCTAAAACCCAGTGTTGAAGGGTCCGTGTGTGGAACTGAGCCCACTTTACCGCGGGGATGCAAGAGGTTAGAGTCCCTAGAAGTTTCATCGCCTCCCGAATTGTGCACCGTTGATTGCTCTGAAACTCTGTGATTTTCTTTATCACTCCTGAAATTTTTGTTCCGTGAGTGATGTCAGCTGCCGTGTAGTGTCCAAGGAGAGACCTAAAAAGACAATTTTTTGTACTGGGACCGTCTTTGATTTCTCCCAATTTATTATCCATCCTGCCTGACATAGAGTCTGACAGGTAATAAAGAGATTGTTCTCTAAAGCCTGTTTCGACTCGCCCACTATCAGAAGATCGTCTAGATATGGTACAATTAGGATGTTTCTCCTTCTTAGATGTGCCACTATTTCCAACATTATTTTTGTAAATACTCTGGGCGCTGATGTTATGCCAAATGGAAGAACCTGGAATTGAAAATGGCAAAGGTTCTTTCCCAAGTAAACCGCTATTCTCAGATATTTTTGAGACTGCTTGCACATTGGCACATGATAGTAAGCGTCTCTTAGGTCTATTGAGGCCAAAAATCCCCTCCTTTAGTAGGTTCACTGTTGATCTTATTGTTTCCATCTTGAACCTGTTGTACTGAATAAACTTGTTCAATTTTTTTAGGTTTATTATCAGACGGAATTTCCCGTCTGGCTTTTTCACTAAAAATACTGTAGAATAGTAACCTCGGCCCTGCTGAGAGGGGGAACTGGAATTATGGCCCTTTGGTCTATTAATTTTTGAATCCCTTCTTCTAGGTTTTTTGAAGGACGTCTGTCTTTTGTCGTGGCGTGATACGAAAGATATTTAAGGGAGGAGGAAGGCGAAATACAATTCTGTACCCTTGAGAAATAATATTTAGAACCCAAGGGTTTGTTGTAATCTCTGACCAAAATTCTAGAAATGCACTTAGTCTTCCTCCTACCTGAGACCTGGCGTCATTGCTTTGAGGTTTCAGTGTTTTTGACGTGAACAGGAACCCCTATTCCTCTGGGTTTTCCTCTTGACCAGCCTGACTCTCTATTGGTCTTTTTCGTTTGAAAGGGGGCTCCCTTTTTGTCTTTCTAAAGGGGAACTTCCTTTTCCCTGTCTCTTTGGGGAAGGTTTTTTGGAGTCTGAGGCTTTCTCTAAAATAGACTCTAGATCCTCACCGAAAAGTAAATTTCCCCGGAAGGGCAAGCTACACAATTTTAATTTTGAACCAACGTCTCCTGACCATGACTTTAACCAGAGAGATCTTCTTGCCACAACTGATAAGCCAGAGGCCTTTGCAGCTATTCTGACTGATTCTGCAGTGGCGTCAGACAAAAATCTACTGCTTTTAAAAGTAAGGGGAAGGAATTCTTTAAATTATCGTAGGAAGTCCCTTCCTTTAATAAAGATTCTAGCTGTATAAGCCATTTTTTCAGTGACCTAGAGACTGTGGTAGCGGCTAAGTTTGGTTTAAATAAAGCCGTGCAGGATTCCCATGTTTTTTTCAATGTCTGATCCGTTTTTTTATCCATTGGGTCCCTCAAGGAACCCATATCCTCAAATGGTAAAGCGTTCGGCCCTTTTACCAACTTTGATAGGGATACATCTACTTTGGGGCACGTAGTTAAAAGTGCTTCATCTTCATTACTGAATGGAAATCTACGTCTCATTGTTTTAGGGATAAAAAGCTTTCTATCCGGAGTTTTCCATTCTCTTTTAACCAGTTCATGCATGCTCCAATGTACTGGAAAACCCCGATTAGACCTCTGCTCAAATCCACTAAACATTTCATCATGTACTGAGCGACGGACCTTCTCTTCTGAGAGATCCATAGTAGCTCTTACTGCTTTAATTAACTCTTTTGTATCTTCCGATGAAAAGAGATAATTTTTAAATTCAGAGTCAGAATCCGAGGAGTCCCTGGACTCTAATTCCCCTGATTCTGAATCGTCATCTGACGCTATCGGAGACTCTGAACCAGAGGCCCTAGCCGGTTTAGAACCGGACGGTAGTAGGGATACATCTGCCATTACTGAGCGGATTTCATCCCTAATGGCATTTTTAAGTTCTTCCTTTAGTGACGGTACTATATCCTTAGTGATATTATCTGTACATTTTTCACAGGTTTTTCTAGTATAGGAATCTGGTAATTTATATGAGCAAATGCTACACTTTTTAGACCTATGAACAGACTTTGTCTTAACAACAGGCTCTTTCTCACTCTGCATGCACACAGAAGGAAAGGGTAGATAACATACATAGGGTTAAATTACAGAAAAAAATAACTGCTTTAACCAGGTCTTGTAAGGTTACTCACGACTGCTGAGGATCTCTGAGCAGACTCCATAGTCTCACTTAGATCCTGCATAGTTCAGGGCGACCTACTAGTGAATGGCCCTTAAATAGTGAATGTTTACCTGCAGACCTCAGATCAGAGGGCGACTTCCGCCGTAATCTTGCGCGATTTTTTGAATCTCCCGCCATCCCCGTCCAAACCGGAAGTGCCAGGCCCCGTGGAACGCATGGTGGAACGCAACGCTGCTTCCAGGCCTCCACCGGAAGTAGGCCGTGGAACGCAGCGTCTACCGGAAGTAGGCCTGAAGGCAGCCAAGACGGAGCATGGGGACGTCGTTGTGAGAGCCGGCCTTGCCAGATCGCAACCCTGGGAGAGCTGGTGGCCAGACCGGAGGAACTCGCTGAGTGTCCGGCCGACATGGACCTGCTGCCTCGCGCCCGCCGCAGGTGAGGGACAGACGAACCCGGTTTTTTGGGGTCTCGGGAGCACACATAGTGACTGGACCCCCTGCCCCCTCATGCCGCCACATATCCTTATCTTCATCCTCCCTGATAAATACCTAGGGAGAACAACCCGTCTCCTACCTGGAGGGACAGGAAGACACTGAGGAGGAGTCAAAGAGGGTCAAATTTTATACTTCCTGTCCCTACCTGGTTGGAGGCGGGTCATCTCTCATGGTATGCCGTCATGGAGGATGAAAGGGAAAACATGCACTTTTTTTTTTTTTTTTATGACCCTTGATACATGACCCTTCCAGAGAGATAACTACATAATACCATCACTTAAACACAGCGTGCGTAGCTTGGAGACGCGTCCCGTATGATACAGATATCAGAAAACATGCGACCATACCTACTCTAGGCGCATGCACCACCAATAACTATATGCAATAGCCCCCAACAATCCCCTAAACAGCCGGACAAAATACTAACAACAGTCACTTGACCATTAGTGCCCAACTTTGCTTCGTCCCAGAGTATTACGAATCACATACCGCAGTGTGGGTCTCGTGCCAACAAGTGTGATTCTACAGTGAATGCCAGCACTCGCCTGGCACTTTGTCGCTGCCCAAGCGTGAATGAGCCTGCACACGATGCAGCTGCGCTACATGTTGCGGACCACAGCATGGGTCCCGTGCAAACCACTCCGATCCTACCATGAATACCAGTGCCCTCCTGAGACATTCTGCTGTCGCCCAGCCGTAAAGAACCTGTACACCATGCTGCTGTATCCTAGAGCTGACCCAGAGGTAGTGAAATCAGCTGAATCGGCGTCAGCCTGGGCACACAGGTGCCTATAAATAGCCTAGCAATCAGCCAGCCTAGGCCCACAGGTGCATATAAATAGCCTTGTAGTCCGCCTCCCCTCCCACAAACACAGCAATACTTGCTTAATACTTGTACTGAAACTACAACTCCCAGCATGCTCCATTCATTTGTTTGGGAGATCTGAGAAAAGACATGCAATTGCTTGGAGTCTCAGTTTCACCACAGCAGTAGTGCTAGAGGCTGATGATCCCTGACTTAGTGCTTACATCTAGTGCTTGTTTCTCTGTCATGGCCAAAGTATGCATTTCATTCCTAGTCATTTTAAAATAAAATCCAATGATGTCTCAGTATCCCAAAAAATGAGGGTTATGAGTGAACAGCCTGTTTATTACTTATTATATCAGCTAATTTTGCATTCAATAATAAGTGATAATTGATATGGCTATGAAGATCTACCCCGTCAGAAGAACTCCATAAAAAAATAACTAAAAATGGTGCTGGAATAGCCATTTTTTGATCACCTTGTCTCACAAAAAGTATAATTTTGAACTATTAAACAGCACAATATACAACAAAATGGTAACAGTTACCTCATCCCGCTGTACAATGAAAGACAAAATGAAACAGTCACCTAATTCCACAAAAAATAAAGCTGTCACACAATATCATCCTCAGAAAGGTAAAAAAAAAATATATGGTTCTCAGAAAATGACAACAAAATAACAAGATTTTCCAAAAATGCTTTCATTGTGTAAAACAAAAAAATAAATAAATTGGCTCCATAAAAATATCACATAATCTTCCCTGCCAGTTGAATGTGGCAAAAATAAATAAATAAAAAGATGACAGAACAGCAATTTTTTGTCAACTCCCCTCCCACAAATCATAATATCAAGTAGTGCCAATATATAATGCTCTTCCCCATACATGGTTTCTTGTAACAAAAGCTATTGAAAAGCAATTGAAGGTGTTGGCTTAACACAACCTGTTTAGTTAATGGATCTAGTTAAGCATTTGTGTTAACTGTATTAAATCTATATATAATGCTCCTCCATCCCCCATAGTCCCTGACAGTATGTATATGACCCCTGTAGTTCCAGTAGATAAGGCTCCCCTTGTAGTGCCAGTAGCAAATGCTCCTTTCATGTAGTGCAAGTACATAATTCTCACCCATGCCCGCCCCCCAGTAGTACCAGTATACAGTGTCAGACTGGGGTGCCAAGGGCCCACCAGTAGAAGTGACTCTAGGGGCCCACGCTATAGTTTCATGCAAATATTGACACTTAAGGGGGTTTTCCGATTTGCATCAAAATCCTTTCAAATAATCCTTTATATAGGAAGCTGTAGTGTAATAGCGCACATGACCTCTGCAGCTGATCACGGGCCTTGGTGCTGTACACCACTGAGATCACTAATTAGTTACAGCAGTCAGGTGCGGTACGCAGGTATTTTACCGCGGCAGCCAAAACATAATGTCCCAGCTGCAGCCTGGCAGAGAGAGCAGAGTATTGGTGCTGGATCAAATAGTGATCAGGATGGTGAGATTAAAGGGGTTCTGCACTTTGTTTAAACTGATGATCTATCCTCCGAATAGATCATCAGCATCTGATTGGCAGGGGTCCGACACCCGGGACCCCCGCCGATCAGCTGTTTGAGAAGGTGGCGGCGCTCCAGGAGCGGCCTTCTCACTGTTTACCGCCAGCCCAGTGACGTCACAACTAGTATCACTGGCCTGGGAGCGGCTAAGCGCTGTTGACTTCAATGAAGCTTAGCCGTGCCCAGGCCAGTTGATACTAGTCGTGACGTCACTGGGCCAGCGGTAAACAGTGAGAAGCCCGCGGCGCTCCTGGAGCGCCGCTGCCTTCTTAAACAGCTAATCGGTGGGGGTCCCAGGTGTCGGACCCCTGCCGATCAGATGCTGATGATCTATCCAGAGGATAGATCATCAGTTTAAACAAAGTGCAGAACCCCTTTAAGTATTTTTTTTTTCGTTTGTCATTTTTATTTTAACAGCATCCCTGTAGTTTGGCCTCAAAAATTTTAACTTAGGCACCCCCTTCAAGCTCAGTACTTAGATACCATAACAGAACCAAGCTCTGTGCATAGATACAACAAAAGAACTGTTACATGCACACTTCTACACATGCCAGCACTCTTTACACACATACTTCTACACATGCCAGCACTCTTTACACACACACTTCTGCACATGCTAGCACTCTTTTACATGCATGCTTCTACACATGCTAGCACTCTTTTACACGCACACTTCTACA
Source organism: Bufotes viridis (assembly GCA_033119425.1). Taxonomy (NCBI): domain Eukaryota; kingdom Metazoa; phylum Chordata; class Amphibia; order Anura; family Bufonidae; genus Bufotes; species Bufotes viridis. The sequence continues at coordinate 334,930,617 of CM065591.1, read as the reverse complement.
CATGCCAGCACTCTTTTACATGCACACTTCTACACATGCCAGCACTCTTTTACATGCATACTTCTACACATGCTAGCACTCTTTTACGTGCACACTTCTACACATGCCAGCACTCTTTACGCACATACTTCTACACATGCTCGCACTCTTTACACACATACTTCTGCACATGCTAGCACTCTTTTACATGCATACTTCTACACATGCTAGCACTCTTTTACATGCATACTTCTACACATGCTAGCACTCTTTTACATGCACACTTCTACACATGCCAGCACTCTTTTACATGCATACTTCTACACATGCTAGCACTCTTTTACATGCACACTTCTACACATGCTAGCACTCTTTTACATGCACACTTCTACACCTGCCAGCACTCTTTTACATGCATACTTCTACACATGCCAGCACTCTTTTACATGCACACTTCTACACATGCTAGCACTCTTTTACATGCATACTTCTACACATGCCAGCACTCTTTCACATGCACACTTCTACACATGCCAGCACTCTTTTACATGCACACTTCTACACATGCTAGCACTCTTTTACATGCACACTTCTACACATGCCAGCACTCTTTTACATGCATACTTCTACACATGCTAGCACTCTTTTACATGCACACTTATACACATGCCAGCACTCTTTTACATGCACACTTCTACACATGCCAGCACTCTTTTACATGCACACTTCTACACATGCCAGCACTCTTTTACATGCATACTTCTACACATGCTAGCACTCTTTTACGTGTACACTTCTACACATGCCAGCACTCTTTACGCACATACTTCTACACATGCTAGCACTCTTTTACACGCACACTTTTACACATGCTCGCACTCTTTACACACATACTTCTGCACATGCTAGCACTCTTTTACATGCATACTTCTACACATGCTAGCACTCTTTTACATGCATACTTCTACACATGCTAGCACTCTTTTACATGCACACTTCTACACATGCCAGCACTCTTTTACATGCATACTTCTACACATGCCAGCACTCTTTTACATGCACACTTCTACACATGCTAGCACTCTTTTACATGCACACTTCTACACATGCCAGCACTCTTTTACATGCACACTTCTACACATGCCAGCACTCTTTTACATGCATACTTCTACACATGCCAGCACTCTTTTACATGCACACTTCTACACATGCCAGCACTCTTTTACATGCATACTTCTACACATGCTAGCACTCTTTTACACGTACACTTCTACACATGCCAGCACTGTTTTACATGCACACTTCTACACATGCCAGCACTCTTTTACATGCATACTTCTACACATGCCAGCATTCTTTTACATGCACACTTCTACACATGCCAGCACTGTTTAACATGCATACTTCTACACGCACACTTCTACATATGCCAGCACTGAAATACTTGCATGCACTCTCTCATACACACACTGTCATACATACATGTACTCTTGCATAAACACAGTCATACATACATGTACTCTTACATACACACAGTCATACATACATGCAGGCACTCTTACACACACTGTCATTCATGCAGTCACTCTTACACACACTGTCATACATGCACTCTCTCATACACACACTGTCATACATACATGTACTCTTACATACACACAGTCATACATGCAGGCACTCTTACACACACTGTCATACATGCAGGCACTCTTACACACACTGTCATACATGCACTCTCTCATACACACACTGTCATACATACATGTACTCTTACATACACACAGTCATACATGCAGGCACTCTTACACACATTGTCATACATGCAGGCACTCTTACACACACTGTTATACATGCACTCTTATATACACTGTCATAAATGCAGGAACTTTTTTAAACCAAATACAATACTTGTAGATTCCCTCCTCACCTCATGGTCCTCTATGTTGCTAGTTGTGTCCCCAGGTCCTGAGCCAGACTTCTCCCCCAGGGCTGGGCTCCAGACTGATCACACAGGCAGCAGTCCTTCTAGCTGCCTCGTTGGAGGAGATCCTGTCAATGCTATTGACTGACAGGTTTTAGACCAATCAGCACTCCTGGTCACAGTAAGGTTATTTCCACATGATCTCAATTACATAAAATCGCGGCAAAATGCCGTGTTTTTTTGCCGCGATTTTATGAAAATCAGATCATGTGGAAACAGCCTTACTGACAAGGAGCGCTGATTACACAAAACGTCTGTTCCTATGAATCAGTGCTGGTGTGGAGCCTTCCTAATTTAGATTGAATCACATGCATCCGACTGTGTACAGGGGGCGGAGCTTATCGCAGACAGCTTCTAAGCAAGGAAGCTCACTTGCTGGTTCGGGGGCCCACCAAGGATTTCCCCGGCATCCCGATGGGCCAGTCCGAGCCTGCCAGTATATATAATGCTTCTCCTGTAGTGTCAGTATATAATGCTTCCCCGTAGTGTGTAATGCCCTTCCCCTGTGGTGCCTAAATATATATATAAAGCTGAATGTATATATGTGTGTGTGTGTGTATGTGTGTGTGTATGTATGACTGCTAATGGAATCTGCACCATCGCATTTACAATTGCGAAATTTGGCACATAGGTACATCAGGTGTCCGGGAAGGTTTTAGACTGGGCTCTCGAGCACGTACTGTTCCAGAGATATTCCAAAAAAATGCATTAGCAAATAGAAACCTGGCCACATGACTCTTATCAGCCAATAGAATCTTTCAGGCCCTTAGTCCCCAGATACACACAGTTTTACACCAGGTTTCCATAACAACCCAGCCAATTTTCTTCACTGTTGTAGGTCAGCTTTAAACTAAATCTGTCACCAGGAATCAGGATAATCGCTAGTAAAGTAAAGCCATAGCCTAAAAGCACTTATTACCTTATTTCCATATGTGCATTTCTTCCAGCAATAGATGTTTTTTATCTTCTGAAAATCCAGTTTATTTGGTATGCAAATGAGCCACTAAGGTGCCCAGAGGGGCGTCACTCTTGCAGAAAGGAGCCCAGACACGCCTCCTGCCACAATGTGTCCACCCACCCTTCCTACATCCCATTCAAGCGGGCTTGGACACTAGCAGGAGGCGTACCTGGGCTGTCCTTTTGAACAGTGTGCTGATCAAAAGGACATCCCTGTGTCCGTCCAGGCCCAGCGCCAGACGTAGGACAGAGAGTCTGAAAGCCAGACTGTCCTGCCCCAAACTGGACCTCTGGCCACCCTAGGGGCAGGCTGCAGTGGAGGTTACAATTTAGGGGATGGTTCACTATGGAGGTCAGTATTAAGGGGCAGATTGCTGTAAGGGTGTAGGGTGTTGTGGAAATCACTGTTAAGGAGAACGGGTACTGTGGAGGTCGCTAATAAAGGGGCGGCCGCTGTGGAGGTCACTGTAGATCTCCGTTAAGGGGGCAGGAAATGGAAGAGGTCACAGTTAAGAGGACAGTATGCTATGGAGGTCAGTGTTAGGGGGCAGGGTGCTGTAGAGGTAACTGTTAAGGGGGCGGTTTGTTGTGAAGGTCAAATTTTTAAGGAAATGAGCTCTGTGGAGGTCACTGTTAAGGGGCGGGTTATTGTGTAAATCACTGTTAAGGAGACAGGGTACTCTGGAGGTCACTAATAAAGGGGCGGCTGCTGTGGAGGTCACTGTTAAAGGGGAGGGCGCTGTAGATGTTACTGTTAAGGGGGCAGACCGCTATGGAGGTCAATGTTAAAGGGGCGGGCACTGCGGAGGTCACTGTAAAGGGAGGGAGGACAGTGGAGGCCACTATTAAAGGGGCAGCGGGGTACTGTGAGGTCACTGTTAAGGCACTTTGAGAAGGTGAGTGTTAAGGGGTGGGGGGCTGTGGAGGTCGCTGTTATAGTTGATATTGTCAATATCTTTTAATGACACACAAAAACATTAAATGAAATAGATTGAATATACCCGAGCGAAGGCGGGTCCTTCAGCTAGTATATATATATATATATATATATATATATAATATAATAATTCCATTTTTCATGGATATACATAAGGCATGTATATCCATGAAAAATCAACGCAGCACTCTTCTTGTGAAAAAAACCGCAGTGTCAGTGTATTTATTTATTTAGTACACAAAATAAGCAAAGTTTCAATCCCCTTCCGGGATCCTTCTCAAGCCGAGTGCACATACTAAAATCATTCTGGTGTCTATATACATATCCAACTTTTCATTACATGTGTACATAATTATTTAATCAAGTGATTACAATTAATAACAGATGATACAAAATTCAAGTGTTGTTAAAAAAATTCAGTCCATTCAAATATTTCAAGTATCTTCTCATATTGTGTTCTTGGTACATATCCCCATAGATGTCTTTGTATGAAGTGCTTTGTGCCAGCAAAGTGCACCCTCACATAAAAATCTATATAAACAAGTGTGTTTTAAAACCACAATAAAATCCCTTGGCTATAGTTAGTTCATCAGTTCATCAGGACAGAGAGACGAGTTCTGCAATTCTATGCAATTCATCCAGCTTGCAGTTTTTTTGGGGAAAAACGCATTGTGTGAACACTATCCATCTGCAAGGTACATAAATTTTTTCTTATATATATATGCGCTTATTCCGGCATCATATCTCGTGGTGAGGACCAGCTTGAACAGAAATCCAGTGACGTGAGTGCATATAAAGCCACTGCAGTATTAAAAAATAGAAGAAGAAAAAACAATTTTTTTTTTTTAACTTTTTTGGGATCATTTTTATCCTCGTTCTCGCTATATTCATGTAATTATACCTCTATACTACAATGCAACTCACCACCCTGATAGTTCATGCGCAGTCACTCATCCACACACTGGCGGATCCAGAGCCTGGTCTCGGGAGGGGCACTTTGGGCGATTGATACGCCCCAGCTCCCATCACTACAGAAAAACAGCCCCACTTACCTCTTCCATCCAGTGACGTCTCCTGTGATGTAGATGTTCTCTTTCCTCATCTTCTCCTTTCAGACCTTCAGACCAGACCGTCAGGTTTCGTCTCTGCAGTTTGACAACAAAATAAATCTCAGTTACTACTTTTCCATCATCCTCCCATATTCTGGACAAATTATCCTACTACCCCCATATAAAATACATCAGTAATGTCCCCATAGTGCCCCCCGGAGTCTCCTCTCTCCCCCCATCATGTGCAGGCTCCTTTCCCCACCCATCCCCCTTCCCCCAAAATTATTTTCAGGCTCCTTTCCCCAGCCCGCCCAAATCATGTGCAGGCTCCTCCCCCCAAAATCATGTGCAGGCTCCTCCCCCCTCCCCCTCCCCCCAAAATCATGTGCAGGCTCTTCCCCCCCCCCCAAAATCATGTGCAGGCTCCTTCCCCTCCCCCAAAATCATGTGCAGGCTCCCCCAAAATCATGTGCAGGCTCCCCCAAAATCATGTGCAGGCTCCTTCCCTCCCCCTCCCCCAAAATCATGTGCAGGCTCCCTCCCCCCTCCCCCCAAAATCATGTGCAGGCTCCTTCCCCCCAAAATCATGTGCAGGCTTCTTTCCCCCTCCCTCCCTCCCTCCCTACTTACCTCCTTGCAGCGCTGGATGCAGGCCTCTTCCGGCCTGTGTCCCATTCTGTCCTCTGCTCAGGCGGCGCGATGACGTCATCGCGCCGCCTGAACTCGCTCTGATAGGCTGTCGGCACGAGGCCGGCAGCCTATCAGAGGAGCAGGGAGGGAGACGCCTCTCCTCCCTGCCGCACTGCACAGCGATCTGTATCGCTGTCCAGAGGACGGCGACACAGATCGCTATGGAGATGAACGCTTCCACAGTGGAAGCGTTCATCTCCTGTCACTGCCGCCGGTGCTGCCAGCCTGCCACAATATCGGGGGCAATTGCCCCGTTGCCCCCCTGGATCCGCCACTGCATCCACACCAAGGCTCTTCCCCCTCCCCCAAAATCATGTGCAGGCTCCTTCCCCCCCCAAAATCATGTGCAGGCTCCCCCAAAATCATGTGCAGGCTCCCAAAATCATGTGCAGGCTCCTTCCCTCCCCTCCCCCAAAATCATGTGCAGGCTCCTCCCCCCTCCCCCAAAATCATGTGCAGGCTCCTTCCCCCCAAAATCATGTGCAGGCTTCTTTTCCCCTCCCTCCCTCCCTCCCTCCCTACTTACCTCCTTGCAGCGCTGGATGCAGGCCTCTTCCGGCCTGTGTCCCATTCTGTCCTCTCTGCTCAGGCGGCGCGATGACGCCATCGCGCTGCCTGAATCAGCTTGATAGGCTGTCGGCACGAGGCCGGCAGCCTATCAGAGGAGCAGGGAGGGAGACGCCTCTCCTCCCCTGCCGCACTGCACAGCGATCTGTATCGCTGTCCAGAGGACGGCGACACAGATCGCTATGGAGATGAACGCTTCCACAGTGGAAGCGCTCATCTCCTGTCACTGCCGCCGGTGCTGCCAGCCTGCCACATATCGGGGGCAATTGCCCCGCTGCCCCCCTGGATCCGCCACTGCATCCACACCACGTCAATAGCTCTTCACCACCAACTATCGCATGCTTGAAAGTCGGTGTGAATTACCGCCAATACCCGCATGCGACATTGTGTATAAATACCATCTACGTCAAATATCGCATAAAGAATTATTGACACTATTAAATCACCTTGCAGGACGCCTCTCTCGTCCCCTGAATCCACATATCTGTAATACAGAAAAATGTCATTATCTATGAAAAATTCATATCTGGTCTCTACACTCAATGTAATGATATATCTGGAGATCATGCAATGGGAGCCCATGCCCTCTATCTCATACTCACTGTAACACGGTAATCTACATTTAACCCATGGGGTTTCAATGTACCAAGGCAATGTATCCATTTTAATTCGCATTTCTTCAAAAGAGTAAGTCTATCCCCTCCTCTTTTCAAAACATTAACTCTTTCTAAAATCATGAATTTCAGATCCTGTTCCTTATGCTGTTTCTCTGAAAAATGTTTAGCCACAGGAAGATCTTTCCTTTTATCTCTGATAGACTGTCGATGGTTATTTACTCTCGCCTTGATATCACACGTGGTCTCCCCTACATAGAGCAAGTGACATGGGCACCATAATACATATACTACCCACGAAAAATCACATGTAAAATATTCTTTAATATTGAATCGTTCCCCTGTCTGTGGATGCGTGAATTCCCTATCCGTCTGTTGGATTTTTTTTGTGACCCTCTACCTCTGTTCTAACAATCCTATCTTTGATTTTTCTAGAACGTTTGTACGACATCAAAGGAGGTGCAGCGAAGGCCGAAATCGCTCCTCACTGCACCCCAATGTAAACGCACAATACGCTCCACTGTCGGACTTAGCTCATTAAATGTAGTTACAAATGGTATCCTCTCCATATTTTGTTTCGTTTTAACTTTTAACAAAGTATCACTAGTTATTTGGTCAGCTTTACTCCTATTCTCCTGGATAACCTTTTTGGGGTAACCTCTTTTTTCAAATGAGTTTTCCAATTTTTTTTCTATTTTTTAATACTGCAGTGGCTTTATATGCACTCATGTCACTGGATTTCTGTTCAAGCTGGTCCACACCACGAGATATGATGCCGGAATGAGCGCATATATATATATAAAAAAAATGATGTACCTTGCAGATGGATGGTGTTCACACCATGCGTTTTTCCAAAAAAAAACAGCAAGCTGCATGAATTGCATAGAATTGCAGAACTCGTCTCTCTGTCCTGATGAACTGATGAACTAACTATAGCCAAGGGATTTTATTGTGGTTTTAAAACACACTTGCACTTTGTTGTAATATGTGATTGTTTATATAGATTTTTATGTGAGGGTGCACTTTGCTGGCACAAAGCACTTCATACAAAGACATCTATGGGGATATGTACCAAGAACACAATATGAGAAGATACTTGAAATATTTGAATGGACTGAATTTTTTTAACAACACTTGACTTTGTATCATCTGTTATTAATTGTAATCACATGATTAAATAATTATGTACACATGTAATGAAAAGCTGGATATGTATATAGACACCAGAATGATTTTGGTCTGCGCACTTGGCTTGAGAAGGATCCTGGAAAGGGATTGAAACGTTGCTTATTTTGTGTCACATGTGTGAATAAAGACACTGCGGGTTTGTTTTTTCACAAGAAGAGCGCTGCGTTGATTTTTCATGGATATATATATATATATATATATATATATATATATAACTCCAACAAATTGGCGCAGCACTCCTTAGGTAAAAGTGAACAAAATTGTGTTTATTAACACATGTTAACACAGCAACGTTTCAGCTCTCTCACAGAGCCATTTTCAAGCCAAGTGAATAATACATATCAACCTTAAACTTACAAAGCAATGTATCTTGGTCTTGTTTGACATCGTATCTCTCTATACATCTATAGAGCATACAAGAGGTTTGCAGGCAGTGAAAGAGGT